>LPNX010820415.1:32500-139505 GCA_001517045.1 Pseudotsuga menziesii | reverse complement strand
ATATATATATATAATGTACTTAGATGGTTGTAGGTGGTAGCCATGATATTTGATTTTTATTGTTGTTTAGATGGTTGTAGATGGTAGCTAGAGATATGATTTTTATTGTGGCTTAGATGGCTGTAAATGCCAGGATTTATATCTGATTTTATTGTGGTTTTGAGGGCTATATATGATAGCCTTGATATATGGTTTTGTTTATGTTAATATGGCTATAAGTGGCAGTCAATAGATCTTATTTTTAACAATGTTATTAGGGTTGATATGGCAACCTACATATCTATTTAATTACATTGTTTATGGTAGCTTGTAGATCTAATTTTACTGATATTTAAATGGCTTTATTAAATCTAATATTTGATGGTTAGATACATATTTATAAATCACTCAGATCTATTTACATTTATGGCTGCATTTACCTTGCATTACATGTGAATATGGAAAATGATATGCATCACAAGTTTGCATTGTCTTTTAAGAGGATGGTTGTTTTATTTAATTGCCTGGTTGACAAGATGTCCTAGCCTTAGATAACCTTATTCCACTGTGCATTACCTTGATTCAACCTTACCTTCAGTTTCTCGGTGACCTTGGACTAGGTTTTGGGGTTGGTGACATCACATTTATCCTTTTATGTTCCAATTTCTAAAAAGATTGGAAATGGTCTGAGAAAGCTAAGCTACAAACCTAGGACCTATAATTCACCAATTGCTTGCGTAGTGATTCATGCATAAATAAATGATTGAGTCTCTTTGCAACACCTTCAACCCCTATTCTTTTATTAGTTTAAGTGGCCGAGAGAACACTTGGCTTTATGTCCACCCATTCTTTAGCATCAAACAAATCATGAAAAAAGGAATCCAAACAATATCGTCTTGTAGACTTACCCAAAGTTTTCTAATTTGAGAAGACAAAATTAAAACCACCATTGGAAATGGTATAATTTCTCTGGAGAACATACTTTCGATTGAAGGATTCCCAAAAAGCTCTTCTATTATCGCAAGGACCATAAAAATTTATAATACAAAATTTCCTATCCAATTCCTTAGAAAAAATAATTAGACATAGAGAAGATGCACAAACAAAAGATATGTTAATTACCAAAGTTTGATTAACCCTTGAAACAAGATCTCAAGAGAGTCCCAAGAAATACATGGACACAAAAGACCAACCTTTGAAAACATTTTCCATAATTGGAATGATGACCTCACCTTTCGCCATCATTTCTTGTATCAACAAATATTAGGATATTTTAAAGCTACCAACTACTTGAGGGATGCTAATTTGAATTTCCCTCTCAATCCCTGAAAGTTGAAACATAGAAGTTTTATTAATAAAACCCTACTTGGTATTTCTCTACTCTAAGTGCCCCATTGATGCTCCTCTATCTCCGCTAACTAGTCTCCATTATGGCATTCTCATTAGCAATTAAATATATGACTTATGGCACACTTTAAACAACCAAGAGAGTCAGGGATATTCGAATTCCAAACCACCAGATACCTTAGTGCATGATCAAAGAAGATAGGGGACACTTGAACTAATTTTTAACACCTTGTTGGGTGAGGCCTTTGGAGAGGACTGTTGGTTTTTCTTTAGATATGTTTAGTTTATCTAGGATCTTTATCTAAAATAATAAAAGTACAACAAGATTCATAAGATATAAAAGATACACAAGACATAAATATTTTCATTGGGGAAACCACAAAGGAGAAAACACGACAAACTTCCTCAGAATAGTAAGATGATCAAAAGCAGTAATAAGAAGTATTCAACAACTATCTATCTCTTATCCTTTGTCTCTCTCTCTCTCTCTCTCATGCGAACTTGAGAGCGTGAGGTGTGTATAAATGAGGGATAACGCCTCCCTATTTATACCCTTTTAAGTCACTAACCAAACTTAATACTGGGGCCCACATGTCTTCCCTAACAGGGCCAAATTCTCCTAGAGAGACTCCAAATACACATTACATGATGTTACACTGGGGACCATTGCCCCAACTTACAATGGAGGTTGTACTTGAAGGTCTAGACACAATTAAGACATCCTACAAGGGGGTAAACACATCCCCAATGGGGGTACAACAACATACAATGATAATATACATCAGAATATCTTTCGAAGTTACAAATACATCAATACTCCCTCTTAACTGGGAAGGTATTCTCTCTCTTCACAATCATTAACACATCTGGTCAAGTCTTCATTGCAGAGTCCTCATCACGGAGTCATAGAGTCATCATAATAGCCGTTGCCATCATATTCTTATTATTGATCAATGAATGGTACTATCTATCATCAAAATTTTCTACAGAGCCAACCCTCTCTCGACTGGGTGTAGTCCTAGTCCTCATCTAGGTGTTCATCACATCTAAAGAAATCCATCTCGTAGGAATGGTTCATGACCTTCTTTACATTGCCATGATAATAACCTGCTTCTCCTACCTCCATCTCGTCGTATCCAATTCATCTCTTTTGTCCTCCAAAAAAAAAACAAAGAACAAAGTTTTAGATGTAGACCACCTACGTTCTTTCACCATAGTAGTAAGCCAGGATGTGTTTTCACGTTATTAATACAACCTATAGTTTCTACTATGCGAGAATCACCCAGGAGCACACTTAGTGCATTACGTCTTTGCATGGTCAACCTACGTTCTACCAACAAAGGGAGAACCACCTAGGTGCACCTCTCGTGCTTCGTAACCTTATCATCTCAACATGGGAACACATATATAGATATATATGTAAATACTAACTACGACCAAACAACCTGCTACATCATGAACTTTTACGTTCCCTGGTTAACTTCAATGACTTATTACATTTGAACAACTTGGATCCAAGATCTTTTATGTTCAGACAACCTTCAGGGCATATTACATCCGAGTAACCTGTGTACCACACCAGGTCTCATTTTACACTTGGACAACCCACAAGACTTATTATGTTCAAGTAACCTGTGTACCACGCTAGGTCTCATTTTGCACTCGAATAACCTATCACAGGATGAATTACATCCAAGGATAAATTGTGAGCTTTGCCAGGACTAATTACATCCGAGGATAATGTATAGGACTGATTATGTCTGAGCATCTTGCTTCACCAGTATTTTTCCAGCTCGAACAACCTGTCTCATTTCCCATGTGAGATATCATGCATCAAGTATTTCTATCATAGAACACATAAGGACATATCCAAGGATAACCTATAGGACTGATTATGTTTGAGAATCCTACGAAGTTCACCAGGATGTTACACTCAGACAATCTATCTCTCTAGCTATGCTATAACACATCACTCCCTCTTTTGAGGGATCTCGATCTGGATCACACCAAGTATTTCTCTGAAGTACCTGAACTTCACTCTCGCTAGAGTCTTGGTCAACACATCGGTTATCTGTTCATATGTTGCCATGTACTGGTGCTTCATTGCTCCTCTATGTACCATATCCTTGATATAATGGAACTTGATCTCGATGTGCTTCGACTTGTCATGGAACACTGTGTTTTTCGATAGCTTCATGCAACTCTGATTTTTGTAGAAGAAACAAGTCACATCTAAGTTGGAATCAAAGAAGTTAGACAGTAAATTTTGTAGCCACACTGCCTTGTAGTTAGCCGAGCAAGCAGTAACATACTCTTCTTCAGCTATACTCAATGCCACACACATTTTCTTCCCGCTGAAAAAGGAGATCATGTCAGATCCCAAACTGCAGTAACAACCTGAGGTTCTCTTCATTTCAGTGGCACTTCCTGCCTAGTCCAAATCAACATAACCATGTAGGTTAATCCTCTAATTCGTATCATATTTGAGCCCATAATCCACTGTAACTTTTAGGTACCTCATTACATGCTTTGTAGCTATCAAGTGAACATGTATGGGATCCGTCAAGAACTAGCCCAGGGTGTTCACCATAAAGCATATCTCTGGTCTTGTATTCGTCAGATACATCAATGAGCCAATCATCTGATTATACATCATGTTATCAATCGACTCAGATGAGGCATCACTCAGAAGCTTCAAGTTAGATTCCATAGGTGTGGCTATTGCCTTGCAGTACAACATTCTAAATCTGTTCAAAATCTCCATTGCATACTTTCCTTGACCATGAAATTCCCATCTACACTCTACCACACCTCCATGCCTAAGAAGTAGTGCATCATACCTAGGTCTTTCATCTGGAACTCTGTAGCAAGTATCCTCCTTGAATCTGTAATGAGTTCCTCTTCGCTTGTCAGAAACAAGTCACCGACATATAATAGGAGTATCATAGGTCTTCCATATTCCACCTTGAAGTAGAGGTTGGAATTTTCTTTACTGTTGGTAAAGCCCAAGCTCATCAGGAAGCTGTCCATCCTGTTGTACCATGTCCTTGGTGCTTGTTTCTATCCATACAAGGCCTTCTTCAATTTTCACACATGGGTCTTCCTATCACGTGTCTCTAATCCCAGTGGTTGTTCCATGTACACGTCCTCCTTGAATACACCATTCAAGAAAGCTGTCTTGAAATCCATCTAGTGTATTTTATATTTCATAATTGCTTCCAATGAAAGTATGGTCCTAATGGAAGTGTACCTCACCACGGGTGCAAATGTCTCTTTGTAGTCTATGCCTTCTTTATGTGAGAAGCCTCCTGCTATGAACCTTGCCTTGTATTTATCGATGCTGCCATATACAACATGGTTAATCTTGTAGATACACTTTGAAGTCACAACACACTTCTTCTCCGGTCTCAGAACTATCTCCCAGACATCATTCTTCATGATCGACTGATATTCCTCGATCATAGAATCCTTCCATTCCTTCTTTCTTTTGTAGCCTCTTCATAGGTGGAAGGTTCGCTATCAATGATGTCACACAACAGGGCCACATAGCTATTGTAGGGCTTTGCCCTATTTCTCTCTCTATGTATTCCTTCTGGAGCGCCATACCTTTCAACTTCTCATATGAGATCACGTGCCCTTGCTGGTTTCCTCTTGTGGGATTCCTTCTAGAGTATTGTCTCTACCAGTTCTTGTGTTTCCATCATGTCATGATATTTAGTGTCTTCTAGAATTGCTTCTACAATTTCCATATCTCAGACTCTCGTCTCTTGAGGTTCCTTGACTTCCTAGATAGGTTTCCTCCTAGATCTGAAGTATGCCAAGTCTTAATCAAAGGTTACATCTCTATTGATGTCTATCTTCTTGAATCCTAAGAAGTATATTCGGTAGGACTTTGATGTATAACTATATCCTACAAATATACCCTTCCTCCCAGAAGGATCGAGTTTGGTCCTTTTCTGCTTTGGGATATGTATGTACACCAGGCAACCAAATATTCTTAGATGTCTGACTTCTGGTTTCTCTCCTGGAGAAAGCCTCTTTAGGAGTCTTATTGTCAAGTAATCGATGAGGAGTACGGTTTTGAACATACACAACTGTTCTTGCTGCCTCCGCCCAAAGGTGCATAGGAAGATCCTGGTCATGCAACATTTCCCTTGCTACTTCCATGATGGTTCGGTTCTTTTTTTCCACAACCCCAATTTGCCAAGGATTGTATGGAGTGATCAACTGCCTCTTAATCCTAGACTCTCTGCATAATGTCTTGAATTCATCGAATGTGAATTCTCTACTGTTATCTGATCATAGAATCTTGATCTTCCTATCAGTCTAGTTCTTGACCAAGGCTTTATATTCCTAGAACTTATTGAAAAATTCACTTTTACCTTTCAAGAAATATATCCAAGTCTTATGTGAGAAATCATTTATAAAGGAAACATAATACACATACCCACTTAATGAGCTAGAAGACATGGGTCCACATACATCTGAGTGTACTATATCCAATATTCCTTTAGCCTTTTCCCCACTGTTAGGAAATGTCTTCTTCACAATATTTCCTTGTGCACATCCTTTGTAAATGCCTTCATGCTTTGCCTGGATCTCTGGAAATCCTGAGACTGCTTTTCTTGCCATTGATAGTTCTCTGTAGTGCACATGTACAAGCCTTCTGTGCCGTAGTTCGCTTGGTTCAATTGAATCATGAACAAGTGCTTACTCAAGCTATCCCCTTATCTCGTACAAGCCTCTGTATTCATCTCCAATAACTATCGCATCATCTATTGTATTTCCTCTAGGCCACATCAAAACTTGGCCATCGAAAAAAGAAACCTAATTCCCTTTTCATCTAGTGCAGAGATGGAGAGAATATTCTTCTTCAATCCGGGAGCATATAGCAGATCCTTCATCTTTAAGGATTTCCTAGAGTCAAGCTTGTATGAAGCTTCTCCAATCCCTTTTATGGGGTATTGGTAATCATCTCCAAGTTTCACCTTGTGTGGTGACTCATGTTCAGACATATTGATGAATGATTCCTTGTATCCCGTCATGTGTCTAGAAGCTCCACTATCCACAAGCCAATCATTGATTCCATGTGAGATAGTGCCGGTAAGTTTTGAGATTAACACATACTCTTCATCCGAATCATCCTTCTCTCATCTGAATATTTTGTTTGTTGGTTCATTATCTTTGGTGACATGAGCATGGTGTTTGTTTTTCCTGATGGGACAATCTCTTGCAAAATGTCCCTTTACATCACAAGTATAGCATCAAACATTTGAAGCATCTCTTTTGGTCTTCTTTTGTTTCTTGTCCTTCTTCTTGTTGTGATGAAAATTCTCCTTCTTCTCCTTATCCTTCTTATCTTTTGGTCTTCTTCAGTTGATCCTATCTTCTCTTCTCTTGTCATGAGTCTAGATTCTTCTTGTGCATATTCTTCTCGGAGTCTACTGAAAGAGATTAGCTTCCTTCTTGCACAAATTCCTTGAATGAATGAATCCCATGATCTAGGGAGATGATTCAAGGTAGTCATTACAATTTCTCCTTCTTCGACATTTTCTTCAACTGCTTCAAGTTGTTCTTTGATTTGAGAAACCCTTGTTAAATAAGACTGTATAGTCTCGGAGTTCTGTATCTTCACATTCTTCAACTGGTTCCTCAATATCATCTTCTGGTTGATGTTCTTTCCTTCGAACATCTTTGTCAAAGCATCATATACTTCCTTCAGTGTCTTGAATGAAGACACATGGGGTATGAGGTGATCCTTAATAGAATTTGCAATGATTCTCTTAGCCTTAGCCATGCTCCTCTTATGAGCAGCTTTATCCTCATCTCCCTCTGGTTTTGGAAGTTCTTTAGTGATAAAATGATCCAAGTCATTTTCTTCAAGGATTAGAGAGATTCTGTAATTCCATGCTTGGAAGTTATCAGCCCCTCCAAGCCTGTACTCAAGCTGAGTATGGTGAGCCATATTTTCAAATGAAAACCTCAAATGGAAATAACAAGGATTTAGATGTTACTGATTTGAGGTGTCCGACTTGGTTCCATAGATGGCTGACCTAGGGTTTGTTAGAGAAACCCTAATTTTCCAAACTTGGAGTTTTGAAATTCTATTTTGACCTAAATATGCACCTCCTTGAGGTGAATTTCTCAATAAGGTCACTTTCTGAAAACTAAGGTAGGAAGCCTCTGAAACTTGATGCCCTAGTTACTCCTGACAATAGTGACATGGTAAAAAATTAAACTTCTTCAATTTGGAACTTCTTCCACCAAAAGATGCGCCCTACTGAGGTGAGTTATCCTAGCCCTCTTTTCTTTATGATATGTGGAGAGAACACCTTGAACTAGGAAGCCCTAGTTTCCACTGCCGTACAGTGCCTTCTTTCAGAGAGGCTCTAATACCATGTTAGTTTTTCTTTATGTTTGATTAGTTTATCTAGGATCTTTATATGAAAGAATAATAAGTACAACAAGATGCATAATATATAAAAGATACGCGAGACACAAAGATTTTCACTGGGGAAACCATAAAGGAGTAAAGCCCACAAAATTCCTCAGAATAGTAAGATGATCAAAAGCAGTAATAAGAAGTATTCAACAACTATATATATCTCATCCTTTGTCTCTCTTTCTCTATCTCATGCGAACTTGAGAGTGTGAGGTGTGTATAAATGAGGGAGAGCGCCTCCCTATTATACCCTTTCAAGTCACTGACCAAACATAAGAATGGGTCCCACATGTCTTCCCTAACATGGTCGATTTCTTAGAGAGAGACTTGAAATACACATTACATGATGTTACACTGGGGACCATTGCCCCAACTTATAATGGAGGTTGTACCTCAAGGTCTAGACACAATTAAGACATCCCACAAAGGGGTAAACACAACCCCAATGGAGGTACAACAACATACAATGATAATATACATCAAAATATCTTCTGAATTTACAAATACATCAACAAGGACACCCCCCCAAACCTGGTCCTCATCTGATAAATTTTTTATTACATCACTTGCCACCTCAAATTCCTTATTGACCATCGAAACTGCCTCCAAAGCTGGGAGATATGTGATTCCATCAACGCTCATCGTAGGATTTGTTTTAGGGGATGGTGACTAAACCTTATATTGAACTTGTTAAATTGATTGGGAGTAATGTCTAGGGTATTTGACATATCTTGTACAGGAACAAGAAGACAAGGGCCCTCCATCACTACTTATTCAGTAGGAAAGATGAGATCCTATATGATATCCTTATGAGAATCCAAATATAAACCACCTATCTCAACCTGGACCACCTGCATAGCAGGTTCTTATAGCAACGAAACATAACGATTATAGTATACCACCTTTGGAATTTTTCTTTGCCAAATTTTCTTTTTGAAGGATCATGAGTAATTTATAATGACATGGCCATATAAATGGAAAAAAAAACATAGGAATGGGACATTTAGAAAATATAGTTGCCGTGTAAAGATAACATCCCCGATAACTAAATCAGTGGAATCAAACAATCCCTCTTTTAGATCCACTTCAACAAGAAGTCGAGCCACTGATCTCTTATTGGATTGAAATAAATCCACCTCCATCACTAAAAACTTTCCTATATAATACCAAATGGATTGTATGCCTTCTCGAGACTATAATTTTAATGGAAAACAAGGTAATTGAAACGAAATTAGGGTCGGTTCCAAGAATTCCTTACGAGGATCAAATAAGGGATTCCAAGCTTTCAAAATGAGCATGCTTTTTTCCCTTACCTGAAATTTGCTAGAGGATGTTTGAAGTATCTGCTTCATTCTTGAATTCAAAACCAAGCCAACCTTTTTCCAATCGATGGATTATTAGCTTTGCTTCAATCAACGAACACCAATTTTCCAAGATCCATTGGTTCAATTCCTGATCTCCAACCCGTCGAACACAAATTTTCTCAATCAAGGTTTTTCCAGCCATTTTTGGGATATCCAAAACTAGAATGTACTTACCTACAACTAGAGGAACCCTAGATCCTTTCGATCTAATCACCTTAATTTTTAGTTTGGCTTGTAATGGAATACTGATCGTAGATAGGTTTGTTAGATCCATCTTACTGCCAACAAATCGCTTGACCCAGATCACATCAAACAAGTTAGAGGAAAAATTGGGGACTTACCCTTATGATGAATGTAGGGATTAGTCTCATGATAGGAGAGCCAGCGTGGCAAATCACCATTCTAAGCACCATTATTACAAGAAGCATTCTTACTTTGATCAAACTTGTAAGTCGATTCACGTTCTCTATTTTTGTCGTCGATTATGCCATCCATACAAGGAGATGATATATAACAGGTCTAATAAATCCCTAGCACACCTAGAAGGATTAGAGACCACCCTCTCTAGTATCAGATAGCCTATAGGACCATTAATCAATTCAGGGATCAAACAAGAGCCATAAATGAAAGAATCAAATTCCTCATCACTGCTAAATACGAAAGAGTTAGATCTATCCCGATTCAAATAATCCACAATCTAAATATTCTCCTCCATCATTTAACAAAAGTGATAGACACTAGCCCTGTGGAAAACCCTAGAAACCCCGTCTAAAAATTGCATGCTAATAACTTATATGTTCCCTATGATAATAAGAAGCCTTGTTGTCTCGATGTTAAAAATAACCCATATTGCCCTTACAATTATTAATTTTATGTACACTATTGTTCAATAAATGAAAGAAATTCCTTTCCCAATATGACAATGTTGATTGAAAATATAAATGAGCTAATTGCATATATTACTGTATGTTTTAGAATGCATATAAATGAAAGATTTATGAGTAAGCTAATTCTTCTTATGCATGCGCTGAATAATCGATGTCTATGAAATGCCACGAACATCGTGAACACATTAATCTTGTCGATAGACATTTGCTCACTTGAACATAAAGTTGATTGATGGTTAAATGTATGAAACCAATCACATGGAGTGGGATGCTAAATAAAATACGATAGCTTAGTGTGGTTTTGACCTCTTTAGTTTGAGGATGTTCATATAATGCTTAACTCTAGTTATACAAATGGAATCCTTTCATTTGTATTGTGATTATAATAATTTACCTTTACCTATAGTCCTTTTATATCATTATATACATTATGTTGATTAAACATTTTAACAAACTTGATTATTAAACGGCATTCATGGTAATAGTTGTTAATATTAATATTATGAAAAGAGAGAACACACAGATGTTATAAATAAAATTTATTCACATGAAAAATAATTACAAAATAGCTTGAAGATCCATAAAATTTCAATTTATCTTTGACATCGTGGTTGTAAATGGTCGTTAAGTTTTCATATCCAACATCATAATAATTTTATAGAAACAAACAATATGCAAGTGGTATAGTTGGAAATGTTTCACAATTAATTGGAGGCCTTGAATTTTCACATTTTTTTAATTCTTCTTCAACATGATGGTTTCAAATGGTTGTTAACTTTTCTTAACCAACATCATGAGATGGAGAAAAACCAAAATTTATCAATTATAGATACCCATAATGAAATGCTGGAATCATCACATAAATGTACAAATAAAACATGCACACATCACTATTCGTTTCCATCACATTGCTTATGTTTCTCAACGCTTGGCATGATAACATTGTTGTTCTTAAAAATATATTTTAATCTCAAATTGTGTCTTAGTATGAACCACCAATCCGTATCCAACACATTTAGGATAAAGAACACTTGGTTGCAGTGTTTTGGGTAAACGTAAGGCTCCTTCATTTCATCCCAAATCTTTTTTTGAGTTGATACATATCATTGTGCTATCATGATCTTCGTTTACATTATTCCGTTTAAAAGTATCCTACCAGTTGCACCTAAAAATAACACATTGGAAACATGGAAAGTCCACTTGCATTATCTCTTGTATCTTTTTGACATAACCTACCTTCTCCTCTATTATGGTATGAACATGACGACTAAGATGTCTAGATTAGCTTAACTCAGCCTCCACTCTACAAACAAATGTGACATCTCCATCATTGGTATCCTTAGTGCGAAAATGATGTTCATATGCCCATAAAGATGGGAACAAATGCACCTTAAAAGATGTGAAGAATGGATGTTTTCATATGTTTAGTAATCCAAGCATTAATAAAAACATAATACATGTTATAATTCAAATATGCATTATAAGATGAACAATGTACATTAAGAGATTTTTATCGAGTTTCTACACTTAACCTCTATGTTTAATGCATCCTCTTCACCATGTGGGCAATGACAAGAAGCATCATATTTCTCTTTGAAATGATTATGCACCCAACTATTGGGACTCTATCATTGGAGTATTTTATTTTAAATGACTAGGATAATGCATGCTTATACCGTTCAACCTTCTGAATTCTTTCCTGATATTGTCCTATTTATTTCTCTTCTCTTCATACAATGTGACCAATAGCCATATTGCCTCCGCCTTGTAAAGATTTTTTTTATTGATGGTAACAATTTCCACATTCATTGTTGTAATAATTGCAAAAATGATTAGTATGAGATCAAATGTATATTATCAAGTCCAATGTAATAATTAATTTGTAGAAAATGGATAAAAGATAAGTGACTTATATTTATCATGCACATTTTTTCTTTCATTTGGAGTAGTTTCCCTTCCTTTATTCCTCATCTCATTGGTCATCCCAAACCACTCCACTTGGTGTGTCATTGATTTGCTTGATGTATTCACTAATGTAATAGAGCAACGTGTATACTATGTACCCCTCCACCATAGACCCCTCAGTTTTTCCCTTTTGTTAAATGAGCCCCTTCAATTTTTTCATGTACCTCTCTAAGAAGAACATCCAACAACATTAGACCACCCCAGCTATTTCAACCTCATTAGCTAGATGAATTAAAAGATGGGCCTGTAAGTCCATGAAACTTGTGGGCAGTTCCTTCTCAAACATACAAACAATCTCAACTATCATTTGATGCCACCATGGAATGCTAGCCATGTGAATCTCCTTTGATGTAATCCAACATACAAAAGTAGATAATTTAGATATGGCTTGTTGTTGGTCTTGGGGGAAGTCATGGTTCACACAACGTTGCATGAGAAAAGGATAATGAAATCAATTGTCATAAAATTGTGAATGCGTAGCATATTATAATTTGCATCACAGAAAAAGAAGCCATTAATTGACATACATAGCGTTATAAGGTTTAGATGGTCATGCGATTTCAACCTTGACAATTTCTCTTCTATTGTGAAGCAACGTCGTAGAGTCGACCCATATAATGAAGGCACCCTCACACTCAATACAACATCCTTTTGTGAGAGAAATATCATCTTTATTCAAAATCATGGGACATCACCTTCTTTAAAATATGAAGAGGTTCCGACCTCTCCTCTACTTTCCTTTCTTGGCCAATGTTTCCTTTTGTTATTCAAATAAACAAGATCTCTCCTAACAACCAATGTGTTAGTTTTCTTTTATGATATGTGACTCCATAAAGAAGCTGAAACTCTTTTGAATATATGCATGGGATTTAATAAGTGGGCAATCTTAAGATGCCCCCAATATAGAATCTCATAAAACACAAATTTCCTTTTCATCCCAATGGGCATTTTCTCAACATAGGTGTAAAAAAATTCACGATCATCGAACATAGGTTCTCCATTTGAATCAAACAATTCTATAATTTCCTTCTTTTTATCTGTGTCATATGCCCTATGCCAATGTGTCAGTGTCATTATTTTTGGTCTCTAGGTTCTCTTTGGTTTACCTTTAAAAGAATATGTTGCTCTTATATAAGGGTGGTCTTCTAGGAGGAACACCTTGGAGCAATCGTACACCGACTTTGTTAGGTGGTTGGATCACCTATCCTTTATCCAAGATACACAAAATTTACATCCATGATACCCTTTTTGTTACCAGTCCTGCAATGTTACTGTATACAGAACATGTTAGCACCAAATAAGATGGTTGCACACCAAATTAAGCTTGTGAAATAACATTATGGATATTATCAAATCAATCAACATGCTTATTAGAGGAAACCCCTATTCCTGGATAACCATGCATGGTGTCATATCTATATTAAATACAATAATTCAGACAAGCGTGATATGATATGTATTGAACACCCAACTTTTTAAGCAGTTGATTTGACTCTTTGCAGTTGTCTGAGGGACGTTGCCACTTGGAAATACCTTCAATTTGTTGGAAACATAAATGTACACTATCATTAAGCACACACCAAATCTCTTTTCATCGCTGATTTAATTGGGACTTGATGGTTAGATACCTTATTAATGCAAAGAAGCACTCATTCAACATACTACATATTGCTTTCAAGTTGTAGAACAACATTTTTGTCCCCATTAGGATAGACCTTTATCCATGCCCAAAGAGAGGGGCGGTGGAAGCAATTTTCAGGCTTTTGAAGAAGGCATAGACAATATTATCATCGTTCTTGAGCTCATATTGTTGGAATGCAATTAACGACATTTCCTCAATGGCATGGGTATATTATAAGAAATCATACATACCAACTTATATGTCATTGTTTTCATCCCTGACCCATAAAGAACTAGTGTTACTATAGATTTTTTGAATTTTTGACTCAGTACGTAGTGGGAATTGAATAGGTGGTTGATTCGACCATGCTTTTTATGATTCCTCTCTGAGCTCTACTTGTTCAACATCCTTCTATTGCTTTGAGATCGTATTATGGTGCAACGGTAGATGGTAGACAGGTTGATCAGCTTTGGAATCCTGGTTACGAAATTATTGAACATTAAATCAATGATATTAATAAAAAGAATGGATTTAGTATGTTGAAACATTATACCGAACATTTATTAGAAGCACACACACACACACACACACACACACACACACACACACACATTCTAAAAGTACATATGCAATCAACCACTTTATAAAATAGATGTATAACTAATCAAGAAAATACCATTATTTCCATTGAAAACCCAAAAAATACAATTACTTAATGATTTTTTACTTACACCCCAAAGGGACATCTAAAGGTAGCCCCAATGCAAGCTGTTTCTTACTATCATTTGGTGGTCTATGAAAGTTAGAGTTTATTAACAAGTCGTCACCAAGAGACAAACTACGTATTGCATGCACAACAACAAATATGGATTTCTTCTTTTTTCATAAAGAACTCTTTGTCATTGGAGTGTTACTCAAATGAAAAGTTTGGACTAAACAAGAAGCACTTACAACTATTTATGAACATTGCAATGTTCCCACGAGTGTGTGAATGACCATTGATATATAACAGGTTCTTCTTGTTAAAGTTTCCTGAAGCACAACTATTCTTGAACATATTATACATGGAAATACTATGTTATTATTTAACATTATTCAAGTGATTAGATCTACTATAAAGATGACCCTAAAATGGCATAAGTGCTACTGACTGTTTGGGAGGAACAAACACTTGTGAAAGTATAAACAACCCAATATTTGCAACATCTATTTTAGACTTTGTGATGATGTAATTTTGACCGCAATAGGAGAATTTAGTCCCAACATTGGGCGAAGACAGGGAAGATATCTAAGTGCCATACAAAGCAGAATTGTAACTAGTGTTATTTACTTTCTAGATGGATGGGAAGAGAGAAATTATCCATACCCTGCAACTATTGAACCAACTTTTGTCTATACTTGGACAATTTGGTATTAAGTCATACAAATTTTTGGATTTCATTGCAGATATGTTTTGGGTAGTATTGATAGTATACATTACCTCACTAGAATTCTCGTTTGACTAAAAAAGGAGTCCATTTAGCTGATTTCAAACAAAACATGGTTGATTTGTATTCCAACTTTTCAAAGAACGAGAATATGGAAGTGTTTGTACGTGTCTTTTTTATTTCACCTATTAGATCATTAACTGCAGTGGGGGCTATTAGACGGTCAACTTTGGATAGTTGGTCATTAATATAATCACATAGTGTGTCATGTCCAGGCTTCACCTTCAACCCTTTAAATTTTGACAACAGAGATCTTGTTCATGTTGAAGTACCATTGGTCTAGGATGGTTGCTTGAAGATGGCATGTTACAGTTGGCGGGGTAAAGCGACCGTCCCTTTTCATATACCATATGCCTATAATTTGTTTCTTCCAATAAGTCTCTACAACTTTGGGAGTGGTGGAATATCATGTGCATTTGAACTTGATTTCAAATCATGATCCTGCAAAAGTTGATGCACAATTATTCAAATGCATATGCAAATAAAGCACAATTTCATTTAGATAATAAATAAATAAATATGGACTTATTGGTGATGACAAGGGAGAACTTGAACTTGGAACAATATGGAGTGAACTGGAATTTAAAGAACCATCCATTTGATTTTATCACTCTTTTTGCTCTACACTTGAGTCACAAATACAATTAATACATGTCTTCATTCTTAAACTAAAAATGGGAAAACATAAAACATATTACTTTTTTAAAATAACTTGTGCGCCATCTTCTTTATTGACGCACCAATGCACCTTAAGATGATAAGTGAATCAATCGACACATGCAAGATGCACACTGAGGGAAACCTTTGCAATCACCTCAACAAAGGAAAAACCTCCACTAAATATTAATTGTGGAAGTTTTCACTTCCATGTTTTGTCTACATATGTTAGTGGTACTCTTATGTGAGTACAAGGCATTGATGCATTATTACTTATCTAGTGCACCATTCAATCCCGACCAAAACCAATAATATATATCATTATCTTGTTGATTATACAGTTTGCGTGTATTGGTAATGTGCATTGGTGCCCTAGTTAAATTTGAGTTGCACATCAAAAATCATGATTTAAAAAAATATGTGTGCATTTATCATCAATTGGCCTAAATATCAAACAAAAAAAAGCGTGGGAATTTAACTCTAAGACAATAAGCTTATAATGAAAGGGAACCATAATCCCTATATCTTAGTTGGCCAAAGGTTTTAGGAAAGATTTATGCAAGAGAGATTTACAATATAAGAGTTTGGAGGGACAAATTTCTTTGAAGACAATTTTTGCAAGGGATCACCGTAGACAAGAACAACTTTGTAGAGAACTCATTTTGGGTAATTTTTCTCTTAATAGATTTAAAAAATAACCTCAATTTTATAGTTAAAAAGAAACATATAAGATAAGAGTTACCTTCATTGTTGCAAACCCAACTTGTGCTATTCTTCATTCAAAGACACCTTCGTTATTGCAAACCCTAGGGTTCTATTTTTTTCATAATAAAGTTTCATTGTTGTATATATAAATTTATTGGGCATTTATATTTATATATGGGGATTTTGATTGCTCTTGATTCAATATCACGATGCTATTTGATTCTGACCTGTCAAGATTGTCGGTGTCAGTTTTTTTTCCAAAAACGCTATCACGATCCACGATGCACAATGTATAGAATATACACATGAATGCATTTTTTTCATCAAGCGCATCGTTGTTGCAGTTTTTTTACAAATTGATCAGTGTGCATCTTACAAGAAAAAATCAGCGAAGTATTTCATTAAAGGAACATTGGTGCTAATATTCTGTACTATGCACATAGATTGACCCAAATATTTTTTTAACTAAAATTCTTTATTTAGTGTGTAAAAAATTATTTCATAATTTGTGTATTTCATTATACATGGTGTTTATTGATAAAAGTTGGCCGATACAAGATCATTGAATAAAAGTTACTACAAAGGGAGCGAGTGGAAACACATCCAAAATAAAGAACATGGCAAGTTATTTGTAAATTCATGGAAATTTAATATATTTGAATTATATGTATGGTTAAATGATGTGTATTAGTTTGTATGCGTCATGCAAAGAAAACAATTAATGAAATTATATAAAATTGTTTGTAATCTGAGCGAAGAAGAGAAAAAAAGCTTTAAGAAATTATTGGAATCAAATAAATTATGTGGATAAAAAGGTGCTAAACATGAGTTTTTTGTTTGTAATTTTTTTTTTAACAAAGGCAATTAAGATCAATTTGATATAAATGGCTCAAAAACTTTAGCTAAACAATGCAAAAATCCTTGAAAAGCTCAGAGGTTTTACAACGTCTTGAGAAAACCCAAAGTGCAATTGCATTCACACTTATAAGTATTCACCAACTTGTCATAGTTTACCATTAAAGAAACAAAGATACTAATAACCCAAAAATATACAATTTCCACACAATTATTGTAAGAAATCATATGAAAAAAGAGAAATATTCCGATCCCTTTTAAATTACAGAGCAGTCTGACCAGGAGAACAATCCCACCGCTTGTTGTAAAGATTGCTTGAGCAAGATTTTGGTATTTGAGTAGTAACAAGAGCTAAATGGCATGCTAGACTCCACTTGTCAATGATCAATGCCATATTACTTATAATAACTTGCCAAATAGAACTAGAATTTGAGTAATGAAAGAACAATAATAAATGCATAGTAGTAACCATTAGGGGAGCCAACAATGATGAATGGACCCCATTTTCATTTAAACTTCCCCGAGGAAGATGAGAGGCTTAATTGGCCAAGCCATCAGCACGAGGGTTATGCTCTCTTAGGACATGGAAGAATTGAAGAGAGTGGAATTGGAAAAGAATCGCAATGATACATTTATGAAGTCTTCCATCAACTTGGTCTTGTATTTCCTGACGATGCCTAGTTTGAGAGAGGATAATAAACGAATCTCAAATTGGCACTAGAGAAAAGATGCCTAAAGTGAGTGATTGTTTTAAGCCCATGAACAAGGAATATCATTTTGCTTGATTGTTTGCACCAATCCCTTTTGTTTATATTCTTATTATTGGTGCTTCTAAACCATAATTTCTAACATTTTTCAAAATTTGGATTTGAAATTTGTTGAATGTTGTGCAAGGACAAACAATAAGGAGGTAGGATGTACTAAGAAGACAAAAATTAAGAAGAACGTAAATGATGATGACTTGGTCATCAATTCAATTGGAGTGGTTTTGGAAGTTAATGAAAGGGGGAAACAATTTTATAAAATTTTGAGGGATATAGTGGAAAGAATGTATAGACATACTTTTCATTTACAATACAAAAAACAATCCAATGACTCTAAGAACCAGGTTATAAGAAAACTACAGGAAGCGTTTCCAGAGTAGTGGGGATTAAGACACATACAATAACAAAAATGAATCGTTTATAAAATATTGTTGCTAAAATCCCGCACGGGTGTGGCTCATTGGCGATTCACTTGATATGAAGTCACATGTTGTAAAGGAGGTCATGAGTTCAAATCACACCTGGGCTTACCTGTGTCCCATGCTTGCGGGATATTGTGGGGCACCTAGGGGTATAGTGGTAGCGGGAATGGATCTCTGGATCCCGTGTCATGCGAGTACCAACTCAGTCCCCATTTTTCGATTCCCCTAGTGTAAAAAAAATATTGTTGCTAAAAATGTTTTTGTATACTAGTCCAAGAATTTTCTTAGTATTTTTGATATGCTTATTTTCATAGAGATATTAATCGATTTTTTCATTGTACTTTTCATTCTCAAGAAGATTGCTAAAATTATGAAGGAAGAATGACGCGATATCTGAAAGATGTTGGTAAAGATGTCAACAACAACATGCATCAAACATATGTAATCATTGCTTTATTTTAATGTGCAGATAGTTTAATTATAGCATAAAGTTTTAATTTTCAATTGTTTTGTTGTTGCAAAAAATAAAAGAAAATGGAACCTATTCAATGCATAAGATAAGATGACAAGGAAGAAAAGGGCTGATCACAAAGTTTGTGAGTTCTTGTGGCCTGCTTTAGATTTCATATTTGGTGGGAAGTTTATATTTTATTTAATTTACAATCGTACATAAATGTTTTCGAATAGGTGCTAACATATAGAATAGAGTCATAAAATCATTTGATTGACATTGGATTAGATATATTTTTTGAGTATATGTTGGGGTATTAAGGGTTAATTAAATAATTTGTAAGTATCAATGTTGTTTTACGTCCCTTATTTTATAATTAATGGATCAAGAAGAAAACTTTAATTACATATATGCTTTGGCGTAGCGTATGAAACTCACAAGAAACAAAGTATGGAGTCGATCCAATAGAGGATTTATTGACACACAACATGAGGAATGGTTTCAAAAATATGTGTGAAGTTTATGATTCACTCGTTGCATTGGGTACGTTATTTTTTCATTTACATAGTCATGTATATTACAGTATCTATAAATGTAGATATACTCATTATATTATATTTTTATGCTTGTAGTGTAACATGAAAATGTGGAACAAAATGGAGTCAAACAATAAAACATTTCAAATAAATCAAAAAAAGGTCCCTTGAAGGTGATGAAGAAATAAGGCACGAAAGTAGATCGAGTGACTACAACAATTCAAACGATGAATGAAGAACGATACATTTGAATGTTGTTACTACAAGCTGTGTTTTTTGGAATTTTTATCTATGAAAAGTAACCATTCTATTCAATGTTGACATCTTATCCCAATTGGATAGTGACAATTTATCAATAGTTTTTTTTAACAGAAACTTAAAAGAGAGTAATATTAAATAGGCTGTGCACAACCATTCATTACAAAAAAATTGCAGCTGAAGAGTTCTTGCAGGTCTGAGAAAAAAGAAACAAAACTAGGCCAGAAGATAGACCTTAGAATGCCACAAGGGGTTCTTATATTTCGATTAATTACAGACGTAGTATAAACTCGAACAAAATGCTGATTAAGGAAGATACAAAAAAACATAGACCATTAAAATACACATTAAGGATTGCCTGGGTGCCCCACGGGCTAAGTGATAGATTCCTCTTCCATGTTCTGGATTGCTCCTGCTGGGTTTTAATGAGCTTGGCTTCCCCGGTTCATCTGCACAAAGCACTACAGATCCTTCTGAATGGGGTCTACTTTCCCCATGATTTCCTTTAGATTCATTTCATTTTCGTCTATCCTGGCATCATGATTGCTAATATGGTAAGAAGTGTAACCAACTACATCAATACGGTTTTTTACCTCTTTAGTTGTCTCTCTGTTGTCCATAATTCCTATGGCCACCATTTCATACAAACGCCGAATGTTCACCTTCAAATTTGCAAGACCATCATTTTCCCCTGCGCCGTCCATTTCTTGGTTTTGGTGAAAATATTGACCAAGACTGTGACTGTGAAGGCTTAGGCTTGATAGCTGATTGAGCACCGAACTAGGCGGAATGAAAACCCATCCACTGTAGAGACTACAACACCAGCTTCTAGAGGACAAATTATAGATAACACAGATGAGAATGGAAAGTTCTTGCTACAGGATGTCACAATCCCTTAGATTTCGACAAGAGAGAATACCTATCGAATCTTCCTCCTAGCCAATACAGTTACAACCAAGGGTCAGAATATTACCTTCGAGGAGGAGCTGCTTGAAGAGGATATCCGTGGTCGCAGGGCCTGCAGTTGGACGCCAAAAGGAGCCAGGGACGTAGCGAGATGGACAGAGATAGTTCAGGAAAGCTTCCAACGCTAGTCTCTCTTTCATGAAACCCCTTAACAGAGGCAAGGATTCCCAAGGGAAAACCTACGAAGAACCAAGATGTGGGAGAAATCCTTCGTCAAAACTAGACCTGTCATCGAGCGGGTTTTCTTCTAGAGTGGCAGCATGAAGACTAGCACAGAAATGGATATCAAGAAGGGCAAAGGGGCAAATGAAGCTTCCAGATGAAGCCATGGTGCACTGATGAGGCTGGCGTGAAGCGTGCCATCTGAGCCCATAATTAAGCCTGTGGGGATGGTGAATTAATGTAGGGGGATGTGTGGAGGGGCTGGAAGTGAGTGGAGGCCACATGTCTCCAAAGCAGAGTTCAAACATTAAACCATAATCCAAGTGGGAAAATAAGTTGAGACTTAGGATAGGGAATTTTTTTTTTGAGTATGCATAATTGGCATTAGTGAATAGGTTTGGTAACAATGTCTAGGTTGTTTATGTGTATGTGACCTTGAGTAAGCGAGGTCCCTTTATTAGCCAGTGCGTCCACAAGAGCATTGTTTGCTCGGAGAATGTGAAAAAATTCAACTCTATTAGAGAGAAGGGGAGTGATTTTTTCATACAGCCTTCTGCAGTTGATGGATCTTGTGGAATAACCATGGATAATTTTGTAAATGACTTGTCTCGAGTCTCCAAAGACTGCTAGCCTAGGGATAGTTATTGTGTTTGAGAGTTCAAGACCCTACAAGAGAGCCATCCATTCAACTTCATTATTCGTCTTATGGACCAGCCCCCAAGAGAAGGTTTTTTTCATTTGTCCTCCGGGATCCAGTAAGATCCCCCCCACACCTGCCACCCCTAGGGTTCCTTTTGAGGCACCATCAAAGAAGAAGGAAAAAGAGTTCTTTTCCTAAAGCCATTTCGAAAACTCAGTAGGATTTTTCCTTATTTCCCAGGGTAGATATATAGTGGGGAGTTTAGTACGAGGGATAGTAGAGTTGGACTGAGGGGAGCTCCTTTTAAGAAAAGTGATACACCAAGAAGATACCGGCTCCAATAAATCTTCTAAGTCTGGGTAGCCAATCCCTTTCGTGGCTAATTTTTATGATATCATGCCCACTATTTTAGAAGCTATTCGATTTGGGATGACTTTCTCTCCTTTAAATATTGCTTTGTTTCTAGCCAACCATAACTGCCAGCAAAGATTCTTTGGTATGGTATTCCAGAGCCACTTTAGAGTGGGTTTCTTATTGAGATTGCTAGGGAATTACTTATTCAAATTTACAGGGAGCTGGTTGAAGGAATCTAGTGGCCTAAACGGAGTACCAAGAGGGAGAATGGACATCCATACTTGCTTAGAAACACTGCATTGAAGGAAAATGTGGACCGTTGATTCTGAATCAGAATTACATAGGGCACATCTGGAGGGGCCTGTAATCCCTCTTTTCCTGAGATTTTCAGCTATGAGCAATTTGTTATGCACCAATAACCAAATGAAAGAGTTTACCTTAGGGATATAATCCGATTGCCAGACCTTTTTCCATGTGCTTCCAGCTACTGATGAGTCAGAGGACAGTTTCTTGTATCCTTCTTTAACCGTATAATTGCCATTTTTTCCCCAGCCAAGGACATCCTTCAAGGATTTATTGATCGGAGCATTGCCTTGCAGAAAGGTGAAGAGGAAATTCTTTGCTTCCTCCAAATGCTCAGGAGTTTCAAATGCTCAGGAGTTTGAAACAATTTCCATCCCTTCCAACTGCTATTCTGATTCCAGGATGAGAGGTCGAAGAGGGAAATAATACCATTATCATGTGCCCATTTTGAAAACTCTCCCAATTCTGGAAATGAGGATAACAAGGGATGTCCCAAAATCCTGTGTTCCCATATCTTAATTTCTTTGCCATTTCCTGGAATCCAGTAATAATTGGCTTGAATCAGATTGAGCAAAGCTTTAGATAAAAGCCAAAGGGAGGTGCCCTTACCTTCCCAAGAGTAGTTCAAGATTTTGGATCTCGGCCTCTTGATGTATTTTATCCTGATCACTTCTTTCCACTAGTATTTTTTGCTAGTAGCTAGTCTCCAAACAAATTTTGCTCCAAGCGCTTTATTCATTTGCTCTGAATCTCTAATGCCAAGTCCTCCTTTGTGTTTTGGAGCTTTGACAGTGGACCATTTTACCAGATGAAAAACAATTTATCAATAGTTGTAGCAATGTCAAATGACAGTTTGGTTATCAAGGATCTCTATGTTTTCCCATATTTTGGATTCTTATTAATGTATAATAAAATCGTTTTCTTCTTTTACTGCATTCTCAAATGTCACAAAATATTTTATTAATTAAATATATGAATGATTTACATTGTGAGAATGGGCACTCTTTCTCACAAATGTCACAAAATGTCTTTCTCTGTTTGGGGATGTCACTGATGAAATGATCGATGATATTAACTTATTGGTTGGGGATCCTGTTGCTGTTCACGAGTATGGCCCTATCTTGAATGACTCCTTCTATGTGGATTCTTCTGGTTTGACCCTGGATAATGGTTTGGGGGATATTTCTCCTTCTTCCCCCCATGCCCAGACTGTTATCCCTGGTGATCGGGCCCTGGATGAGCCTCACCTTTTGTCTCTGGCTACGGACCCTTCTCCTGGTGCACCTCCCTTTGTCTCCTCTCTAGCATCTCAGCTGAATACTCTATCCCTTGTGGTTCCTATACTCTCGTCCTTAGTTGACTTCCCCCCTCTCCCCAATACCTCTTCTCCCCCTTTACCGTTATCGCTCCGTAGCCCTATATCCTCTACCTCTTTTGTGGACCCTGCCCTGCATAAAACCCTTCCAATTTTCTATACAGTGACTCCATAATCTCCTAATACGCTCCATATCAATTTGATCTGTTTTGAGAACATGACTATCAGGAAGAAAAAGAAGGACATACAAGGCACCTTTGAACCTCTCTCATTTGCCTCTCCACCTTACATTCCCCTCTCTGTACGCATTAAGGATGCTGCTAGAGGGCATATTTCTTGGGGACTTAGAGAATCTCCTCCCCACCCCACTGTTCCCCCATGTTGATCCTTTCTCTGAACGTTAGGGTTTGGGGGGAAAGACCAAACAAAGCCGCCTCCGCTCTCTCTTCCTTTCTTTACGCCCAGATATGATCCTACTCCAGGAGATGATGTGTAGTTCCTATCTAGGCCTGATTTCTTTTTCCAAGCTCCTACCAAATTGGGAATTTTGCACTACTCATGCCTCTGGTCTCTCCGGGGGACTCCTCACTGCCTGGAATCCTAGAATGGTGAGATGCAAGGTGTATGAGATTCATGTTGGTATTCTTGTTAAGGCCAAATTCCGTGGTATGGCTGACATCTTGGACATTATCAATTGCTATGGTCCCTATAAGGACAGGGAAATCTTTTGGGATAGGATAATCCAGGGTGGTCTTCTTCTTTCACCCCATTTGATTCTGGGTGGAGACCTTAACTTCACCATGAACACTTCTGAGATTTGGGGGTCTAGGGCTATCATTGATCCCCTTGCTTCTTATTTCAAGCACCTATTCTCTCCTGACATGTAATTCTCTCCCAAATGCACATAAATATTGGTGTTTGGAAGGAAGCATGGAACACTTTTACCAGAAGTCTTGAAACCTGTGGACTCCGTCTTGTCGATCTACCGGATGCACTGGCTTGGAATTACAATTGATTCGAGGGATCTGTATCAGCTAAGTTGATATATGACAGTATTATTACTGCTTCTTCCCTACCAGAGGGCAACAGACTTCTGGCTATTGTCTGGAATAGTTCTCTTCCCAGGAAAATATGCTGCTTTATTTGGATTCTTTTGAGGAACAAATTGTTGACCTGGGACAATCTACAAAAATGAGGATGGTCAGGGCCTGGTTATTGTATCCTCTATAAAAAGGAATCAGAGAGTATTGAACATGTCTTCAATACCTGTTCTATCTAGAAAAATCTACTCTCTGTCATCTTAGAACAGTTCCATTTGACTCCTCCTCAGCGGTCGGATAATATCAGTTCCTTTCTGGATTCTTGGATTGGTTCCTTCTCCAAGTCCTCTGGTAGCTGCTATATCCCCTTCCTTGCCATGTGGACTTTATGGAAATCAAGGAACTCATCTATCTTTGATGGGAAAGCTTTTTTGATTATCAGCATGCTCCATCAGATCTCTTATAACTCACAACTCTACTGTCCTTCAGCTATCAAAACAAAAAAACAAGGGATATTGGATCTAGGCCCTCTCTTTCTTACCCCTGTGGATTTTTTGATGGTGCTTCAATGGATAATACTGAAGGGGTTGGATTCTGCTTGCATTTGAATGAGGTACACTCCTATGAGTTTGCTTTGGGGGCTGGTCACAGTACCAATACAAGGGCATAATTAATTGGGCTCTGGGCTCTGTTGCATACATCCCAAATGATGGGGTTACCCAAGATCCAGAAATTTGGTGACTCTTCTATCATCATTAATTGGGCAAAGGGTACTACTTCCCTCTCACCGCCTGAGATTACTCATTGGTGTAGGGACATTAGGAAGATATGCACATGCTTCCTTGAGTTGTCTTTTGGCCATGTTTACCGTGAACACAACCAGATTGCGGACAACCTTTCTAAAAAATCCATATCTTTTGCTCCGGGATTAGGATACTATTCTGAATTTAATGATGGTCATTTGACCACACATGACAGGTTTATGCTCTTTTGAGCCCGGTGCAGGATCTTCTCTTTCATGGCACCTTGTGAAATGTAATGGAGCGGACTCCTTTAGAGGGTAGAGCTATCTTCTTGGTTCACAGTGAATATGGCCATAAAAGACATCATCTTTACTGATGGGAATGTATGCAGTTTCTGCTATAGTCACCAATCCACTCTCTTGGAAAGTTACTCATTCATGATGCAACAGAATGGCTTTTACATAGTACCCATTATCATGTATGTTTCCCATATACTGGGATGGCACGTTAGATGCCCTTTGATTCAATTTGAATATCAAGGACAGGATTTTTTCCTTTGAAGAAAAGAAAAGGAGTTTGTGGGTTATTAATGCATTATCGCATTGGGGAGTATTTTTGTTCACATCACACCGTGAAGTAGGGTTAAAATAAGCAAACCATAAAGTATTTGTGGTTTGTGTTTACTTGAAGAAGAAACAAAGTGGTTGTCAATACAAGCAACACTGCGACTTATTAGTTTAAAAGCATGAGAGAGCATTTTTAGCAAAAAATCAATACCATGAGCAAATTACATATGCCCCACACCATACATTGAGTTCATTTACTTTTTTGTTTTTTTAAATTCCATTAATCATCATACAATGAGATAATTTTATAATCATAGTTATATTTTAATTTTAATTATTTCTTTTGGAAATAATGATCCTATTAATGTATTATACTATTATATTACACATTTTCATTGAAAATTTTAATCATGCATATATTTAATTAGAAATGTACCATTTTATAACATTGGACAATGCAACATAATAAGAAGCTCATTTTATTTATGTGAAACAAGAGACCTTTCATTATACAAAATGGGACAGCAAAAGGATCCACAACAATCAAACGTGTCAATATGTAATTGTTACATTGTTGTCAATGCTCTAGCTACTTGCATTGCACCTCATTTCTTCATCACTCGCAGATTATATTGTACTTAAGTTATTTGGTCAAATGTTTTGTTGATTGACTCAATTTTGTTCCTCCCCTATATGTTCCATCTACAAACACAAATCTAAAATGTAATTAGTAGATCTACATCGGTGGGTAAGAACTGATTCATAAATGATACACATTCTTTCAAAGCCATTCTTCATGTTGTCTCTCAACAACTCTTTTGTTGGATTTTCTCCATACTCTGTTTCTTACATATTTGAAAGGCCGCGACAAATCATAGATTTCATATAAATGTTGCTTATTGTTCTATTAATTATAACAACAACATATACTGACAACCCATGCTTAACTCTTGGTATTTTAACACTTGTTATAAGACATACAAGGATGAGTATAAAATAATTAGAATATAAAGATCACAACAATCATGAAATTTTGAGTAAGGTAAGCACAAGTTCTCACAATCTTTGCGATCAACCATTTTTTTCATTTCCATCTGATCTTTTTTTTTGACATAAACGGTTATGATATATTAGATAGGTGGTATAACCACAAAAACAGTGCCAGGATACAAAATGCCCTTATAGAAGTGACAATAGTAGGTCATTAGTTCTCAAGTACGCCCTTATGGTAGCGACAAAGAGAGATCAGAAAATACGCCCTAATGGAAGCGACAAAGCGAGTTCAATATATCTCAGAATACTATTTAATTTTTGGAGAATCTAGTAAACTAACAAAGAAGCCATTACAACATTCAACACTAACTATATACTACTGATTCAAGAGCTAGAAACATATATAGACAACAGTTCAAAAATAAGATTTCATCCCAGAATCAAGTAATTTCCTCATCGGAGCAGGTCGAAGAACCTGGGTTAATTGCGACTTCCATCTTTACCATACTCAGTGCCAAATTTTCAATGTTTACCTCCAGATCAACCATCATCCTGATAACAACATTCTCTGAGCGCTTGACTGCTCCCTTGAATTCTTTCCTCAGAAAAACCAGGTCTCTATCGACATTATCTAGGCATCTTCCTCCTTCTATGTCAATTGTGTCCACCGTGATTTTCAGCTGCTCTAATTCCCTCTTAAGATCCCTGATATCATTGTCCACAAACAATGCTGACGGAGATGAACCCGATGAATTAGAAGAAGCCATAACCACAAACACTCTCCCTACTGCAGCGAAGTATCTAGAACTACTGGCCGCCCTCAACTCCACCTCATTCGCGCTCCTCCAGCAAAGCAACCAACCTACATTCTCGTTTCTTTTGTAGATTAGCCAGATCAAGCTTTCTCTCCCTTTCTCCTTTCGGGCCTTAATAACCTTTCCCTTTACAAACATAACTCTCATACCACCTGAATTCATCATGATGGTCATTAAAATATGCATCACCTCACCTAATTCACAATATGTCGACGAGACTGATAACCATCCACATGCTTGAAAATAATCCTTCCTCATACAGTATTTAACAAATGCTTGACGCAACCACGAGAGCCCACGCGCCCGCACATGGCCACATGCTTCTCCAAGTGGCAGGCACGTGTCAGGGGAGGAGAGCTGGAGCACCAAGACATGGGCCCAAGAATGCTCCAGGCGCTCATCCACGATTATACGAGAGAGGACACAAAGAGCTAGAGCCATTGATCAGGAGAGAGCTGACGCTAAGCGAGGTTCCTATATTTTCCGCAAGGTCTGCTTATTTTTTATGAGTCTGGAGCATGTGGAAGAAATGAATTTTGTGGAAAGAGCGAGCAAGAGATTGGATCTTTTTTATCAATTGTCTGAGATGCAATTGGTTTGGGAGGGAGCCCTCGACTAGAGCTTGAACAACAATTCTTGAGTCTCCCAAGACTGTTAGCTCTGTAATTATCTGGTTCTTGGCTACTTTAAGACCTTGCCAAAGGTCCAACGCCTCATCTATATTGTTTGTTTCCGTTCCAAGTCCCCAGGAGAAATTGGTTTCCATTTTCCCATTCAGGATGAAGATAACCTCGCCCCTCCCTGCCGCCCCAGAACATTCATTTCCATCCTATCTTATGTGCTAAATTGGTTCCATTTTGTTTTGTTTTTTGCAAAAACAATTGAAAATTAATACTTCATGCAATAATCAAATTCTATGTACACAAAAGAACAAATATACGATTACATATGTTTGATGCACATTGCTGTTGATATGCCTCCACCTACGGTTCAATTATGTTAATTTCTTTAACCATCTCCTTGTACACTTTTATGGACATATATACTGGATTTTTTTGCATATCGCCTCATTCGTCCTCTAGGATTTTCAAAATATTCCTAAAAATGAAAATCACAAAAAAAACAAGATTTTATATTGAGATGAAAGTAAATATATATAGCCAAAATATTAATTTCATATTTTTTTGTAGTAGTATATAAATATTAGACAAAAACATGTTTATGAATAATACTTTTTAAATGATTATTTTTTATTATTGTATGTTTTGGCTATTGCAAGTCTTACAGGTCTCATTGACGATTGATACAAAAATGATTCTTGTAGTTTATATATAACCTAATTCTTGGACTCATTAGAACGACTTTTGTACTGTAAGTGGAAAGTATATCTATACATTCTTTCCACTATATCTCTCATATAAAATCCCCCCCCCCCCCTTTCATTAACTTCCAAGACCTCTCCATATGAATCGAGGACAAACTCATCATCATTTACATCCTTCATATTTTTTTATGTTCTTAGGATAACATTCCCTTCCCTTACCGTCAGTCCCTACACAACACTCAACAAATGTGAAATATATTGTTTGAAACATGTTAGAAAATATTGTTAAGAAGTACACTATGATTTGGATTATTGGGAGAAGGAAATGAAGGAAATGGTATGAAAATGGAAGCACACACCCAAATATTTAGTAGAGTGCACAATAACATAGTAAAACCAAAATTCTCTTAATAGATAAAAATTGCAAGCAATACAAACTAGATTGGATGGTGGTAGCTTATCTTGGAAGAGAGATGTGTCGCTTATGCTCCTTCACAAGACATAATCACAAAGAGATCGAAAATTTCCTTTTTATCATAAGCATAGAAGTAAAACCTTAAACATCTAAGACCTATCCCTAAATGATGAAATGCTAAAACGATTTGTGGGCCTCGAGGTGGCTAGATAACTTCATGGGGGTACTAATTTTGCATACAATATTCATTTAGGGTGCATGATGGCTCATTGGAGAACTATATGATAAGTACAACTTTTGACTGGAGCCAAGAAATTCCACGACAACCCTCGACCCCTTGAATGGCAAAAAATGACCCTAAAAATTTGGTACCTGAAAAAAACTATAGAAACCTACTAAGAATATGGAGAACCATTATAATTCAATGGAACATGTGGGTGGCCACTAGTATCCACCCGAATCATTCCTTCTCCCTTTCAGAGCAATGGCCTATTGGTATTATGGTTATATTGAGAGGTGGGGGGAGGGTGGAATCAACACAAGCTATTTTTTTTCTTATTTTAACCATTCATCAACCATTCATTTAATTTGATATAGTAAATACTATAAACTCAAATCATGGTACACCGAATTTAATGTGGAAGCCCTTTTGGGAGAAAACCACAAAAAACTTATTTTTATAAATTTATTTAGGCACCAACCTATTGGAGACACCAATCACCACAAGGAAAAGGCCCTGTAGCAGATGTTATAACAAAGGTTTTTAGTGTTACAATATTGACCAACATTGTAAAAAAATCCTCCGCTACAACCTCCACGAACGGTACCAGATGTTTTAGCGAAGGTTTTTATGGAAATGTATTATAAATAAAAAAACTCGCCTGGAGGTTTTTGTGTTTTTTTTTTTGGTGTACTTCATTGTATGGAACACACTGATGATAACTAACATAACAAGCACCGATATATTTTAAAGAAATAATAGCACCCATGCTCATAAAAACAACAAGCACTAATGCTTAACAACATATATAGCACTGGTGCGCACACAATTTTAATAGGAACTAGTGCATTATATCAATATATGCACAATGCTTACGAACTATTAAACCGTACCGACAATATATAACAACATAAGCACTAGTGCGTTATATTAAAAGTAGCACTAGTCCTCGTGAACTATTAAAAAGCACCGGTGCTCTCTAAATATTACAAGGCACCGGTGCCACACTGGAAGGAAAACACATTGGTAAAGTTGACTTCGATGTTGATGCAACCTATATTTTTAAAATTTACCAGTACTGTTAATATAACATAATGCACAAGGGCATACTGATAGAAAAATCCCCGTGGCATGTGACGAGTATAATGATGTTCCATGACTATGTTGTTTTGAGTGCTCTGGTGTGACAATTAACGAAACACACCGGTGTTGCAATGTATAAAACGCACCAGTGCTATCATAACGATGAAAAACACCACTAATTGTCTTCTTTTTGGTGATTTGGATCAATTTATTATATCACAATTTTTTGCATCTATTTTAATATTTAATCATCCATATATTTAATTATATATTTATCATTTCATGACATTGGAGAATGCAATAGAATAAAAATATTCATTTTATTATATATCAATAAGAGGCCCTTTGTCATACAAAATTTGACAACATAGACTCCATAATAATCAAAATATCAGCATGCACATAAATGTTACACTTATTGGTAACCCATTTATTTCAATTGGTACACTATGTCCGATACACTATACATTAAAATACATGATTTTAACAGACAATTGTTTCAAAATATACAATAGCTTGCATCAATATCCAAAATATATGGATCATCATTCTTTGCTGGAATTGTTGTTAGTGCTGAAGCCACTTGCATGACTTAGGTTATTTGGCTGAATATTTTGTTCATTGCCTCGATTGTTTTCCTCTTCTTCAACATCCATCTACAAACATAAAAATAAAGTGTAATGAGTGTATGATCTACATTTATGGGAATAATGAAAATTAAAATAGATAATAGACATGAATGTGAATTGAAATGCGATGTACCATATATATAATTGAGTCCTAAATGATACACATTCTTTCAAAACCAAATCTCATTTCTTCTTTCAATAAGTGTTTTGTTTGCTCCACTCTATACTTTGTTTCCTGCAAGTTTTATACCGAAATGTTTTTTATTATGTTGACATTCCCTTATGTTGTTGTCACTCCCTGCATAACATTCAACATATGTGAATTATATTGTTTGAAACTTATTACCAAATTCATAAGTACAATATTACTCAAAATTCAAGAAAAAAATCATATTGATTTTTTTATTCATCTGATTCATACCCATGTACCTTTTCCATCAAAGTTTTATGCTCTTATGCACTTAGACTGCAAATAATCTTATCGATCTTCCTCATTTTATGGCTTTGCATGTGATACATTGACCAACACATATTAGTTAAATTTACAAATAATTCAAACATATTAATATAATACATAAATTACAAAGAACTTTCCTTCTTTGTGACTTTGGATGTGCTCCCATCATGTCGACTAGAATTGTTGTTCATTGAACACTTTCATGGATTTCCTATCAATAAATAACCTAAACCATTAAATAATTAAGTTGCTAAATATATCATATAAAAAATACTATCTTCAAAAAATAAAAAATAATAAAACCTCTCATTTCGGCAAGTTTCAACATACGAACCGCACCAATGCTTCTCATATATGACTGCACCAATGCACCATAATTACGCGCACCGTTTACCAAAAAAAAAAATCATCATATAAGCATTTGTCAAAGTGATTTCTTTATTATAAAGCACCGACAATCAAGAAAGTGCACTTTCACTACTAACACATTAGTTATTTAGAACAACTTGAATGCACTGAAAACTACGTAAGTTTTTAAATAAAAAAATACACGAGACATGACTAGTGCGTTATAACTATATATCCATCAGTGTTTTTGGACAAATCAAATGCACCAAAAAACTACATAAGCGTTTTTTCTTAAAATAATTAATAAAAAAAACTAATAGGGTTGACAAGGTTTCAGATCCAACCCAAGAAGTGTTTCCTTCACACCTAATGGCTTATGTATAAAAATACAAACCCATTAAATCTAAAATCCCTTAAAATAAAAATCTTAATTGTGAAACAATAGTGGGATTTAAACTGTAATGTAAAATTTTGTAGGCACATAAAATGAAAGGAAGCAACAAGAAAACTTAAATAAGAAAATAATAGTAGTAATATACATACTTAAATTTCTTCTATACAAGGATAAGTTTGATTCAACACACCTTACAAATTTCGATCTTCAAAATAATCTGGTTGCTCCAAACCTGTCCTTGATAACTCTCTCCTAACACCCTCCCCTTGAAATTTTGGCACAATAGTGAAATAATGATTAGTTCTTTTAATACCTTGTAGAGTTACTTTTTAAAATTGAAATTCCCACTCATTTTTTAATTGGGAAAGTAACTCATTGATCTTTTTTCTTTTTTCTTTTTTCGGACATCAGTGCACTTTTTAAAAGACGTATCGGCGCGACCTACGTTGAAGCACATTGTCCATAAACATTTTTAATTTTTTTTGGGTGTAGCGGCGCACCAATAAGATATGGATGCCCCGATGTTGTTTTTCTTTTCATGACACACCATATTGACAACCAAATAAAAATTAAAAAACAATATACTATGGTGTGTAAATAAACTTTGTCCGCAGTGGTGCATTTGTATATAGTAAGGGAATCATTGGCAACAATATTGAAAACAACATAGATAACGATCCACTATCAAATATAGTAGACAAATTCTTTTACATGATTTTTTGTGAATTTTCCACTGCAGTGCATTTGTGGTTTAGAAGCACTGGTGTGTTATTTTACTTAGGACACATCGGTGTGATTTGTTATTACGGAGCACCATGTAAGTTAAAAAGAGGTATTGTAATATTGTATTCCTTATTTAGGAAGCTCTAAGTAAATATTACTCCATATTTAGAAAGCTCAAATTCAGAGATCATGATTGATAATGAGCGACGGGCAGAATCATGAGATACAACTGTTATTGTGTGTAAAATAAATGGGACGTTATTTCGACTCCCAATGATGAGACAACCATTGATAACGATTGTAGTGTTTAATGATAGCCTCAATTTTTATGATTTGGAATTTCATTGATTGGGTTGTTGAATTAGATGGCACCACTTATAGAACCGAGGTATATACAAATCTACCCTGCTCTAGATAATGACAAAGTATGGTTTGGGGCTTAGAGTGCCTAGGGTTTAGGATTTGTACACAAAATATATTAGTTATAATTTTAACATTGTTGAAATTCCATTGTTAATTTATTCAATTGCAAACCCAACTTCAAACACCCGACTTGTTATTTCGTGCCTTGGATAATGGCTCCTTTTTCAAAAAATAAGTTTTATATAATTAATAACTTTATTTATTAGTTTGTATTTAATAATAACAATATTAATTACTTTAGGAAAGGGGTTGTGGTATAACGACATTGGGTTGTGGTTGGGGCCCCATAGGTGCCGGGATCCAGTCCCATGAATGCATATGGTCCACCTTTGATTCCAGGGGGGAGGACTAGAAGGGTGGTGAATTTCAAGGGAAAAAAATATAAATAACTTTGTATTTAAGTAATTAATAACAATATTAATTACTTTGTATTGACAAATTATTTAAAAATGATGAACATTGCTATTGAATGTATTTTTGTGGTAATTTGGTATTTCATCATAGTGCTTGAATACACACACACAGACACAAACACACACAAGAGCTTTGTTGTTTCATATATACAAGAGAGATTTGTTGTTTCATATATACAAGAGAGCTTTTTTGTTTCATAACTATACTTTAGAAACTATGAGGAAATACTTTGCGTTAAACTTTGATATTTCAGCATAAACCCAAATACATTTGCTGTTGAAGTTAAGTTTGTGGTAGTGTCTACTAGGTGGCACACAATATTAACTATGATATCCAGGCAGGATATCATGATTCTCGAAAATCACTCAGAATAGGGGATATGACACATAGTTCCACCCATAATTTCCTTTATATGGTGTGGATCCATCTGTTCCTTAGAGATATTTAAGGGTGTTGAAGGGATTTGCAGTCATTATGTTGTTGACGCTATGGGGGCCATTATTTATACTCATTACTCAATAAACACGATGTTTGGGCCTAAACACAATGGGCCAAGAATATAGTAGAAGGTTCCCTTCTCATGGTGCATGACACTCACACTAGAACTCAAACAACTAATAGAATGAACCAATTCCATATTAACAATTTGTACACATGAAGAATAATATTAAAATTCACTATGCCCATATCAACATTTTGGACATGAGAAACAATATGCAAATGAAAATTTGTTGAAATCAAAGAACCATCATATTGTGAAAAAATTGTAAGATAACATTAATGTTGAATAGTACTTCATACCCTCTTTTTTCTAGTGATATTTTTTAATCTCGATTTGTGTCCCTAGTGGCCCTCAACCACCTACCTTGACCATTATAAATAATGATAGTTGAAACTAATCCCTTTGAGAACATCCAAGGGTACTTTCATGGCATGTGAAATAAAATGTATGACAATTTCAAAGAATGCGCACAATTCAATCAATAGATAAGGAACACAAACAATTGGATATATAGGAAGAGGAGCAATATAAGGAAAGAATATGTAAGTTGACAGAGGATGTGAATAAATAGTTAGGAATATTAAGGAGTAACGGTTAAGTCGGGTATGGCACCTAAAGTTCTTGAGAATAATTTTGTTAGAGAGCTAAATTGTTTGAACACAAGACTTTGCTTTTCTACTGCTAGTTTAATAAAGAGAATAGGTCAATACCCCCTTGAAATTGAAGTGTGTATTGTCTAGAAATGTAGGAATTGTGCATTTTTGGTTACATTAACCATGGTTGTGATAATATTTATTTCTAGTGTACATCTTGCTTTGAATACATAATAATGATTTTCCCTAATTTAAATCTAAAATTAAGAAGAAACACCATAATTTTGTTAGGTCACCCAATCAAAGGTGGAACATCCATTAGCATACTTGGTGGAATTTGAGGTTGTAATGGAGATTATTCACTTGGATGTTAAGTAAGATACCCCAGTGTAAGAAAATGATGATATCACTATACATTTAAAAATTGATCCCCTCCCCTTTGGAGGGAACCCAAATTTTAGATGAGGAGAAACCTAGGGACATGATAAACTCTTTAGAAATGAAGGATACCAACTGGTGTTGAAAGAAAAATTAAAATATGGATCTATTGAAACTCGTGAGGATGATCCAATAGGGGACACATATGTACTCCTATCCATGTGCCATGCACTTTGTTCTAGAAAAAACCCAAGGATTTAATTCATTGAACAAATAAGAAATTTAAAAAGAATTACAAGGTCGGTGATAAGTTGATGACTAAACCTATGAAGGGAAATATTGACATCAATGTAATAAAAATAGTGTTTTAAATGTAAGGTTTATCTATGTTTTAATGTACCCAATGCATCCAATGGATACCATACATTTCTTTTTTGCTTCTCACATAATATGACAATGCCATATGCATCTATAAATCTAATACAAAGAAAAAGGAAGCTCTTACCAATGTGACCCAAGCTTGCACACCCTTTAGTCTCCATCTCTGTTATGTATCTACCCATCCAATCCATGGATGAATAGAAACCTTTTCTTGTTGATCCATATAGGATGTGATCATCCATATTCCTCATGATGAAGTATTCCACCCATAAAGGTAGATCATGAAGTATTTCTTCCAAGACTTGTATGTCAAACAATGCTTCACCCATGCAAGCAAGCATGGTGCACCCATGAATTTTCATTTAAGTGATATACTTGCTACCCAATCCTTGGATAAACAAATACCACTACATGTATCCTCAAATGGTATTTCCTCAGTTATTTTTCCCATAGCTAAGTCCTCATGACTCTTCTTCAAATCAACAAATGCTTGAGCAAAATTTTGTTCATCTTTCCTCTCCATAACAACATTCAAATCTAAATTTTTCTCATGATCCATCATCAATTGAGGCTCCTCTACATAAATATTATTGTAATAAGCCACATGAATATGATTTATAATGGTATTAGAGGAAAAATGTATCCCTCCCAACTCGATATAAAATTTTTCTTCAAAATGGTAGGCAAGGAATATATGACAAGCAAAACTCTTAACTTCATGTGCACTCATCTCAAGGTGTAGTTATCCACCCAATACATGGATGAACCAACACCCATATTGGCTGGTCCAAGTGGATAAAATGTAACTACATCCTTCAAAATAATTTCTTTCTCATATAAGGGTAGCTCACACTTCTGCTGATGCACTTTTAGCACTCGACCAACTTCCTCCATGACAATTATCTCCCAAATATCATGCATTTTGGATTTGTCTTCTTGATCATTAAATTTTCCAATGACTGATGTGTCAAAGGGTCTCTTACTAAGGTGAGCAATAATGGTGCATCCTTGGATATCCATCTCTGTTATGTACTCATCTGGCCAATCCTTGGATAAACAAGCACATATTGTAGTTGATCCCCATGACTTGTCCTCAACTATCTCTCCCATAGTTGAATACTCCTCATCATTATTTACAACAAGTACTTGTCTAGTGCATTCAATATCCCCTCCCTTCACAAACACTTGCAAATCAGAATTTTCCTCATGTGGAAATATCTCATGAGGTTCCTCCTGGTGTGAAGCAATTGCTCTACAGTTAGAATCCATGTCACTGCTTCCTTTAATAACTTGTATCACTAGATAGTCCTCATGCTGATATTGTGCATTAGTTCCCTCCAAAGCATGATGTGCACGATTATCCACACACGTAGGATCACTAGTGGTTATGGGAATTTCCCACTTTCACATGAAACTTCTTTCCTTTGGATACTGCTTCGCCTTCAAAAACTTTGAGAGCAATGTCTTAGTCCATGAAAAACTTCAAGTAATCATTCTTCATCTCTTCCATCTCTCTTCTGAATATGCATAGTTTATATCTAGAGAATATTCCCACAATTCCATTTTGTCTCTCCTCCATCTGAATTCTCCCAACAAGATCTTCAAGAATCCCGTGTGCACCATTGGTTCTAGATAGAACTTGTAGTAACCTTTCCTCTGTGACTAAGAGACTTAGACTCTATAGGTCACTCCATGGCTCCTTGAAAACATAGTGTGTGTTGCCACATATTGGTTCATACCTCAGAAGTGATTCATGCAAACTCCCATCCAACGATTTAGCCTTGTCACTGCATTCATCCTTAACACCTAAAATTTGAGACCCAATACCAAAAGACTCAACCATGGAAATATCCTCCTTGTAAGTGGCTGCATACACATGATGACACAAAGGAATATAGAAATCAGATTTTTTTTCATACCTTTGCATCATGGTATGGCTATTGTGCTCTGCTCTTCCACCAAACCCTTTGGAACACACTCAAGTGGTGGTGGCTTGTATTTTGCTTTATTTTGTATCTAAAATGGTGAGTTTAGATCTCATATATGTCCTTCTTTTGGATCTTATCCAAAATAACTTTTACTACCATTAACCACATCCTCCTCCTTTGGAATGATTTTGAGATCCCCAACAAAGAAACTGGAAGTGAGTTTACCTCCCACACTGCCAACAATCAGATGTTGAATTGCTGGGTCTTCAGCTGTGCATGGATCCTCTTCATATTCTTCTTGGAGCAACGAGGAACAATCAAGATGTTCATGATCATATTCTTTCAAGCAACTTGAGGTTTCTCCATCTTGAATGGTACTATGATCATCACTTGTGGAGACTCTTCTTGAATAAAAACCAAAGAATCTAATAATGCTTGAACACGTTAATGGATTTGATGAATATTCACTTTTGGTTCCTTCCTCCTCCTCATTGATCAGAGAAGTGGAAAAAATTGGTTCCTATAGGGATGATTTGTTGCTCTTGAAAGAATAATCATCTACATCCTTGGGCCCAAATACAAATCTGCAATAAAAATACTCTTTGAAAGAAATGGGTTTACAAATCTCTACCCCCAAGGCAAGATACTCTTCGTAGTGGTGGGGCAAGTTTTCAATTGAATCTAAATATTTATTAAGATTAGCCATTAGTGGTTCAACCCTATTGTATTCATATTCCATATGGTCAAAAAAGTAACCATCCTTTTCTCTTTCATTTTCAAGCCATCATTAACATAGATCATCTCTTCTTCTTCTTCTTCAACAAATTGATCAAAGTCATCATCTTCAACTATTGGTACAAGCCTCATGGTTGCAAATTTAATTAGTGATCCGCAAAGATTCTTCACTAAAATATTACTTTACACAAGATTAGAGGAAAGAGTTCTAATACCACTATAATGAACCTAAGGAAATAAATTAGGTCCACTAACTGTATGTAATAAAGCTCCAGACAACTAGTTGGCAGGTGGACGATTTTTTTCAAGTAAGAGAGGAAATAAATGGAGATGTGCATGTGAAACCAAAAGAAAAGGTAGGAGATTGAATTTTCAGATTCCTAAGTAGGTGTATGTTGGGCCCTTTTAGGTTTTGAGCATCAACTAGGATGAAGTATACTACGAGGCTTTTGAGAATCCCAACCGGTGCAAACTGAAATCTTAACAAGAAAATACAAGCAACCAAAGGATAAGGAAGGCTTAGGAAGGTTATATATCTCTATTTAGTATTATTACATCAATTTTTTTAGGTTTATAATAGGTATTAATAGTCACAAATAAAGATAAGGGTCGCAATATGAAAACTAGTCACTAGGACTAGACAACAAGCTGGATTTCTATGATTTCCAAACATATGAAAGGGGTCACTAAAATTCTATTTTAAACATGGAATAGCTTCATATACATGTGAATTAAATTTTATAACATAACATAAAGGAAATGGACTTGTTTAGATACACTAAATTTATTTGAACCGAAAGCTAGTCATTTTTGTATAGAAATCTAGGCATGGTATGATAGATATTTATGAAACTTAAGTTAACAAGTATAGAAGTCTATGTAATTTTTAGAGACATTAAATTATATAATAACATATCTATTATGTCATGTACCCATATCCCGATTATGATGTGGAATTAAAAATTTCCTACAGAACCTTTGTCGCTCTTTGAAACACAGGGCATGGCCGTGAAACACTCCTCAACATTCATGTTCTGATACAAAACTGTCACGTCCCCTCCCATCCACCATTGATCAATTCAAATATCTACAAATAAATATATCATAGGAGATCGAACGACGGAGAAAAATCATGACGAAAATTGACGGTCACAATCTGTTCTGCATCTGGGAACAGATCAACGGCTGAGAATCAACCTGCAAAAATCAACGATGCAAAAATCTTGAGTTGTGGAATCGGGGAAATTCAAAGTCGTGGTCCCGCATCCCGCATGCGGAAAGAAAAGTTGCGAAAGTAGATATTTGTGAAGCCGCATCCCACATCTTGCATTCCGCATCCCACATCCCGCATATCGCATCCTGCAAGCGGAAAGGAAAGTTACAGAAGGAAAACCATGGAAGTAGAGATTTATAGAAGGAAGTTTCTGCATCCCGCAAGTTTCAGAAAGAAAACTACGTCTATAGAGATTTACAGAAGGACGTTTCCGCATCCTACATCTTGCAAGTTGCGGAAGGAGATTTGATCATTCAGGCCATCACCAATCCGACCATCTAAGTCCCATAACTTAATTTAAAAATGTATTGAAATAAACATACACAAATGCATACAATTGCAATTATACAGTGGAAGCAATTCATCAATTCAACACATTAAACATATTCATCATATTTCATGAAGCAAATACCATTTGCAAAGATTAACACAGAGATACTTATGTTTGAAAGAAGTTGTTCCACAACCAGCTACGCCGCTGCAATGTTCCACCTAACCATAGGCCAGTGGGCTCATTAATCTCTCAGCAGCACTGCCACCCCCGATCTTGGCATGATTCCCACAAGGAATAAGGAACACTAACATGCTCACACATAGCAAAAAATACAACCAAACTCAACCAAGCCAACACAGTTGGGTTTACCAGGCTACAGATAAACAAGCCAATATACTACTAGGTTTATCAGACTATAGTTAGTCAAGTCAACATTCCCATTAAGTACCAGCCAAGCCAACTAACAGATAGGTTTATCAAGTTGCAAAGGAACTGGAAAACTTGAAATGCTAAGCTAGTGAGCTCAACCACTGAGTCGTGGACACCTGCACTAGATTAGGCTTGGATCCTAAAACACATACACACCCAACATAAGGAAGCATCCCCTTCTCTGCTACACATTCCCTCAGGCTATGCCTTCCCTTCCAGTGTTCTTTAGGGTGTGCAAAGAAGAAAACCATCCCCTCTAGATCTATTTGTGAGGTTCCTTCCTACACTAGGTTTATCAAGCTAGTTCATATCTAATTCCACTCCAGACCAAGGTAGAAATATGCACACACAATAGACCATAATGTTAACATAGAAAAACAAACTTCCACTCGCTCAGTGATAGAGGAGACCATTGCACAACAACACTCAGGCTGGTAACAACAAGAGAACAACACTTAACAAAACACGATTATGCAAAACAAGCGAACGCACAATGCGCATGGACAGGATGGAATCGAGAATGATTAGACTCGACCACAACGTTTTTGGGTGAAAGCCCAATGATGGACTGTGCATGCACAATGAGGAAAGAGAAACTGAAAACGTTGAAGGATGGATCATCAAAACGTCTCGCCGCTCCCCAAAACGTGAGGGAAGATGAAAAAGTGAGTGCATGAGGGAAAAAATGGGCATACATTTTCTGGGTGTTTTCTTTTGACACATTGATTTCCCCCCATGGCTCAAGGTTAAACATTCCCCCTCCCTGTTCCTTAGGAAATCATGCCCCCATCTCATTGTTTATTGCATTGACATAGCTAGTTGTGGGTTTTTAATTAAATTGCATATTTATATGATGTCCAAAATTATATACTGTTCTTGAATTAGCACCATAAATTGTAGGCATCAACCTTGATCAGCTATACATAGAACATCAATCAATGGCAGGGCCTTGGCATTGAGCTCCTTGTCATGATTCCATATAATATTCTCATCATATATATTTAATGGAAAACGGGGTAAAAAACCGGGGTGTTACATTCCCCTCCCCCTTCAACAACACTATCCTTAGTGCTTTACAAAATTGAACAAAAATGCTATGCTGGAATCGCCCTTAGTGCTCTGCAGAATTGAAAACAAATGGATGTGCCAATCGCATGGCATCCTCCAGCTCCCATGTAGCCTCTTCAGGACCGTAGTGATCCCATTACACCTTTACCTGCCCTATGGCTCGGTTTCAAAGCATTGTCACCTTCCTGGCGAGGATGCGCATTGGCTCGATTTGGAATTCTCCCTTGGGTTCCACCTGAATCAAATCCAAATTTATCACATGGTTATGATCATGTACATATCTCTTAAGCAAAGAAACATGAAAAAAATTATGAGCCCTAGTGCTAGCAGGAAAGGAAATTCTATATGCAATTGGCCCTAATCTTTCAAGCACTTCAAATGGCCCACAGTATCTAGGTGATAGCTTGGCACAACTTCCAAGCTTCAAGGAAATATTCTTTGCTATCACTCTGAGGTAAACATGATCCCCAACACTGAACTATCTGTTCACCGTATGCTTATCTGTATAGCTTTTTTGTCTGTCCTGGGCTACTTTCAGATTCTGCCCGATCTTTACAACCTCTTGCTCCATCTCCTTGAGCAATTTTGAACCAAGCACAAACCTGTTCACTGGATTATCCCAAGTCACTGGTGTGCTACACCTCCTACCATACAAAGCTTCATATGGAATCATCCCCAAGGATGCTTATTGTCCATTGTTATAAGAAAACTCTACCAAGTGTAAATAATCTTCCCACTTGGTTGGTTTTTCCATCACATACATGCGAAGCATATATTCAAGCACTTGGTTAACTCTCTCTGTCTACCCATCAATCCGAGGATGGTAGGCAGTGCTGAAATTCAACTTTGTCCCCAAATATGCAAACAATCCCTTCCAAAAATTGGAAGTGAACTTGACATCTCCGTTAGAGACTATTGCCTTAGGAAATCCAGGCAATTTGAAAATCTCTTTCATGAAGATCTTTGCAATGTCATCTGTCTTATGCATATAATTAACTGATATAAAATGTGTTGCCTTTGTCAACTTGTCCACCACAACCACGATGGAATCATGTTGTCTCCAAGTCATTGGCAATCCTGTAATAAAGTCCATGGAAATAACCTCCCATTTCCATTCTGGAAATGGCAAAGGCTGCAACAAACCTGCTGGGTGTTTATGCTCAACCTTCACCTGCTGACATTTCATGCACCTTGAAATATATTCAGCCATGTCCTTTTTCATTCCTGGCCAAAAGTACTACTTTCTAGCTGTAGCAATTGTCTTATGATATCCTAGGTGCCCAGATAATGGAGCTTGATGGATCTCATCCATAACAACCCTCTTCAATTCTACTACATTTGGAATATAAATTCTTTTCTTATAGGTAACGAGTTCATGTTCTTCTAATTTATATCCCTCATACTTCTTTTCAAGGCTTTGCTGTTGCAACTTGTCTTTTACCCGCACATACAATTCATCTTCAACAGCATGATTAACAATCTGATGTCTCAAATTTGAGAGATGCCACATGCATTTCCTGCACCTTCCTACTGAGTGCATCAACTACCTTATTCTCTTTTCCTTTTATTTGCTTGTTTTCAAAATCAAACTCACATAAAAAAATCCAGCCATCTAGCTTGCCTAGCATTTAGAATAGGTTGATTAAACAAATAATTCAGACCACAATGGTCTGTTCTTAGCTCAAATCTTCTGCCCATAAAGTAATGCCTCCACATCTTGAGAGCATGTACTATCATTGCAAGTTCTAGATCATGAGTGGCATAGTTCTTCTCATGCTCCTTCAACTTTCTTGACTCATAACATATTACGTGGTTACCTTGCATAAGAACTCCTCCAAGTCCTTGGCCGCATGCATCAGTGCACACCACAAAATATTTCTCTGGGTCTGCAACTTTCAAGACTGGTGCACTTGTGAGAAGATTCTTCAACTATTGGAAACTTTCTTCACACCTCAATGTCCATTCAAAATTTATCCCCTTCCTTTGCAAAGAAGTTATGGCATGTGCAACCTTGGAGAATCCTTCAATGAATCTCCTGTAGTATCCTGCAAGTCCCATAAAAGATCTTACATCTGTCACATTTCTTGGAGTAGGCCAATTCATAATGGCTTTAATCTTGTCAAGGTCCACAGATATACCCTCTTCTGAGGATAATGTGACCCAAGTACTGAATTCTATCTTTATAGAAGTCACACTTGCTCAACTTTGCATACAGCTTATGCTCCCTGAGCAAATGTAATGTCAATCTCAGATGTTATTCATGCTCTTCCTCATTCTTAGAATAAATAAGAATGTCATCAAGGAAAACAAGAACACACTTGTCTAAATACCTCATGAAGACAATATTCATAAGGCACATAAATGTATTTGGTGCATTTGTGAGACCAAATGGGACCACTACAAACTCATAATCTACATACCTTGTTCTGAAGGTTGTCTTATGAATGTCTTCATCATGGATTCTCACCTGATGGTAGCTAGACCTCAAGTCAATATTGGAAAATACCTTTGCTCCTCTCATTTGATCAATGAGTTCATCAATATGTAATGTCCCAAATTTTGCATTGGATCACAATGGACAAATCACATTTTCCATATTCATGAAAGTTGTCAAAGGGATGCTAAAAGTCAAATACTAGCCAAGGAGGAAAATCACTAGTTTCCTAGGTTTGGGGTGGAAGCATTGAGATTTGGAATAAGGGGGATAATAAATGATATTTAGACATTAGAAGGGGATAAATATTTAATAATGTATCTTATTAAATAAATACAAGAGAAAACGGAAGTGGCAATGGAGCATGAAGACAAATGGAGACTATGGGGCCCACACTAGCTAGAATTCCTTTGTTAAATGGTATCTTTCTCTTGCAAATTCGAATATATGGGAAGCCTAATGTTTTGGGATGGATTATGAGGTTAATATACTTGTCCATATACTTCATAGGTCCAATTTGGGATGAATTGTAACTTACATGGGAGAGGAAGAGACAAATGGGATTTTCATGGACACTTGGCTAGATTCCCCTTACATTTATGACATCTATGACACCAATGATGGAGATTCTATGAAAGTTATGACACAATTCAGATATTAATGCTGATATATTGACATACTAACATGTCAGGACTGAATAGAGAATCTTATAGGTCGAATTTGGGAGTTGGATAAGGCCAAGAGGCTCCTACTCAAATTTGGGAGAAGAGGGAAGGTGAAGAGAGAGGCCACATGGCGTAGCATGAGAAGCCACACCAATTAGACTTGGATTTGGTTTATGGATGGATTTGGAACCTTAGAATACCAATAATGTTTATAAAATATAGGGATAAGCCATGAGAAGAAGCTTTTGCTCATTTGTGAAATTGTCATTTGTGAATTGTGAGAGCTAGTGGATGACTAGTTTTCTTGCTTAAGCCAATTTCGAGGGTGAAAGATTCCCATCCTAGTTGGTGTTTGGAAATGAAAATAAGGTATTTAATGGATCTTTAATGGAGTCTTATTTTTATGTGTAATATACAGGAAAGAATTTGGATTCTTCTATTGCATCACTCTCTCTCAACTATTTCCAGTTTTCACACCATATTCATGCCAATGGAGGGATTGCGCTTTGGGTGAGCTATTGATATATTTGGGGAATATTATAATTATAATTATATTATGTTCTTATGTATATTCTCTATGTTTCACATTCAGAATACTCTCAGGTCGAAATACCCAAAATAATTCATGTAAAAATGTTGAACAATGAAGAAATGGTGTCATTTCCCCACTATCCTGTTGTGAACCATTGTAATGCCGATGATTTCGAATTGGGAGAGAATTTCATTGTCAATTTATGATTGTAATCAGTTAAATAATTCTATTTTCTTCATTCTCAAAAATTTTCAAGTCGAAATTCCCAAGAATTGTATGTCAAAATGACTTTTAATAAGCAAACAATGACCATTTCCACTCCATTTCGATATATGCCATGGTAATGCTTATTATTTCAAATGGAGGAATGTATCTCTGATAAATGTATGATGGATGGAGTGTAATTAATGTTTATTTCAAGTCTCATGTTCATTACTTAAGCATTGGAAGCCATTTTACTCATTTTTATTGCATTGGGAGAAGATTTGGTGCATTTTCGCCAAGGGTCGAAATTGTGACTTCGGAGTTATTTTGGAAAGAGTCATAAGAGCCTATATAAATTGAAACATGATGAATATGAGACTTTGAAAAGGTACCTTACACATACCCAACCTCTTTTTGGAAATTCAAGTGACTTTGGGATCATTTGTGAATCCATTTCCGACAATTACCCAGGGGGGATTGGAGCCCCAATTTGCTAGTAAAGACTCCTACTTTGAACAGAACATTAAACAAGTTTGAAAAAGTAATTGGGAGGTAAAAAAACATACATGAGAATTATATTTAAGTTATATTATCATTCATTTACCTTCAGAGAAAATTTGGAAGCATTTGGGTCAATTTGGAGGTCTAGACATCAAAACTAGTTAAGGTCAAAATTGGGGAAAAAGTGAAATAATTGGTCATTTAATAAAATTCCAAAAAGGGGACATTACACAATCCTAGGAAAAGGATATTTGTTCTTCACCGTGGATTTTTTCAATTTTCTATAATCAATACACAATCTGAGTGTACCATTTTCTTCTTCACAAACAGAACTGGTGCTCCCTAAGGAGACACACTTGGCCTGATATACTTCTTTTCCAACAACTCTTGCAACTGCATCTTCAACTCTAGAATTTCTGGTGTACTCATCCTATAGGGTTTCTTGGACACTGGTGTTTCTCTTGGCATAAGTTCAATTATGAAGTCAATGTCTCTTTTTGGAGGAAGCGTTGGAATCTCATCAGGAAAAACATCCCTGAATTCTTGCAATACAGGATAGTCCTTCAACCTAATAGTTTCATTCTTTGCTACCTCGACAACATGAGCTGCATACACTCTGCAACCCTTCCTAATTTTTTTTTTCAACTGCATTGCTGAAATCTGCCTCATAGAAATCACCTTTGGAATGCCTCTTACAACTATTGGGTTCCCTTCTTCATCCATGCATTCAAAAGTCTTATTATAATAGTCAAGCTTTACCCTGTGTTATTGTAACCAATCCATTCCATTGAGAACATCATAGAAACCCAGTGGTAGAATATTCAGATCTATACAAGTCACGAATCCATTCATCACCAATGGAAAATTTTCCACCACTTCACTAACCTTTCTCTTAGTTCCAGTGGCTAGCTGAACTAACCACGATTTTCTATGCTTTAATTTCTTAAAAGCACAAATCTCCACTACTCTAGGAGCAATGTAACTATGAGTAGAACCAGGGTCAATCAAAATAGACTCACATATTGCTCAACAATATTACCTGCAACTTCAACCATAGTTGACTCGTGATTTGCCTGGCGGTCCTCTAGTGCTGCATAGATTGTAGGGACGACCATTGCTACTTCACCCACTGTTTCTTCCTCTTGAATGTTGTAAGCTGGCCTTGCATTCTCATTCTCAAGTGGAAAATACCTATGCATGTGGGGTCCTCCAAATTTCCAACATTGGAGGCTCTTTTCTGTTGTGGATCTCTTGGCTCTTCTCCCACCACTCTAGCTGGCTGCTTCTCTACCTAGGATGGCTGCTTCTACTGATTCTTAAAGTTCTCATTATTTTTTTCCTTCCATGTCTTATGGTAATCAGGTTTGACTTTGATTTGCTCATAGCAATACTTAGCTTTCCTTATTGCTTCTTCCAGAGTTCTAGGTTCATAAAACTCAATTCTGTCTTTGTAAGACTGAGGCAATCCACTCAGAAAACACTGGATTTTCACCTTCTCATCTTTGATGTACCTGACATATCTCAACAACTCCAAGAACTTATTTTCATACTATTCCATGGTCTGTTGTCCCAATCTCAACTCATGGAATTCTTTGATCTTATCATCATAGTACCTGTGAGAGAGGTACTTCTTGTTGATGCATTTGTAACTTCAGAATGTATTCACTTGTATATATTGTATTTCACTGGTCCCTGATGCTCCTATTAGGAGAATCACTTGTATTTCTTTGTACCCCGATGTTCCTATCAGGAGAATTACTAAAAATCATGAGGAATTCCCCTCCGTTGTAAGTCGGGTCATTAGTACCCTAGTTGCGGTTACTCGAGCCTACATAACTGAGTTAGGATTACTCGAGCTTAAATAACTGAGTCAAACATTAAGTGAACGAAAGAGTATAAATAGAGAGTGAGCCTCTCTATTTATCACACTCACTCACCTAGCTATAGTGCATAGGCGAGAGAGAAGAAGCTTGCTTAAGTGAGAGAGAGAAGAACTATTGGAGATCATCTTTTGTCTTTGGATTTTACTGCTGCCTTGGTGCTAATTCTATCTCTAAGGAAGTTGTAGGCTTTTCTCCTTTATGGTTTCCCGGAGGAAAATATTTGTGTCTATTGTCTCTTGTGATTGATTGCTATGCATGTTATTCTCTTAGATAAGATCCTAAGATCATATTTCTTAAATGATAAAAATCTAACATGGTATCAGAGCTAACCTAAGAAGAAGACAGTGTGCAGCTGCGGAAGCTAGGGCTTCTTACTTTTTGGGTCTCTCTCCACAATCCATCAGCAAAAGGAGGCTAGGCTGAATCTCCTTTGAAGGGCACATCTTTATGTCGAAATAGAATATGATTCTGAGCACTTTCAGTTTTTGACCTACCACTACATTGGGAAATTAGGGCTTTTCACTGAAGAGGAATTTTTGAGTGAGCCTGGGCCAGGATTGCTCTCCTCCTCAAAATCGAGGTTTTTGGTTGAGTAGAACTCCAGGAAAGTAAAACCCTAATTTTCCCTAGAACCAGAAAACCAACACTGCAGAAGATCAGCTCCAGATCCAGTTTTCAGCTTCTCAAATTGGTAAGATCTAAATATTTTGTATTTCCATTTGAGGTTCTTAGTTAAGATGTCTCATCACACCAAGCTTGATGAAAAGCTTGAGGGAGATGATAAATTCTGAGCCTGGAAGTATAGGATCTCCCTGGTCCTAGAAGAAAATGAGTTGGACTCTTACATCAGTGAAGAGGTTCCAGTTCCAGAGGGAGATGAGGCTAAAGCCTTACATAAGAAGAACTTGGTCAAGGCCAAGAAGATCATTGCTGATTCAATCAAGGATCACCTTATACCACGAGTGTCTTCCCTATAGACACCTAAAGAGATTTTTGATTCCTTGACTAAGCTATTTGAAGGGAAGAACATAAATCAAAAGATGACTTTGAGAAACCAGTTGAAGAATGTTAAGATCCAGAATGCAGAGACGATATAGTCATAGTTTACAAGGGTCTCTCAAATCAAAGAACAAATTGAAGCAGTGGATGAAGAAGAAGAGAATGCAAAAATTGTGATAACCACCTTGAATGGCCTCCCAGGATCATGAGATTCATTCATTTAAGGAATCTACGCCAGAAGGAAGTGATTACCTTCAGTAGACTCTAGGAAGAGTGAACAGAAGAAGAAGCTCGACTCATAATAAGATAAGAGAAGATGGGAGCAACTGAAGATCTAGCTCTCACGATCCCTCAAGCGATGAGGAATATGAAGGACTCAATTATCGAAGAACCTCTTATCCATCTTATCATTTGGATAATAAATGATGTGGTTATGAATGAATACGATGATAAAGCTAAAGGATCAAGAAGGAGTCTACCCACAAAAGGAATAAAGATAAGTATTCAATTGTCATTTCATGATATTATTTTGTTATGCATTTGTTTATATTTAATTGATGTGTTATGCTTGATAGAATGTTTGCATTAATGACATTATAATACTATTATGCATGTTATGGGTAAGTATCCCATGGTTCTATACAAATCTCCATTGCTACTTATCTAGAATGAAACCTCTTGGCTGGCATATTGGATTAGTGCACAATCTCAATGATGTCATCGTAGAGATGGAAGGCATCTAGAAAGTTTCCATGAGATATGGATGAATGTTGTATTGGATAAAATAGTTGCATGATCATAACTTTATGCATAAGAATTTGTCATTATGAATATGCCTTTTGAAATGTTTCTAACCATACAACTAATGCATTTGACTTGTAGGAAAGACCGCGTACAATCGCCAACAAGAAAAGAAGGATGAGACTTGTTCTGAAGAACAAGCGATGACAGTTCAAGAAATAATCCAAAATGAAAAATAGTATGATGAGACTTCAAGAGGCCTTAGACACAGTGCAATTATGTAACACTGTTGAGCGACATCATTGATGTAGAACCTTCCAGCTATGAAGAAGTAGCCAAGAAGAAAGTGAAGGAGAATACCAGTTCAAGAAGAATGATGTCTAGGATGCAGTATGGAGACATGAAGGGAATTTCATAGTTCCAACATGCAGTAGATGGAAACATCGTGGGATACAAGGCAAGATTCATAGCATGAGGCTTCTCTCGAAAAGAAGGCATAGACTACAAAGAGACATTTGCAGCCACTATAAAGACACATGATAGGAAGAATCATGTGTGGAAATGAAAGAAGGCCTTGTACGACCTGAAAAGGAACCCATGAGATAACAAATACATGAGGAGCTTGAAGATCACTTAGAGGGATGAAGATCTTAACCTTTGCTACAAGGTTGAAGATGAAAGCCTATAGAGGATGACAAGCTCATAGATGGGTGCGAGGAGAACATTTTCAAGATAGAGGATCTTGGTATCCAGTAACCCTAGATGGATACAAAGAATATTAGTAGCAGATGAAGCTACTTGTCACTCTAGTATAGAATGTGTCAATGCATAGAGTACGAAAGGTAGAGGGAGAATGATACTCCACTTCAGAGGGAGTGACTGCAGAAGATCCTGAGGTTCAACATGGTACGACATGATGGAAAACTTACTGATGGCTCTAGGATTTATTGATAGTAAAGTAGATTCCAACCTTTTCTTCAAGGTTGAAGGCAGAAGACCAATGATGCTCTTGTTACATGTCGATGACCTGTTCCTGACAGGAAAAGAGGAACTCATTAGAGATGCAAGAAGGAGACTTGATGAAGAGTTTGAGATGAAGGACTTGGATATGATGCACTACTTATATGCATGGATGTGTGGAAGAGTGTAGATGGAATACCCCTTGGAAAAGGGAAGTATGCAGTGGAGATCCTGAAGAGGTTCGGGATGATGGACTGCAAGGCCATGGCCACACCTATGGCATCAAAACTGAAGCTATTGAGTGATGCTTCATCAGAGTCGGTTGATGCTACGATGTATCGTCAGATGATTGGGTCCTTGATGTACCTGACGAATACGAGACCGGATATTTGATTTGCTGTGAACACATTGAGCCAGTCCCTGACGGTTCCTAAACATGTTCACCTAATTGTTGCAAAGCATATTCTGAGGTACCTGAAGGGTACAGTTGATTATGGGATCAAGTATGAGGCGAATCAAAAGATTAACCTGGAAGGTTATGTGGATTCAGATTGGGTAGGCACTGCCATTGATAGGAATAGAACTTCAGGGTGCTGCTTCAGTATGAGATCAGAGAGGAGTAGTGAAGCTCCAGTATGTGATCCAGATCGAGATCTCTTGAAAGAGGGAGTTTTAGCATAGCTGGTGAGACAGGTTGTCTGAGCATGAAATCCCAGCGAATCTCGTAGGTGGCTTAGATGTAAATGGTCATGTAGGTTCTCCTCAGATGTAATTGGTCCTGGCGAAGCTCACAGGTTATCCTTGGACGTAATCAGCCCTGATGTAATTCTATGCTAGAAATGGCCTAAGTGAAGTTTGAGCACTTCAGAGAGAAGCTTGGTGTTCTCTAGGTCAAGGTTCCTTCCAAGGGGAAGTGATGAGTCCATGAGCCCTTCTGACATGGTGGTAGGTGGGGCCTCCCATGGTTAGATATAAGTGCATAGCCCTTCTGACATGGTGGTAGGTGGGTCCTCCCATGGTTAGATGTAAGTGCAGAGCCCTTCTAACATGGTTGTAGGATGTGTTCCTCCCATGGTCAGATGTAAGTGCAGAGCCCTTATGACATGGTTGCGGGATGTGTTCCTCCCATGGTCATATGTAAGTGCAGAGCCCTTCTGACATGGTTATGGGATGTGTTCCTCCCATGGTCAGATATAAGTGTTGAGCCTTTCCAACATGGTTGCGAGATGTGTTCCTCCCATGATTGGATATAAGTGCTGAGCCTTTTCGATATGGTTGCGGGATTTGTTCCTCCCATGATCAGATATAAGTGCTAGGCCATTCTAACATGGTTGCAGGATGTGTTCCTCCCATGGTCAGATATAAGTGCTGAGCCTTTCCAACATGGTTTCGAGATGTGTTCCTCCCATGGTTGGATATAAGTGTTGAGACTTTCCAATATGGTTACGGGATGTGTTCCTCCCATGATCGGATATAAGTACTAGGCCATTCTGACATGGTTGCGGGACGTGTTCCTCCCATGGTTGGATATAAGTACTGAGCCTTTCCAATATGGTTGCGGGATGTGTTCCTCCCATGATCAGATATAAGTGTTGAGCCATTTTGACATGGTTGCGGGATGTGTTCCTCCCATGGTCAGATGTGAGTGCTGGGCCTTTCTGACATGGTTGCGGGATGTGTTCCTCCCATGGTCAGATGTGAGTGCTGGGCGGGCCTTTTTGACATGGTTGTAGGATGTGTTCCTCCCATGGTAAGATATAAGTGCTGAAGAATATGAAGAACTATGTGGAGGCTAGGCCTACAACCAACATGAAAAAGGGCTGGCTCTGTAGAACTTCCTATGACAAGTAGAATTGAGAGATAGTACCAATTGATCGAGATAGCGGAGCAGTGATGATGATGATCCAGTGATGATCCAGCTTTGATGATGATCCAATTATGATCCAGCTTTGATGATGATCCAGAGATGATCTAGCTTTGATGATGATCCAGAGAAGAAGACTTGTACTAATGAATTGTGTTAAGAGAATACCTTCCTAGTTAAGAGGGAGTGTTGATGTATTTGTAACTTTGGAATGTATTCACTTGTATATATTGTATTTCATTGGTCCCTGATGCTCCTATTAGGAGAATCACTTGTATATCTTTGAACCCCGATGTTCCTATCAGGAGAATTACTAAAAGTCATGAGGAAGTCCCTTTTGTTGTAAGTCGGGTCATTAGTACCCTAGTTGTGGTTAGTCGAGCCTACATAACTGAGTTAGGATTACTCAAGCCTACATAACTGAGTCAAATATTAAGTGAACGAAAGAGTAAAAATAGAGAGCGAGCCTCTCTATTTATCACACACACTCACCCAACTATAGCACATAGGTGAGAGAGAAGAAGCTCGCTCAAGTGAGAGAGAGAACAACTGTTGGAGATAATCTTTTGTCTTTGGGTTTTACTGCTGCCATTGGTGCTCATTCTATCTCTGAGGAAGTTGCGGGGTTTTCTCCTTTATGGTTTCCCTGAGGAAAGTCTTTGTGTCTATTGTCTCTTGTGATTGATTGCTGTGCATGTTATTATCTCAGATAAGATCCTAAGATCATATTGCTTAAATGATAAAAATATAACACTTATGCTTGAAATACTTATGGAACTGTTTCCACACAATCTGCCTTTCATTAATATTCTTCACTTTCCTGAAGTGCTCCCACCATATGGATGCTCTTCCAGTCAAATTGAAGATGGCTACTCTATCCTTCATATTTCCTAAATAGTCTTGGACTTGGAAATATTTCCTCATCCCAAGAAGCAAAGTTTTAGCTTCTTGACCATTCTTTATCTCACCGTTGAAGGTAGGAGGGCTTTCCTTCTTAAATTCATCACGTTAACGGTTCTGGTAGCACCTCTTTCTCTTATTCTTGCGAGATGAAGAACTTGAGCCACCAGTGGATCCTTCAGAGTCAGATGACCCACTAGAAGATCTCTTTCTTCCTCTAGCAGTGCTCTTACTTCCTTCTGGTCTCACTGTCCAATCCCCAGAGTTCATCTGCCTCTAAATGTTTGTCAAACTCTGCAGCATGGGTGCATTCAACTGATTCTTCTCCTCTAGCACCTTAACCAATCTTCCATTGTTTTCCTTGTGACTTTTCATCTCCACTCTTAGGCTTCTCATGGTGGTGGCAAAATGTGGAGGAGTATCTTGAAACCTCCTCCCATTAGACTCTGTCTCAACATTTCCAATATAGACATTTTCCCCCATAGCATCTTCCTCATATTCATTGGGGTTCTGTGCATCATCACACCTATCGGTTCTCATGGCTCAGCCAAACCAACTTTACCGAACTACACTATCTGGAATGCTGCTCTGTGACTATAGTTTTGCAAAATGTGTTAATATCAAATTTGTTAGATAATTTCAAAATCGAAACCACTTACCCACTACCCATGGCATTTTTCTTTGTTATGCAACTAACAATATTTTGAAACCATTTACCAATGACTCTGTTAACTGTTCAACTTGTCCCATTTAGGCCCTAGCGCTGCAACCAATAGCTCTGATACCACTCTGTCACGTACCCATACCTCGATTATCATGCATATTTAAAAATTTCCTACAAAACCTTTGTCCTTCTTTGAAACACAGGGTCTAGCCGGGAAACACTCCTCAACATTCATGTTCTGATACCACACTGTCATGTCCCCTCTCGTCGACCAATGATTAATTCGACGGTCTACGAAGAAATATATCAGAGGAGATCGAACGACGAAGAAAAATCGCGATGGAAATTGACGGTCACAATCTGTTCCACATCTGGGAACAGATCAACGGCCGAGAAGCAACCCGCAAAACTCAATGGTACGGAAAGCTTGAGTTGTGGAATCGGGGAAATTCACCATCTCACATGCAGAATAGACCACTATGGAAAGAAAAGTTGCGGAAGTAGATATGTGCGAAGCCGCATCCCACATCCCGCATCCCGCATCCCGCATGCAGAAAGGAAAGTTGCAGAAGGAAAACTGTGGAAGTAGAGATTTACAGAAGGATGTTTCCGCATCCTACATCTTGCAAGTTGCGGAAAGAAGAGTTGCAGAAGGAGATTTCTACGGAAATTCAACCTACTAATAGTAGTCTTTGACATATTTCATCATTTAGGCAATCACCAATCTGACCATCTAAGTCCCATAACTTAATTAAAAAATGTATTGAAAGAAACATACACATATGCATACAATTGCAACTATACAGTGGAAGCAATTCATCAATTCAACACATTAAACATATTCATCATATTTCATGAAGCAAATACCATTTGTAGATATTAACACAGAGATATTTATCTTTGAAAGAATTTGTTCCGCAACCAGCTACATTGCTGCAACGTTCCACCCAAACATAGGCTAGTGTGCTCATCAATCTCTCAGCAGCACTGCCACCCCCGAGCCGGGCATGATTCCCACAAGGAATAAGGAACACTAACATGCTCACACATAGCCAAGAATACAACCAAACTCATCCAATCCAACACTGTTGGGTTTATTAGGCTACAGAAAAACAAGCCTAATATACTGCTGGGTTTATCAGACTGCAGTTAGTCAAGCCAACATTCTCATTAAGGACCAACCAAGCCAACTAACAGATAGGTTTATTAGGCTGCAAAGGAACTGGAAAACTTGAACTGCTAAGCTATTGAGCTCAACCACTGAGCTGTGGAGACCTACACTAGATCAGGCTTGGCACCTAAAACATCTACAGACCCAACACAAGGAAGCATCCTCTTCTCTACTACACATTCCCTTAGGCTATGCCTTCCCTTCCAGTGCTGTTCAGGGTGTGCAAAGAAGAAAAACAACCCGTCTAGATCTATTTGTTAGGTTCTTTCCTACACTAGGTTTATTAAGCTAGTTCAGATCCAATTCCACTCCAGACCATTTCAGACCAAGGGAGAAATATGCACACACAATAGACCACAATGTTAACACAACAAAACAAACTTCTAATCGCTCTGTGACAGAGGAGACCATTGCACAACAACACTCAGGCTGGTAACAACATGCGAACAACACAGAACAAAACACGGTTATGCAAAATAGGCGAATGCACAACGCGCATGCACATGATGGAATTGAGAATGATCAAAACCGACCACAACGTTTTTGGGTGAAATCCCAATGATGGACAGTGCATGCACACTGAGGAAAGAGAAACTAAAAACATAGAAGGATTGATCATCAAAACGTCCCGCCGCTCCCCAAAACGTAAGGGACGATGAAAACACGAGTGCATGAGGGGAAAAAAGGGCATACGTTTTTTGGGTGTTTTCTTTTGACACATGGATTTTCCCCCATGGCTCAAGGTTAAACATTCCCGCTCCCTGTTCCTTCGGAAATCATGCCTCCATCTCATTATTTGTTGCATTGACATAGTTGGTTGTGGGTTTTTAATTAAATTGCATATTTATATGATGTCCAAAATTATATACTGTGCTTGACTTAGCACCATAAACCGTAGGCATCAACCTTGATCACCTATATATAGAACATCAATCAATGGCAGGGCCTTGGACTTGAGCTCCTTAACATGATTCCATACAATATTCTCATCATATATATTTAATGCAAAACAGGGTGTTACATATTAGAGTTGAAATACATCTCACTATAATTTTATAGGTAGCCTCTCATAGTCAAATTCCAATAGTATGGATTCAGAGCTAGGAAGCCAAGGATAATCAAACCCTAAACCTACCAAACTCCGTGAATGATATGAAAGTGAGATGAAACTGATATTAAATAGTATATTTGACATCATTACATTAAATATATAAGAGTGTGGTCTAAATTCCCATTACATTAATCCAAAAATTGTTAGAATATCATAGGATGGAGAGAAGGAAGGAAGAAGAGTGAATATCACTCATAGGAGGCATCCAAGGTCTTCTAGATGATCTGATAATTAGATGGAGACATCAGGATCTACAATAGATATTTTTCAATGTATGCTCTAACATGATATACCAAAACATAAGATTCACTAGCTAAGGGACACACCACCCAAAGCTCCAGTTTGAGGAACATCACTCAACCACTGAGAGCAAATTCTCAAACTCCAAATTCACAATTACGAAAAGTTGTGAGAGGGTTGTGAGTAAATTATTTTATAGGAAACATGTCCTCTAGGTCAAATTCACTCTTCATGTTCCCCACAGTGATGTTGACATATTTGTAACTTCGGAATGTATTCAATTGTATATATTGTATTTCATTGGTCCTTGATGCTCCTATCGAGAGATTCACTTGCATATCTTATATTGTACCCCGATGTTCCTATCCGGAGAGTAATTAATATAATAAAGTCATGTGAAGTCATTGAGGTTAACCCTCCATTGTATGTCGGGGAAATAGTCCCCACATTTGAGTTAAGGTTATCCCTCCTTGTTGATCGGAGGGCAAAGTCCCCATAGTTGTGGGGCACTAGGGTTATTAGACTCTCCTAGAGAAGTCGGCCCTGGTAAGTAATTGTTAAGTGAGGCTGAATTGTTGGAGTGGAAATTAAGTGAATAAAAGAATATAAATAGAGAGTGAGCCTCTCTATTTATCACACACACACTCACTGGGGCGCATGAGTGAGAGAGGAGAAGCTCTCTCAAGTGAGAGAGAGAGAACAAATGTTGGAGATCATTTTTTCTGTCTTTGGGTTTTACTACTGCCATTGGTGCTCATTCTATCTTCAAGGAAGTTGCGGGTTTTTATCCTTTATGGTTTCCCTAAGGAAAATTCTTTGTGTCTCTTGTCTCTTGTGTTTATTGCTGTCCATGTTATTCTCTCAGATAAGATCCTAATATCATATTGTTTAAATTGATAAAAATATAACGTGGTATCAGAGCTAACCTGAGAAGAAGACACTATACAGCTATAGAAGCTAGGGATTCTTACTTTTTGGGTCTCTCTCCACAATCCATCAGCAAAATTATGCTAGGCTAACTCTCCATTGAAGGGCGCATCTTTCTATCGAAGCAGAATTTGATTCTGGGCATTTTCAATTTTTGCTGCGGGAAATTAGGGCTTTCTATAGAAGAGGAATTTTTGAGTGAACCCTGCATAGGATTTTTCTCCCCCTAAAAATCTAAATTTAGAGACCTAGGTCGATATTTTTGGTTGGGTAAAACTCCTGGAAAGTCAAACCCTAATTTGACCCCGGGCCTGAAAAACCCTAAAATACTGAAACTGGTATTTTTGGTACATTTTCTATATCTTGATATTGGAGAAGGCTTAGGAGTTGATACTTTCACAGGCCGAAGATAAATTCCTGATGTACCCTGTGTAAAATTTTTAGACTCACATTCATTGTATTCTAGGAGATATGATTCCTCCAAATCAGGGTTTTAGCCTCTTCCTGGATTCATCCTCAAACATGACACCTAGGGAGAATCGCTATAACTATGGCTACAAAGGTCCAAATGAAATTTCATAAGATTTTATAGAAAGGGTACATAATTTAATTTTGGTGGTAAAAGTTTCAGACCCCCAATATTAACCAGTGACACGTGGAGGTCCGTACAATATCATTCTTTTGAACAGTCCTGAAATAGGTCACCTTGGTAAAACGAGCATAAGTCCCAATTGGTGAATCCAATTCTGCTAAAAACCATGGCATTGGAAATAGGACAGACAAGGATAATTTAGTACAAATTTTCAGACACATAGGATCAGTACTTTCGGAGATACTACAGAAACAATCTCAGGCATTTCTGTAGAGGAATTTGGAAAACTAGGGCTTCTTGTTCCAGGAGCTTACCTCCACTGTTTTCAGAAAAGAAGTACATTTGAAAGATCTCCTTGAAGAGGCCCATATTTCTATCCAATCAAAATTTTGAAATTTCAATTTTTGAAAATTAGGGTTTCTCTGACAAACCCTAGATCAGCCAGATCCAGAACCAGGACGGACACCTCAAATTGGTAAGATCTAATCTTTTGCTATTTTCATTTGAGGTTCTCATTTAAAAAATATCTATCACATAAGCTTGATGATAATCTTGGTGAAGTTGAAAACTTCCAGGCATGGACGTATATGATCTCTCTGAAGAAAATGAATTGTACACCTACATGAGTGGAGAGGTTCCAGTTCCATAGGGAGATGAGGCTAAAAGCCTTACACAAGAAGAACTTGGTCAAGGCCAAGAAGATCATTTCTAATTCAATTATACCACAAGTGTCTTCCCTTAAGACACCTAAGGATATGTTTGACTCCTTGGACAAGATATTTGAGGAAAATAATATAAATCAGATGAAGTGCAGGAACTACGCAATCCTTCAAGAAATTGACTTGGATCGGTATTTCAGTAAGAAAGGTCTAGGAGACAGAGGGAGATGAGGCTAAGGATAGAGCCAATATAATAATTGTAGATTATATTAAAGATCATCTCATCCCTCATGTGTCATCCCTGGAGACACCAAAAGGAAGTGTTCGATGCTATGACAAAGTAGTTGAAGAAGAATAAGATACTATTATAACCACCTTGAATGGTCTCCCAGGATCATGGGATTCATTCATTCAAAGAATGTGTGCCAGAAGGAAGTGATTACTTTTAGTAGTATCTGGGAAGAGTGCACATAAGAAGAATATCAACTCATAATAAGAGAAAATAATATGGGAGCAATTGAAGATCAAGCCCTCACGATTCAAAGAAGATCCCTCAAGTGACGAGGAATATGAAGAACTAAATTCTTGAAGAAACTCTTATCCATCTAAGCATTTGGATAAGAAATGATGATGCTATGAATGAAGAAGATGATGAAGCTGAAAGAAGGATTCTACCCATGAAACAAATAAAGATGAGTATTGAATTGTCATTTCAAGATATTATTTTGTTATGCATTTGTTTATATTCAATTGATGTGTTATGCATGATAGAATTGATAGTAAACTACTAATATGCATGTGATGGGTAAGTAGTCCATGGTGCTATACAACTCTCCATTGCTACTTCTCTAGAATGAAACCTCTTTGCTAACATATTGGATTAGTGCACAATCTCAATGTTATCCTGGTAGAGATGGAAGGCATCTAGAAAGTTTCCGTAAGATATCGATGAATCTTGTATTGGCTAAAATAGTTGCATGATTATATCTTGATGCAAAAGAATTTTTCATTATGAATATACCTTATGAAATGTTTCTAACCATACAACTGGTGCATTTGACTTGTAGGAAATATCGCGTACAATCGTCTATGAGAAAAGAAGGATGAGACTTGTTCCGAAGAACAAGTGACGACAGTTCAAGAAAGAATCCAAGATGAAGAATAATATGACGATACTTTCAAAGAAAGAAAGAGACCTTAGAGACACTCTAGTTATGTGACACTAATGAGTGACATCATTGATGCAGAGCCTTCCAGCTATGAAGAAGTAGCCAAGAAGAAAGAGAAGGAGAATACTGGTTCAAGAAGAATGATGTCTAGGATGTGATATCAAAGAACTGAAGGGAAGTTCATAGTATCTTCCATATGGATCTACAAGATCCAACATACAGTAGATGACAACATTGTGGGATACAAGGTAGTATTCGTACCATGAGGCTTCTCACGGAAAGAAGGCATAGACTATGAGGAGACATTTGCAGCCACTGGAAGTTAAGACACATGACAGGCAGAATCATGTGTGCAAATTGAAGAAATCCCTGTATGGTTTGAAACAGGCACCCAAGACATGGTACGGTAGAATTGACAGCTTCCTATCCAGTTTGGGTTTTACTAAGAGTAAAACAGATTCCAACCTTTACTACAAGGTTGAAGAAGGGAACCCAGTGATACTCCTGCTATATGTAGATGATTTGTTTGTAACATGTGTGGATGGGTTGATTGCTGATATAAAGAGGAAGTTTACTGCCGAGTTCGAGATGAAGGACTTGGGTATGTTGCACTACTTTCTATGAATGGAGGTGTGGCAGAATGTGGATGGAATATCCCTTGGACAAGGGAATTATGTAGTAGAGATCCTGAAGAGATTCGGGATGATGGATTGCAAGGCCATGACCACACCTATGGCATCGAACTTGAATCTATTGAGTGATGCTTCATCTGAGTCGATTGATGCTATGATGTATCGTCAGATGATTGGGTCCTTGATGTACCCGACGAACACGAGACCAAATATTTGCTTTGTTGTGAACACATTGAGCCAGTTCCTGACAGATCCAAGACATGTTCACCTGATTGCTGCAAAGCATATTCTAAGGTACCTAAAGGGTACAGTTGATTATGGGCTCAAGTATGAGGTGGATCAGAAGATTAACTTGGAAGGTTATCTTGATTCATTTTGGGCAGGCAGTGCCATCGATAGGAAGAACACTTTAGGGTGCTGCTTCAGTATGGGATTAGGTGTGATCTCTTGGTATAGCAGGAAACAATCCTGCATGGAATTGAGTACAGCTAAAGCAGAGTATGTCGCAGCTTGTTCGGCTAGTTGTGAGGCGGTGTGGCTGAGGAAGCTACTATCTGATTTGTTTGATCTCTAATTGGATGCTACTTGTATATATTGCGACAACCAGAGTTGTGTGAAGTTTTTGGAGAACCCGATGTTCCATGACAAGTTTAAGCATATCGAGATCAAATATCACTATATCAGGGATATGGTGCAGACAAGAGCAGTGAAGCTTCGGTATGTTGTGACGGATGAACAGATACCTGATGTGTTGACCAAGCCATTGGCCAGAGTGGATTTTGAGTACTTCAGGGAGAAGCTTGGTGTTATCCAGATTGAGGTTCCCTCCAAGGGGAGGTGATGAGTCCAAGAGCCATTTTGATGTGACTGCGGGATGTGTTCCCACATGATTAGATGTAAGTGCAGAGCCATTATGATGTGACTATGGGATGTGTTCCCACATGATCATATGTAAGTGCAGATCCATTCTGATGTGACTACGGGATGTGTTCCCACATGATCAGATGTAAGTGCAGAGCCATTCTAATGTGACTACGAGATGTGTTCCCACATGATCAGATGAAAGTGCAGAGCCATTTTGATGTGATTGCGGGATGTGTTTCCACATGATCATATGTAAGTGCAGAGCCTTTCTGACTAGGTCAGATGTAAGTGCAAAGCCTTTCTGACTGGGTCAGATATAAGTGCTGAGCCTTTTTGACATGGTGGCAGGCTGGGCCTCCCATGGTCGGATATAAGTGCTAAGCCTTTTTGACATGGTGGCAGGCTAGGAATCCCATGGCCGGATATAAGTGTTGATCCCTTTTGACATGGTGGCAGGCTGGGCTTCCCATGGTCAGAAGTGAGTGATGGGCCTTTCTGACTGGGTCAGATGTAAGTGCTGGACGAGCCTTTTTGACATGGTGGTAGGCTGGGCCTCCCATGGTAAGATGTGAGTGTTGGGCCTTTCTAATTGGGTCAGATGTGAGTGCTGGGCGTGCCTTTCTAACATGGTGGTGGATGTGTTCCTCTCATGGTCATATGTAAGTGCTGGGTGGGCCTTTCTGACTAGGGTCAGATATGGGCGCTGAAGAAGACCTACGTGGAGGATAGGCCTAGAACCAACATGAATAAGGGATGGCTATGTAGAACTTCCTATGACAACTAGAATTAAGAGATAACACCAGTTGATTAAGATAGCGGAAGCAGTGATGATGATGATGATGATGATCCAGTGATGATCCAGCTGTGATGATGATCCAGTGATGATCCAGAGAAGAAGACTTGTACTGATGAATTGTGTCAAGAGAATACCTTCCTAGTTAAGAGGGAGTGTTGATGTATTTGTAACTTTGGAATGTATTCACTTGTATATATTATATTTCATTGGTCCCCGATGCTCCTATCGGGAGATTCACTTGTATATCTTCTATTGTACCCTGATGTTCCTATCGGGAGAGTCATTAATATAATAAAGTCATGTAAAGTCATTGAGTTTAACCCTCCATTGTAAGTCGAGGCAATAGTCCCCACAATTGAGTTAAGGTTAACCATCCTTGTTGATCGAAGGGCAAAGTTCCCACAGTTGTGGGGCACTAGGGTTATTAGATTCTCCTAGAGAAGTTGGCCCTGGTAAGTAATTGTTAAGTGAGGCCGACTTGTTGGAGTGGACATTAAGTGAACGAAATAATATAAATAGAGAGTGAGCCTCTCTATTTATCACACACACTCACTCATTGGGGTGCATGATTGAGAGAGGAGAAGCTCTCTCAAGTGAGAGAGAGAGAACAACTGTTGGAGATCATATTTTTTGTCTTTGGGTTTTACTGTTGCCATTGGTGCTCATTCTATCTCTAAGGAAGTTGCAGGGTTTTCTCCTTTATGGTTTCCCTGAAGAAACATATTTGTGTCTCTTATCCCTTATGTTTATTGTTGTGCATGTTATTCTCTCAGATAAGATCCTAAGATCATATTGCTTAAATGGTAAAAATCTAACACTTGACTCAACCAATGCTCACTCATGCATGAAATTGGGACTTTCCCGCTTTTCCACTGATATGCCCTTTTTCTTCATTTGGAAACAACGCCCTTCTGCTTTTAGATTGAATTGCATTTTCTCATTTTTGGAAGATGTGCCCTCTTTATTTTCCGCTGACTTTCCTTTCTCCTTTTTCGAAACTGCATCCTCCAAAAGTTGTCTGCTTTTCATCGTGACAACTTTTCTGCACTTGCTTGCTTTGTATACTACTTTTTTGGTGACTGCTTTCTATATTTTTCCTAGATTTATGGATATTTCTTTATTTTCCCATGGTTTCCATTTAAAATTACAAATCATTGGCTCCATAAGGCCCCATGCACCCCCTTAGCCACCAGGCACATCTATTAGGTGTAAAAATTAAATAAATTCATAATCTTTAATAATGAAATATTTATAATCCTAAGTTTGAACACTTCAAACACTGGGTAATTATTTTATCAAAATGACCCCATCATTAATTAGATTATTATTCCACTAGGAATCATGGGTTTCTCAAGGGACATGAGTTTAACATGGTGTTATTAATAAAAATTTGGGGACAATAGAGTCCACCCCTCCCAAAATTGCTTGTTCTAAAGCAAGAACAAACTCTAACCATATATGGAGCCAACTGGTGACTTCAATCCTCAAGATGTGTTGTTGGATGTCCAGAATTGCAAATCCTCAATCACAATCTAAATACCAAAGGACCACCATGTTTTTGCTACACCAATATGATTATAGTCATTTATCCAATGTCTAACCCTTCTTCCACAAATTTTTCATTCAATTAAGATAACTGAGTAGAATGCCTGGATCCCATTGCCTCCTCTACAGAGATCTAAATTTTGCTTCCACTTTTGGAAAGTTGTAATTCCCAGAAATTCAAGGGTCCCACAATCATATTGGAATCCCGTCACTTCCCTTGCTTCCAAAAACTTCCACCATTAGGTTCAACAATATTTGGACATCTTCTTGTGCAGGCTGATTTTTGTCATGCAATGTTGCATCCCACATTCTATGAATGAAGATGATAAATTTTCCACATATATTCATACCCAACCCTTGGATTTTTTGTGTACCCAATGCACTCAATGGCTTCCATACATTTATTTTTTACTTCTCACATAATATGACAATGCCATATGCATCTATAAATCTGCTACAAATGCAAAGGAAACTCTTACTAATGTGACCCAAACTTGCACACCCTTTAGTATCCATCTCTGTTATGTATCTACCCATCCAATTGATGGGTGAATAGAAACCTTTTCTTGATAATCCATATAGGATGTGATCATCCATATTCCTCATGATTAAATCTTTCACCCATAAAGGTATATGATGAAGTCTTTCTTCCAAGACTAGTATGTCAAACAACGCTTCACCCATGCAAGCAAGCATGGTGCACCCATGAATATTCATTTCATTGATATACCTATCTACACAATCCTTGGATAAACAAATACCACTGCATGCAACCTAAAATATTATTTCCTCAATTATTTTTCCCATAGCTAAGTCCTCCCCATGACTCTTTTTCAAATCAACAAATGCTTGACAATTTTTTTTTCGTCTTTCCCTTTCATAGGAGCATTTAAATCTGATTTTTTCTCACGATCCATCATCACCTAAGGCTCCTCTATAGAAATATGATTGTAATAAAATATATGAATATGATTTATAAAGGTATTGGAGGAAAAATGTATCTGTTCCAACTTCATACAAAAGTCTTCTTCAAATTGGTAGGCAACGAATACATGACAAGCGAAACTCTTACCTTCATGTGCACTCATATTTGAGGTGTGGTTATCCACCCAATACATGGATGAATCAATGTAACTACCTCCTTCAAAATAATTCCTTTCTCCCATAAGGGTAGCTCACAATTCTCTTGATGCACTTCTGGCACTCGACCAACTTCCTCCATGACAGTTCTCTCCCAAAGATCATGCATTTTGGATTTATATTATTTCTCATTAAATTTCCCATTGAATGATGTGTCAAAGCAAGTCCTACTAAGGTGAGCAAGAATGGTGCATCCTTGGATCTCCATATTTGTTATGTACTCATCTACCCAATCCTTAGATAAACAAGCACATCTGCTAGTTGATCCCTATGACTTGACCTCAAATATATTTCCTATAGTTCAATACTCCTCATCATTCTTTACAACAAGTTCTTGGCCAATGTATTCAATATTATCCCTTCACAAAAACCTGCAAATCAGAATTTTCCTCATGTTCAAATCTCTCATGAGGTTCCTCCTGTTGTGAAGCAAGTGCTCTACAGTTAGACTCCATGTCACTGCTTCCTTTAAGAACTTGTATCATTGAATAGTCCTCATGCTCATATTGTGCATGAGGTTCCTCCAAATCATGCTGTGCATAATTTTCCACACATGTAGGATCACCAGTGGTTCTCGGAAAGGAATGGGAATATCCCACTTCCACATGAAACTGTTTTCCTTCAGATACTATTCTACCTTCAACAAATTTGAGAGCAATGTATCGGTCCATGAAAAAATGAACGTATTCATTCTTCGTCTCTTCCATATCTCTTATAATGACGCACAATTCATATCTAGAGGCTCTTCCCACAATTCCACTTTTTCTCTCCTCCATCTGGACTCTCCCAACAAGATATTCAAGAAGCTTGTGTTCACCATTGGTTCTAGATACAACTTGTAGTAACCTTTCCTCTGTGACAAAGAGTAGGCTCTATAGGTCACTCCATGGCTCCTTGAGAACACATTGTGTGCTTCCACATATTGGCTCATATCTAATATGTGAGTCATGCAAACTCCCATCCAATTATTTATCCTTGTTAGTGCATTCATCCTTAATACCCAAAATTTGAGCCCCAATACCAAAAGAATAAACCATGGAAATATCCTCCTTGGACGTGGTTGCATACGCATGATGAAACAAAGGAATACAGAAATCATATATTTTTTATACCTTTGAATCATATATTCCTCCTCATGTGGTATGTCTATGGTGGTCTACTCTTCCACCAAACACTCTGGAACACACTCAAGTGGTGGTGACTTGTATTTTTCTTCATTTTGAATCTCAAATGGTGAGTTCAGATCTGATCTATGTTGTTCTTTTGGATATGATAGAAAACATGTATGACTACCATTGAACACATCCTCCTCTGCAATTATTTTGAGATCACCAATAAATAAATTGGAAGTGATTTTACTTCCCACACTGCCAACAATAAGATGTTGAATTGCTGGGTTTTCAATTGTGCATGGATCCTCTTCATATTCTTCTTGGAGTAATGGCGAACAAACAAGATATTCTAGAGCATATTCTTTCAAGCAACTTTAGGTTTCTCCATCTTTAATGGTACTATGATCATCATTTGTGGAGACTCTTCCTGAAGAAAAACCAAAGAATCTCATAATGCTTGAACATGCTTATGACTTTGATGAATCTTCACTTTTTGTTCCTTCTTCCTCCTCATTACTCAGAGAGGTGGAACAACTCGGTTACTCTAGGGATGATTTTTTTCACTTGAAAGAATAATCATCTACATCCTTGGGCTCAAATCCAAATCTGCAATAAAAATACCCTTCGAAAGGAATGGATTTACAAATTCTCTAAAGGCAAGATACTCTTTGTAGTGGTGGGAAAGTTTTCAATTGCATCTATCATCTTTGCCAAATCCTTCTTAGGATTAGCCATTGTTTGCTCAATCCTATTTATTCATACTCCATATGGTCTCAAAAGTAACCATTCTTTTCTCTTGACATTTGCAAGCCATCATTAACATAGATCACCTCTTCTTTCAAGAAATTGATCAAACTCATCATCTTCAACTACTGGTACAAGCCTCATGGTTGCAACTTGAATTAGTGATCTACAAAATTTATTCAGTAATACATTACTTTACATAGTATTATAGGAAATAGATCTGATACCATTGTAATGAACCTAATGCAGTAAATAAGGTTCACTAACTCTATTTAATAAAGCTACAGACAACTAGTTGACATGTGGGCAATTTTTTTAAGTAAAAGAGGAAATAAATGGGGATGTGCATGTGAAAAGAAAAGACAAGGTAGGAGAATAAATGTTTAGATTCCTAAGCACCTAGATATTTGGACCTTTTAGGTTTTTAACATCATCTAGGCCGAAGTCTACTACCAGGCTACTGGGAGTCCAAACTAGTGCAAGCTGAAATTTTAACAAGAAAATCCAAGAAAATAATGGATAAGGAAGGATTAAGAATGTTATATATATACGTTTAGGATGATGAAATAAATGTTTTCAGGTTTATATTAGGTCTGAACAATCACAAATAAAGGTAAGGGTGGCAATTAGAAAACTAGTCACTAGGACTTGACAACAAACTGGATTTCTGTGATTTCCAAACATACGAAAGGGGTCACTAAACTTCTGTTTTAAACATGGAATAGATTCACAAACATTTTATTTAAATTTTATAATATAAAATAAATTAAATGGACTTGTTTTGATACACTAATTAATTCGAACTGGAAAACTAGTCATTTTTGCACAGAAATCTAGGTAGGGCATGAAGATCTTTATGAAAATTAAATTAACAAGTTAAGAATGGTGTGTAATTTCCAGATACATTAAATTATATAATAAAATATCTATGAGATTCTAAATACATCTCACTATAGTCTTAGAGGTATCCTCTCATAGTCAAAATCCCAATCGTATGGCTCCAATGCTAGGAAACTAAGGAGAATCAGACCCTGACCCCCCCAAACTCCGTGAATGATCTAAAATTGATATGAAACTGATATTAAACAGTATATTGGACATCAGTAGATGAAATATATAATAGCGTGGCTGAAATTCCAATTATATTGCTCCAAAAATTATCAAATTATCATAGAATGGAGAGAAGGAAGGAAGAAGAATGTATATCAATGATATGAGGCCTCCAAGATCTTTTGAATGATATGATAATTAGATTAATGATATGATAATTAGATTAAGGAGACAGCAGGAACTGAAATAAATATTATTCAATGGATTCACTTACATGAGAGACCAAAACACAAGATTCACTTGCTAAGGGGCACACCACACAAAGCTCCAGTTGAGGCAGATCACTCAACCATTGAGAGCAAAATTTCAAACTCTAAATTCACAATGACTAGAGGGGTGTGATATAATTATTTTATAGGAAATATGGCCTATAGGTATAATTCACTCTTCATGTGGCACACTTGCCTCAACCAATGCTCCCATATGAGTGAAATTGGGACTTTCCTGCTTTTCCACCGACATGCCATTTTTCTTCATTTGGAAACTTCACACTTATGATTTTAGAATGAATTTCTTTTTCTCATTTTTGGAAAACATGCCATCCTTCTTTTATTCTGAATTTCCTTTCTACTTTTTGGAAACTGCATCCTCCAAAAGTTTCCTGCTTTTCTTCCTTATAGCTTTTCTGCACTTTCCTGCTTTGTGCACTGCTGTTCTGGCTAAATGCTTTCTATATTTTTCCTGGATTTATGGATATTTCTTTATTTTCCCATGGTTTCTGTTTAAAATTACAACTAATTGGGTCCACAAGGATCCATGTTCCACCTTAGCCACCATGCACACCTATTAGGTGTAAAAATTAAATAAATTCATAATATTTAATAATGAAATATTTCCAATCCTAAGTTTGAAAAGTTTAAACACTATGGGTAATTATTTTATCAAAATGACCACATCATTATTTAGATTATTAATCCACTATGAATCACAGGGTTCTCAAGGTATAGTGGTTTAACATGGTGTTATTAAGAAAAAATTATGGACGTTACAACCCCCCCTCCCAAAATTGCTTGACCTCAAGCAAGAACCAACTCCAACCATCTGTGGATCCAACCAGTGACTTCAATCCTCAAGATGTATTATTGGATGTCAAGAATTAGAAATACTCAATCACAATATAAATGCCAAATTTCCACCATGTTTTTTTTGCATCACTTTGATCATAGTCATTCCCCCAATGCCTAACCCTTCTTCCACAAAATTTTCACTCAGTTAAGATAACTGAGTAGAATGCATGGATCCCATTTCCTCCTCTACAAAGATATAAATTCTCCTACCACTTTTGGAAAGTTGTCGTTCCAAGAAATTCCAGGGTCTCACAACCATATTGGAATCCCATCACTTCCCTTACTTCCAAAAAATTCCACCATTAGGTTCAACAATATTTGGACATCTTCTTGTGCAAGCTAATTTCTGTCATGCACTGTTGCATCCCACATTCTATGAATGCAAGATGATAAATTTGCCACATATATGCATACCCAATCCTTGGATTTTTGTGTACCCAATGCATCCATTGGCTTTTATAATTTTCTTTTCTACTTCACACATAATATGCCAATGCCATATGCATCTATAAATATGCTACAAATTCAAAGGAAACTCTTACCAATGTGATCCAAGCTTGGACACCCTTTAGTTTCCATGTCTTTTATGTATCTACCCGTCCAATCCATGGATGAATAGAAACCTTTTCTTTCTGATCCATATAGGATGTGATCATCCATCTTCATCATGATGAATTCTTCCACCCATAAAGGTAGATCATGAAGTCTTTCTTCCAAGACTTGTATGTCAAACAATGCTTCACCCATACAAGCAAGCATGGTGCACCCATGAATCCTCATTTCAGTGATATTCGTTTCTACCCAATCCTTGGATAAACAAATACCGCTACATGTAGCCTAAACTAGTTATTCCTCGGTTATTTTCCCCATAGCTAAGTCCTCCTCACGACTCTTCTTCAAATCAACAAATGCTTGACCAAATTTTTCTTCATCTTTACTCTTAATAAGAGCATTCACTCATGAGGATCCTCTAAATACCTATGATTGTAATAATCTATATGAATATGATTTATAATGGTATTGGAGGAAAAATTCATCCCTCCCAACTTCATACAAAACTGTTCTTCAAACTAGTAGGCAAGGAATATGTGACAAGTGAAACTCTTACCTTCATGTGCACTCATCTCCGAGGTGTGGTGATCCACCCAATCCATGGATGAATCAACACCCTTATTGTCTGGTCCAAGTGGATCAAATGTGGCTACCTCCTTCAAACTAATTTCTTTCTCCCATAAGGGTAGCTCATAATTCTCCTAATGCACTTCTATCACTCGACCAACTTCCTCCATGACAGTTCTCTCCTAAAGATCATGCATTTTGTATTTCTCTTCTTTCTCATTAAATTTCCGAATGAATGATGTGTCAAAGAGTCTCCTAATAATATGCACAAGAATGGTGCATCCTTGGATCACCATCTTTGTTATTACTCATCTACCCAATCCTTGGATAAATAATCACATCTACGAGTTGATCCCCATGACTTTTCCTCAACCATCTCTTCCATTTTTGAATAATCCTCATCATTATTTACAAGTTCTTGGACAATTTATTCAATATCACCTCCCTTCACAAACACCTGCAAATCAAAATTTTCCTCATGTTCAAATATCTCATGAGGTCCGTCTTGGTGTGAAGCAAGTACTATACAGTTAGACTCCATGTCACTGCTTCCTTCAAGAACTTGTATCACTGAATGGTCCTCATGCTCATTTGTGCATGAGGTCCCTCCAAATAATGCTGTGCACAATTAACCACACACGTAATATCACTAGTGGTTCTGGGAAAGGAATGGGATCTCCCACTTCCACATGAAACTGTTTTCCTTCAAATACTGACCCGCCTTCAACAAATATGAAAGCATTGTCTGGGTCCATGAACAATTGAAAGTAGTCATTCTTCATCTATTCCATCTATCTTCTGATGATGCACAATTAAAATATAAAGACTCTTCACACAATTCCACTTTGTCTCTCCTCCATCTAGACTCTCCCAACAAAATATTCAAGAAGCTTGTGTGCACCATTGGTTCTAGATAGATTTTGTAGTAACCTTTCCTCTGTGACTAAGAGTAGGCTCTCTTGGTCACTCCATGGCTCCTTGACTACACAATATGTGCTGCCACATATTGGATCATACCTCAAATGTGAGTGATGGAAAATCCCATCCAATTATTTATCCTTGTCATTGCATTCATCCTTAACACCCAAAATTTGAGCCACAATACCAAAAGACTCAACCGTGGAAATATCCTCCTTGGAAGTGGTTTCATACACATGATGGAACAAATGAATATAGAAATCAGAATTTTCTTCATACCTTTGAATCATATCTTCATCCTCATGTGGTATCGCTATGGTGGTTTGCTCTTCCAGCAAACCATCTGGAACACACTCAAGTGGCGGTGGCTTGTATTTTGATTCATTTTGAATCTCAAATGGCGAGTTCATATATGATCTATGTTCTTCTTTTGGATATTATCCAAAATATGTCTTACTACCATTAACCACATCATCCTCCTTTTCAATTATTTTGAGATCACCAACAAAGAAGCTGGAAGTGATTTTACCTCCCATAGTGCCAACAATCACATGTTGAATTGCTGGGTCTTCAGCTGTGGATGGATCCTCTTTATATTCTTCTTTGAGTAATGGGGAACAAGGAAGATATTTCGAAGCATATTATTTCAAGAAACTTGAGGTTTATCCATCTTGAGTGGTACTATTATCATCACTTTCAGATACTGTTCCTGAAGAAAAACCAAAGAATCTCATAATGCTTGAACATGCTGTTGGATTTGATGAATCTTCATTTTGGTTTCTTCTTCCTCCTCTTTGCTTAGAGATGTGGAACAAATTGGTTCCTATAGGGATTATTTGTTTCTATTGAAAGAATAATCATCTACATCCATGGTCTCAAACCAAAATCTTTAGTAAAAATACTCTTTGAAAGGAATGGATTCACAAACATCTTCCCCTAAGGCAAGATACTCTTCGTAGTGGTCGGTCGAGTTTTCAATTGCATCTATCATATTCACTAAATCCTTATTAAGATTATAAATTGATGATTCAAATTTGCTGTATTCATACTCCACATGGTCACAAAAGTAACCATCCTTTTCTATTGACATTTGCAAGCCACCATTAACATAGATCACCTCTTCTTCTTCAACAAACTGATCAAAGTCATCATCTTCAACTACTGGTACAAGCCTCATGGTTGCAACTTGAATTAGTGATATGAAAAATTTATTCAATATGAAAGCTTAATTTCATTATGAGTAGATTAAAGATCTCTGATACCACTATAATGAACCTAAGGCATCAAATAAGGTCCACTAACTCTATGTAATAAAACTTCAAACAACTAGTTGACATGTGGGCACTTCTTTTCAAGTAAAAGAGGAAATAAATGGGTATGTGTAGGTGAAATGGAAATAAAAGTTAGGAGACTGAATGTTCAGATTCCTAAGCACCTGGATGTTTTTCCCTTTCAGGTTTCTAGCATCATCTAGGATGAAGTCTACTACCATGCTTACGGGAGTCCAAACCGGTGCAAACTGAAATCTTAATAGGAAAATCCAAGAAAGAAATGTCTAAGGAAGGATTAGGAAGGTTCTATATATTTATTTAGGATTCTTACATCAATTTTTTCAGGTTTATAATATATTTGAATAGTCACAAATAAATCTAAGGTTTGCAATAAGAAAACTAGTCACTAGGACTAGACAACAAGTTGGACTTCTGTGATTTCCAAACATATGAAAGGGGTCACTAAACTTATGTTTAAAAATGGAATAGATTAATAGGAATTTTGATTAATTTTTATAACATAAAATAAAGTAAATGGACTTTTTAAGATACACTAATTGATTTGAACTGGAAAACTAGTCAGTTTTGCATAGAAATCTAGGTAGGGCATGAAACATCTTTTTGAAACTTAAGTTAATAAGTTTAGAATGGTGTGTAATTTTTAGAGAAATTAAATTACATAATAAAAGATATATGAGAGTAGAAATACATCTCTCTATAATCTTAGAGTTAGTCTCTCATAGTCAAAATCCCAATAGTATGGCTCCACAACTAGGAAACCAAGGAGAATCAAACCCTGAACTTCCCAAACTCTATGAATGATATGAAAGTGATATGAACATAAAATTAAAAAGTAGATTATAAATAATTCCATGAAATACATAATAGTGGGTTCTAAATTCCCATTACATTGCTCCAAAAATTGTTAGAATATCATAGAATGGAGAGAAGAAAGGAAGAAGAGTGAATATCACTAATAGGAGGCCTCCAAGGTCTTATGGATGGATGATATGATAATTATATGAAGGAGACATCAAGATATACAAAAAAATTCTTCAATGGATGAACTAACATGAGAGACAAAAACATAAGATTCACTGGCTAAGGGGCACACCACCCAAAGCTCCAGTTGAGGCACATCACTCAACCACTGAGAGAAAACTCTCAAAATCCATATTCACAATGACTAAAAGTTGTGAGAGGGGTGTGATATCATTATTTTATAGGAAACAAGGCCTATAGGTAGAATTCACTCCTCATGTGGCCCAATTGCCTCAACCAATGCTCCCTTATGAGTGAAATTGGGACTTTCGTGCTTTTCCACTTACATGCCATTTTTCTTCATTTGGAAACTGCGCCCTTTTTCTTTTAGAATGACTTGGATTTTCTCATTTTTGGAAAATGTTCCCTCCTACCTTTAGGATAACTTTCTTTTCTCCTTTTTGGAAACTACATCTTCCAAAAGTTCCCTTCTTTTCATCTTGACAGCTTTTCTGCACTTGTTTGCTTTGTGCACTGCTTTTTATACCCCTTTCTATAATTTTCCTGGTTTTATGGAATTTTCTTATATTTTTCCTTGGTTTCCATTTAAAATGACAACTCATTGGGTCCACAAGGCCCCATGTTCCACCTTAGCCACCAAGCACATGTATTAGGTGTAAAAATTAAATAAATTCATAATATTTAATAATGAAATATTTATAATCCTAAGTTTGACAACTTTGAACAGTGTGGGTAATTATTTTATCAAAATGGCCCCATAATTAATTATATTATTATTCCACTCGGAATCATGGGGTTATCAAGGGATAGGGGTTTAAAATGGTGTTATTAAGAAAACTTTGGGGACATTACATGGTAGGAGATGGTAGTGGGTTGATTGGGTGCAAAGGAGTAAATAGAGGTTGGTCATGGTCATGGTGACGAGAAGGAGGAGGAGATGGTGATGTTCCTATACCATGGTGAGTATGAGAAGGTGGAGCATGAGACAATGATTCTATTGCATCATGATGAGGTGGAGGAGGTGGAGCATGAGATGATGATGCTTTCATGTGATGATGAGGTAGAGGAGATGGAGTATCACCATCCTCATCAGATGACGTAGATTATCGATCCTATGATCTCCAAGCATAAAAAATAATGGATGCACCAACTACATACTACATCAAAAATTGCATATCACGAGGAAAAATCCTCTATAACTCTATAAGATTAGGGTCTCGTATGATATATGTGACTCGTACAAATTGACTCTTCGTCGAGCCAACAGTGTGGACAATCTGCTGGACACATCTTCTCAAAACCTATGATCTATCCTAAGCCATAGGCCGGGTCTGGGTAATGTAGACACCTCAAACTTCTATGTATCCTCATCATCCTGAATTGGATCAGGAGGAACCTCCCTATAAAATGTGCCAATGTCTGCATAATATTTAGTACATAAAAAATATAATTAGACAATTTAATTAAAAAATTAATAAAACAATTTGAATAAAATATTAGAATATATTTCATTTGCATTAAGAATACAATAAAATGCTGCAAATATACTAATTTAAACATAATGCTAATATCAGCTCTCTCATCCGCTGGCTCAACCTAGGTGAAAAAGATGTCGGTACATGCTCTCCAGTGCAACCTGGCGGACGGATATGGAATATGACACAATGCATGGTCCTCCTCATTGGATAACATATCCAACACCTCTTATTTGATCTGTGCTAGGAAGTCGAGCTACAACCTCTTGGGAATCATCTGCCCCCATATCCATATACACACCTCGACTAGTATGCTAAGAGGGTGGTGGTCAAATGATGGTCTCATGGCTAGAATCCTCTAAAAAACCAAAAAATGTCTAGACCAAAAGGGAAGTTGGACCTCCCATTAAACACTAAATGAGATCGATCCAGAGCAATACAAAATTGTCATTAAAAAATGGTGGACCACCTAATGCATATATGTGGCCTCACTAAAGTATATACATAATATAAAAGAGGGAAACCAGTGCATTCCCCATAAGTGGTGGAGTGCGTGATGCTCGTAATCAACGGTGAGAGGCACCTAATCCCCTCTCCACCGAAATCACCAATCTATATTTGTCCACCACACACCTAAAAATTAGTAGAATCAACGATGTTGACAACAATACATCTCTAAGAGTAAGCAAGTTGACTCTCTTCCAGAACACATATTGGGAAATCACGGTATTTGGGGAAAATCCCCCCCTCTCTTAGATAGGCTAGTGATGAAATATATATCATCTCAGTGGGCTGGAACAATTGACCAAGAATACGAAACACTTGTTTTTCGTGGTCCCAACGATAGATGAATGAATTGTGCCAATAAATATGAGTTCTTCTTGAGGGAAGTATCCTCTTGATATAAATTCAGGAGGCCTACAACCATTAAGAGGTCTTGTGTATGATTGGTGATGGGGTGAGGGCATACATCCCTTTCTCTCTCTTTGGATTCCCAAGTACGCATGAGGTTGTAGGGATCAACTTGTTCTTGCTACTTCTCGAACGCCTCTTGCTGATGATGTCTTTAATACACATATAATATCAACTAGTCTAATAAATATACACAAAAAACATTAAATATTTCATTAAATGAGAATATTGTTGATCAACACACATAATAAATATTTTCTAAAAAAAAATTGACAAGTGGCATGCCTAAATCACGGGAATGCACCTCCTCTAGGGCTCTCTAAACAAACAAGCACTACATATGGTGCACTATAATAAACAGATGCACCGATGACCATGCATATTTTTTTAAAATGTCGTTTAACGATGCATCCCATAATAATAAGCACTGATGCCTTGTGAAGATATGATCGCATTGTATATGGTGCGCATATGCTATGAGAGCATTGTAGTAGGTGCAAATATTTATGTGTTTGTGATATGTTCATGGGGACTTCACTTAGTGAACATCTCACATAGCACGTGCGTTCGTGGGATATTAAAGAATACCCTTAATTTCCAGAGATATTGACCCAAACTCTTTTTGTTGAAACCCCTTCCCAATANTCCTTATAAACCACCCTACCCACCCCCACCTTAAACCCCTCATCCCCCCAATACCTGCAATATATTGGTTCAATTTTTAATAATTTTAAAACCCACAATATAAACTAACGTGATAGGATATTGGTCAACAAGTGAAGCCCCCGTGGATATGTTTAAAAAAATTTGATGCAACATTTACAAACCAACGCACCATATATCTGGTGCACATGTGTTTTTCTTGCACACCGAATAAATATATATTTTTTAATTTGCTTTGGTGGTGCGTTAGGGAGACTTAAGCGCACCGTTGTATGGGAATCTATTTATGTATTTTATTATTTTAAAATGTGTTTGATGGTGCACCCAATTCACATCAGCGCATCGATGGATGTTGTGCAAATTTTAATATAGAGCACTGCCAAATTGTGATTGTTTTATGGTTTAACATTGCATTAGTTACACGACAACACACCGAATAATCAGTGCATATTCTGTAACTAAGCACACTATGCTATGTTCTTTTTTTAGGTTGTTTAGCGGTGTGCTAGGGACATGCTAGCGAACTATGAAGTGATGCGTTCAATTGAATTAACCACATCACCTAACATTATAATTTTTAATAAATTATGTTGAATTACCCATGCATTTTGAACACGTTTGCTCACCATCATGTGGTGTGGATATATGTATATGACATACCACTATTATATTCATATACATATTTTAAAAATTTATATTAATTAGTGCACTAAAAGTTATAGCGCACCATATTTGCTGTGTGCCTATATATGGAATGCACTGGTCACGATACACTTTATAAATTCACAGGGTGCACCATCTTTCAGTGTGAGCTGAACGACTTGAACACAATACGTATATTTGTTTTTCGGAAATTTTCTCAAAATAAAGATGAAATTCTCAAATTAAATCCACTAAGAAATTTAATAGTGTAGTAACAATTAATTTACTTGGTTACTTGTATGTCGGGGAAGCATCTTGGCGACATATGTAAAATTTGAAAGATTTCCCAGCGTTTGGAAAAATTCAAATTATAGTCAACAATCAATGGGAATGAGCAATGCCACCATGTGGATCATGAATGTTAGGGTGTCTAAGTATGTGATGTATGACATTGGCACTATTTGACATAGACTTGCTTTGTAGAACAATAAAAATGTTTTTTTGGTGTGGTTATTTTTTTAATTAAATTCTCTACCAGTGCACTCGACAACATGACACACTGGTGTGATTTATTAGGTAAACTGACCATTAATATAACTTTGAAATAAAAAAATATAGTCATATTTTTTTTTAAAGTTTTAACCCTAATGTGGTGCATCTTACTTAATCATGCACTGGTGCGATTCATAATACCAAACAAACTGCCTATAGAAATTTGAAATAAAAAATAATTATGTTTTTTAATTTGAAAAGCTTTAACCCTAATTGGGAGCACTTTTCCATGACGCACTGGGCCTATTGTTAATACCAAAATCACCACAAATAGAAATTTGAAATAAAAAAATGTAATCATTTTTTAAAAATTTGCAATGTTATAACCATATGTGATGCGCCCATTCCATAACAAACTGGTGCGATTGGTTATATAAAACACACCACAAACAAAAATTTGAACAAAATAAAATTGTTTTTTTTTTAAATTTGGAAACTTTTAACCCTAATGGGGTGCAATTTTTTTTTTTTTTATACTGAGCCAGTGCGGTAGGTTAGACATACTGCACCAATGATGGAAAATAACAAATTTATAGTAATCCAGTGTTTTCCACTAGCTATTCACCCTATTTCAGTGCTTTCAAGTTCATGGCACCCTGGTGTGCCTTTGTAATATAAATGTATAGGTATTCATTTTTTTCTTTAGAAGGTGTTTTTATTCACGGTGCTAGATGATTTTATTGTCAGCATTGATACGTTTAGTGTTGATACACACTGGTGTATTGTTATTGTATAAACACACCAATAAAAAAATCTGCTAAAACCTTCACCCACTTGCCTTCGATAGTGACCTATACTATAAATGGATGTTTGGGATCTTTTTAGAGGAACATTCGCTATAACCTAAGCTAAAGGGCCTTTTCCTTGTAGTGAATTCCCTCAAATGAGCACCAACTCAACAATATGTAGGCACCAATCTACTAGAGACACCAATATCCTCATTTGAGCATTGAATTAGTAACATGTAGGAACCAACCTACTAGATACACCAATATCATGTTGTTGCTACTGCTACTACCTCTACTTCTTCTTGTACTTCCTTTTGTGTTATGATCCTATGTCAATTTGTTTAAAGTTGATTTTAGGATCATTCAGAAACCCCAACTTCTTGAGGTTATTTATCCAAAAATATAGCTAACCAACATCTAAAACTAGAACAACAGGTTTCAATATCTCTACTTCATCTCATCCAAGTTTCATAGTCTAAAATGTCCTAGAACAAAAGTTATAGTGAAAGTGCCACACTAACATGTTTGAAGATGATTTCAAAATCATTTAAAAACCCTAACTTTGTGAGGTCATATCTCTTAAAATATAGTGAAATAGAATATAAAAATTGTATCATATATACTTCAAGATATTTTCTCCATTTCCTCCAAGTGGCACGATTTGAAATGTCCTAAAACATAAGTTATAGTGAAAGTGTGATACTGACTTGAAAATTTCCCCTTTTGGAATGATGCTCAACGTTTGCTCATCTTCTTCTTCAAATGTTGCAACCTTTTACGCTATAATGCCTCTCCTATGAGACTTCCATGTATTAGATGAATGAATGAACGAATGAGGACATGCTCCTCTTATTTATACTATTCTTAAATCACTTTTTCGGCTGATATAACATCGTTCAATATGGTTGCAGGGCCAACCCAAATTCTTGCGGGGTTGATTTTACAAATCCTTTCATATCTCCTCATTCCTATGGAGTTAGAGGGAGTTCCATATACCGTTGAAAGGGTATCAAAATAATATTTCCAACCACTAACTTATACTCCAATTTGATCTAGGTAACTAGAGTAAAATTTCCTTCAACAATAAGGAATCCAAACTGAGCATAAAAAATACAAAATAATATTTCCAACAAGTTCCATATTGAAATATTTATTTTAGACATATGTAGTCTCCCCTTACCTTTGAAATCAACAAAAAGAATGTTTACAACATGGTCCCCATTGCATCATGTTCCTCCATTAGATGGGGAACTTCAGCTAAATATGATTCATGGTGAGCCACTTTGCATAGTGAAGAAGATTCCTTGCTTTAATAACCCGATACAATTGGATGTTCTAATGGTGAGCGCTCTTCATCTCATTGGTCATGATATAGTGGACTGTCACCTACTCAATGCAATTGGGATTGAGTTTCGTATGGTTTAAGTGATCAACTACCTCTAAGGTGTGTAAGAGAGGTGGAAAATATGGTCAAAGTAGCTTTACATTAAATACAAGGTGCAAGACAAGGAAATGGGTAATACTTAACTCAAAATAATTATCACCCACAACCTTGGTGGTGGTGTTTGAAACAAGAAAAGAAATGGAGCAATAAGAAAACAAGGGTTTGCAACATTAAAGGTAACTAGCAATTTTTTTAGAACATAGTTTAAATATTAGTAAGAACAATTTATTCATGGATTTTTTGAATACAATCAGGGGAAAACTAAATATGTAGAATTTATGATATGTAGAATTGTATGTGACCCACAATGCCTTACCAATTTTGGCTTTTCATAAAATTTTGGCCAATCTAAAGGTTTCCATGGTAATATATTTTGTAGAACTCTTACTTGAACGTTTGGCAAAATATTGAATTTATGATTATATTTTCTATCATAAACACATTTTTTGCAAATCACTTTTCAAAAAAAAATTTCTTTCTCATTTATTCGCTAGATATTTATGTGCATTGATGAAAAAATGTGAAGTTTTTTTCTTAATATCTTCATCTTCAGTGCTTATAAATGGCAACGTGTATCAATGTGCTTTAATTAATAACACACGACCATATATTAAATAGAAAAATGCAAATGTGGATTATTTATTTAGACGATGTTTTTAGTGTATAATATTAGATCTTGTGCATCTTATTGGTGCATCGATGCATTTCATTGTTCATAATGCATTGATACGCTTTCATAAATAGCACACTGATATATATGAAATATAAACATGCAAATTCAAACCTCCGTTAATACATCTTAGAAGATGTTTTTGTGTATGGTTTTCTCCAGTGTGTTTTTTTTGGCTCAAAGGTTTTGATACTTTGAAACAAATCCATCGTATTTAGTTAACAATTATTTAAATTTATAACTGATGTTAAAATGATATAGCGATAAATTAAAATGCTCCTTATGATACATATTTTGTTTAAACTCACACCATATACTTAAGACATGGTTCAAAATTCCTTTTAAAGTTTGATTGTTATACGCTTCACAAAATTTCAATTAAGAGTATAGGTACATATTGATTGTTGATTTATCTCAAATGAAAGTAGAAAACATTATAATTATTAGGATTATTATAATTCTCCCTTGTCCATTTATATTCTATTGATACTTTTGTCTGGCATAGGGAGACACATTTACTATACTGGAGTATGGGGAACACATATAGAGGTTAATTGCCACTTACTGCATGTTCATGCATGAGTTTAAGTGCCTCTCAGACCATTCCCTACATTTTAGGAGCCACTCTGAGTGCCACCAATAACCTCCATCAGTTGGTTGTGGTAGGTAACCTGTTATGCCGAGTTTATATTCAGTTACATTCAGTTAGATCACTCTCAGTTAGTCTAGCGCCAGTTTTGCATGGATGCATGGGGAAGTGGCGCCTTTTTCCACCTACCTTGCCAGTTTAACTGGTTTAGCTAGTTTAACTGATTTTTGGACTGATTTAGTTATCCAGAGTTAGACTAGTGGCTCCCATGCAGTGATTTAGACACTCCTAGTTATCCATTCAATTAGGTTGAGTTGGTAGATTCGAATCTTATCCACATGATTCAATTCTCCTTATTGTAACATTTTTTTATACTACTGGGATTAATGAAGATTAATATTGTAATTTACTGATCAATTATTATTAGTTTTCTCTGAAATTTGTCTTGTTCAATGTACATTGTTCTTACTATTCCTCTACACAATTATACCTTTCAATTTCTCTCATTGTCTGTAGATCAATGGTTCAATAATTAAAACATGGTATTAAAGCCTTGTTCATGCTAGTAGCAAGTCTTGTTCGACCTCCATTGTACACTAGAAGTAGCTGAGTTTCCACACAAATCCTGGAATGATAGCCTTGCTCCCTCTGAATTATGTTCAGAGAAGTCTATCCAGGTGTGACAGACTCTAAGAAAGTGTACATGTCGAGGTGGAAAGGATTGAAACCGACACGATTGCGAATTGATTGTGGTTTTTGCAGTGTTACTTGTAGATACCTATGTAGCTACTTGAATAATTGATTGTTTCGGCATTAGAGAGATGGATTCCTCAGCTCTCATACCCCATATCCTTACACCTTTAAAATATTCAGGCTGGAGGGAAGATATGCAAGTAGCCTTGCTCAATATTAGCCTGTATAGGATGACTATGGGTAGAGAAACTGATCCCCAACAACATGTTGAAAAGATTAAGTTTTGGAATCGGCTTGACGAGGCTTTCGGCTTCAAGTGTACTCACATCTCCCGAGACATTATGTTCCATATTGAGGGACTTAGGAGTCCGAAAGAATCTTGGGAAAAGTTTGAATTCTTGTTTGGAAAAAAAGATGAGCTTTGAGGGAACATATAGGAGAATGAGCTCATAGCCCTACAACATAGCAGTTTCGAATCCATTTAGCAGTTATTCACAAAGTACAAGTCTCTAATATTGTAGTGCAAACAATGTGGATTGGAGAGGAATTATGAGAAGCTTGTGTTATCTGTACTTAACAAAATTGGTTCTGAGTACTCCTTCTTTGTCTCTACCTTTCATTCCGGAAGAGCTTCCATCCCCAATTGGAAGATTCCTTCCCTATATGCTTTTGACGAGTCCTTAATACAAGAGCAGGACAAGTTGGTTCCAGTGGGAGTGATTCAATCCTCCAAGAATCAAGATCTCTTGATGTTAGACTCAATCAATGCACAAGCCAGAGAGAAGCACACAGGGAAGGATACTAAAGTCACCGATTCGAAGCCAAAAGAGAATCATAGATATTCCGTAGGAGCCTTGGGTTCCAAGAAAAAGAAGAAATTCGAAAATAATAGATGTCCATATTGTTTGAGGGGATTTCATCCTGAAATATAGTGCATGAAGAAGCAAATTGATCACCTGTCATCTCTCCTTGAATAAAACAACATTTCCTTTCCATAAGGAGCAAAGAAGTCTGATGCTGGACCATCGATGGAAGATCATGAGAGATGTCTTGCCTTGAAGGCAATCTTTACTCAGTCGAAAGCTTACTTGATATATTCTGGAGCATCCAACCACATGGTTTCCTCCAGGGAATCATTCTCCACTCTCACTCTATCAGGAGGACCTATCATTCACATGGGATATGACTCCCAAATCGCAACGACATGAAGAGGTTCAGTTAAAATCCAGCATGGTGAGTTTAAGAATGTTCTCTATGTGCCCTCTCTTGCAACAAATTTCTTGTCTGTTTATCAGATGACCCATACAGGCTCTCCCAAGAGAGTTAAATTTGACTATGACTCAGTTGAAATCACTAAAAAAACTACTAGAAATATCATAGCGAAAGGGTTTGGTAACCATGCCTCAAAGACTTATGATTTATATCATTTTTTGCTCGTTTCAAATCCTACAACTCTATTGAATCATGCTAACAACACCAACAAGATATGGAATGAGAGATTTGTACATCTCAATTTCAAATATCTCTAGAAACTCCACAATGACAAAATGGTTGAAGGCTCACCTCTTATCCAAACATTAGATGGAGTATGTCTTGGTTGCTTGGTAGGTAAGCATCCAGAGAAGAGGTATGAAGTTGGGAAGGCAACTAGGGATGCCTCTACACTTGATTTGATATTGAATGATGTGTCAGGACCAATGCCTACAATATCAATTAATGGTTTAAGGTATTTCCTTACTTTTATTGATGATTGTTCTAGGTTATGCTGGGTATATTTCATGAAAGAGAAATCAAAAGTATTTTGGAATTTTTAAAGTTTTTAAAGCTTTGATTGAGAATAGTTTCAGGAAAAAGATCAAGTCCATAAGATCATATAATGGAGGTGACTACATTAAAAGACATTTTCAGCATTATTGTGAATCAGAGGGGATTCAAATTCTACACTTAGTTCCATACACACCACATCAGAATGGTGTGGCTGAGAGGAAAAATAAATCATTAAAGGAGTTGACAACCTATATTATCCAAGACAAGAATATTCCTCCTCCTCTTTTGGAAAAAGATATAAACTATTCTTCATACATACATAATAGAGTGCCTCATAAATCAGTGGTTGGGGCCACTCCATTCACAGCATTGCATGGGAATAAGCCTAATGTCTCTCACTTGATAGTTTTTGGTTCCAAAGCTTGGTCCATAATACCCATGGATAGGAGAAAGGCCTTCCAATCCCAGAGTAGTGAATGCATACTATTGAGATATGTTGAGGATTCCAAATCATATAAGTTGATGGAACTTGCAACTAGGGAATGCTTCATTGAGAACATTGTCCAGTTTAAAGAAGATTAGTTGTTTGATCTACCACCATCCAAAGCACAAGAAAGTATAAACACTCTTCTATTTAATTTTAATGATTATATTTTGTCACATGTTTCATAGTCAGATGAAGAGGAATAAGATCAACATGATCTTGATATTGAGGCTGTACATCATGAAGATCTAGATCCAGACCCAGCTCCCATTCCAAATCAGTGGCGTAAGCATAAATGGGCCCAAAATCTCATTGAAGCAGTCAAGGATGGAGCTCGAAATCTATAAGACATGAGGAGAACAAGGTACAAATATTAGAATGAGCATGTTGCACTCTCTCACATAGATTCGTTCTCTACAGAGTGGTGCAACAAGTTCTAGGAAAGTGCTACTTGATGATAGAGAATGATCATCCATTTGGACTAGAGAAGAACAAAATTGATCATTCCATTCCTCCTCTATAAATAGGAAAGCATACAACATACATTAGATCATAAGAACATTGAGAGGTTCACATGCTTAACTTCAGGATGCTGCTACATAGTGCTGCAAATTGCAGTAGATTTTTTGCAAGTTATTTCCCAAAGAGGAAGATTTTTCTCCTAAGAATAGCTTGTATTTCATGTTCCTACTTATTTTGAGAGGGGGGGGGGGTGTTCCCATGAGGTTTTACCTATTTTCCTTAGTTTATTAAGTAGTTTTATTTTTCATTAGATTGTATGGGTGACTTTTGTCCTAGTTTCCAAGGACCAAAGTTGTAAAAGTCAAGATTAAGGGGGGGTATTAGGATTATTATAATCCTCCCTTGTTCATTTATATTCTATTGATGATTTTGTCTAGCGTAGCTAGAAATATTTACTGTACTGGAGTATGGGGAACACATATAGAGGTTAACTTCCACTTACTGCATGTTCATGCATGAGTTTAAGTTCCTTTGAGACCATTCCCTACATTCTAGGAGCCACTCTAAGTGTCACCAACAACCTCCATCACTTGGTTGTGGTAGGAAACCAGTTATGCTGAGTTTATCTTCAGTTAAATTCAGTTATATCACTCTCAGTTAGTCTAGCATCAGTTTTGCATGGCTGCATGGGGAAGTGGCACCTTTTCCCACCTACCTTGTTAGTTTAACTGATTTAGTTATCCATAGTTAGACTAGTGGCTCCCATCCAATGATTTAGAAACTCCTATTTAGTTATTTAGTCAGGTTTAGTTGGTAGATTTGAATCTTATCCACATGATTCAAATTATCCTTATTGTAACATTGTTGTATACTGCTGGGATTAATGAATATTAATGTAGTAATTTACTGATCAATTCTTTTCAGTTTTCTCTAAAATTTGTCTTGTTCAGTGTACACTGTTCTTACTATTCCACTGCACAATTATACCTTTCAATTGCTCTAATTGCATGTAGATAAATGGTTCAATAATTCAAACAATAATACCAGATGGTGAATTCTTTAGATTCCAACTCATACCATATTGTTCAAATTTTAAGTTCTCTCTTGCCATTGGCAGTAAGCTCATATTTAATTATATTTTGATCATCTAATTGAATTTATGTTTTTTATGCAATTCATGTGAATAATTATGCATTGTATTTTGCGAGTCATTATTTAGGGTTGAGTTTAGATGCACAAGATATTCCATGAATTCAAAAAAGTTACAAGTTCTTGTTAGGAAGATACCATAAGAATTTGGTAGATGAAAATGAAATACTGCTTTACCCCGCTAATTACAACATTCCATCTCCTATTCAAAATTGTGAGTCGATGGTTCTTCATTGTGAATTGTATATCTTTTATGACACCCCTTGGCATGTTGAATTGAGCCATTATGTTAATGATCGACTACTCAAAGGTGATGGCATAATACCTCCCAATGTGGTAAAAAAATCCAATAGATGATATAGAAAATACACTTAGGAAGACTTCTATAGGCTCATTTTTTGAAAGCTTGGAAGCCAAAACAACTATGTTTTGGATTAAATTAACCAACTTGTCTCCTTTTTTGAATCAATTGAGAGTCTTGGTGATCCAAATTATGATATTGATATTGCTCAAAACATCTGTACTGGGAGATCCAAAAAGTTGTACGATCTTAGAGCAAAAATGTCCAAATACACACCAAAGTCATTTCGATTGTTGGGGGATATTGATGGATGCTCTCTTACAAACTATTTGCAAAGTAAATAGAAAACCTCTCATAACCACACTTTGTATGGTGCTTGATTGTCTTCTCTACATGTCCTCGATGTTGGAAATGAATTATCCTTTTGTGACAATAATTATATGATTTCTAAGTCTAAAATAGATTTTATGGATCTTGGGTTATTTATCCTTTGACATGTATTTGTTCCTCCCAAATAGTTAGTAGAACTTATAACATTTAATGGTCCTCTTTATTTCTAATATGATTAGTTGGATATATATAAATACAAACATAGCATTTCCATGTATAGTATGTGCATGAAGGGTTATGCATATGGAAACCATAATAGGAAGAACCTATTATATATCGATGATCATCCACACACTCATGGGAAAATTGCAGGGTTCATAAATAGTTGTAGATGCTCATTATTTAGTGCAAAATGTTAATTCAAGGAACACTCCAATAGAAGGAGTTATTTGTGAAAATGAAAGCATATAGATTTGTTGTTGTGCATGGAGTTCTTATTTTGTCTCCTTATGATGATTTGTTAATAGACTATAACTTTTGTAAACCACCAACTGCTTATTATAGAGTCCTTGCATTGGGACTACCTTTAGATGCCCACTTAGCGCATAAGAAACCTCATATATTAATTGTATTTTTTATATTTCAATGGAGTTAATGTAAGCGTATTGCTCAATTTGACATTTTGTTTTGTAAAGTGGTTGGTTGCACATGCACTAGTGGAAACAATTTAATGCTAATTCCAATAATTGTTCAGTAAGATGTTTGTACAAACTAATTGCATTGTGTTTACTAATTGATGTATTATTCAATATTTTTGAAATCAGAATTCTGACGATGAAGGACCTGTTTATCATCTTCCATTTCACCCCACTAAGATGTCAAATAGATAGAAGGCTGAAAAATGAGATCAAATTGGATAGGTATCATATCAAGCATGGTTGAACAACCATCTATTCAATTCTCACTATGTCTAGATTCACCAAGTCATAATGTCTATAATAACACATATTCTTCACATGTTGGAAATGCCAAGGGAATGAAATAGAGGTTTATATGGATGCTTTCTTATGGGATACAACTGCCATGTAGGGAATGCTGTTAGATGCATTCCAACAATATGAGGTAGGGGATGATGCTCATATCATTGATACCTTCTTTGAAATCTTGAAATGTGCATCCACCACCCCTCTCTTTAATCACTGTCAATCTAACTCTACCCAACTAGGGACAACAGTTTTAATATACAACTTGAAAGAAATATATGAAATCTTATACTTGTGTTTCTTTCTCTTTTGAGGTAACTAACCATTAAGTCCCCTATATTTGTAGGATTTTGTCACATAAGAATCATACAAATGGTCAATTTTAAGAATGTTTGATGACACTGCACATTTATATTGCTCACTAGTTGTATGTTATTGAATGATAAGTTACTTCCCATTAATTATGTGTTAACACAGTTTCAAAGAGGAAAAGCAAATGTTGAAAATATTAGATGTTGAGTACATATAATATCATGCATGTATGAATGATTATATTGTATACATAGGTGGTTAAACAAACAAAGAGATATTTCCAAAATGTGGGCATGATAGGTATCATAAATTTAAAATAAAGGCAAGGGTAAACCACATGGTTGCTATAAAATATTAAGGAACATGCATATAATCCCAAGGATTCAAAGGATATTTTGTTAAAAATAATTAGTTGTGTTGTGGGGATGGATGCCTCCCACAAAAGTACACTAGGAGTTATGTGAATCCCAACATATTCAATAGCCATGAAGCATATAGAGGATACATGACCAAATAATTTCAAGGATGAAATAAGAGCCTTTGATTGAATATATCCATGGATGGAGTTAACTTGTATTCCATCCAAAACAACAACTATTCAGTTTGACAAATAGTAGCGATCAATAAAAATATCCCCCCATGGTTTTCTGTGAAGAATAAACATTCTATGTTGGCTCTTATAGTCCCTAGTAAAAAGGCAAGTAAAGAATATGAATGTTTACCTACAAGCATTGGTCGATGAATTGAGGGAATTATGGGAAGGGATACTTGTATATGATGCATCCAGACCCATCCCAATGGAGAGGTCTTTTACATCGCGTGGCATATGTGTGTACACCACACATGATTATATAGGATTAGGAGTTTTCTTTGGTAAGCATGCTGTTTGATTTGCTTATATTCGTAAATAAATTATTTGTCATAGTTCATTCAATGCAATGGTCTTCTTTAATTCTAACATGATCTGTATACAATAACATCGCATGTATTATAATAAGAGGGTATAATCGATGCAAAATGTTGTGGACCTTCTATAAAGGCTAAGTGGTCCAAAAACCTACAAAAGTTGATGTATGACTGCTCAATTGCATTCCTCTTAACATACCACCTATACAAAAGAATAACATATGCTTTCAATGGTGAACTAGAGAGAACTTATAGATATGCAAACTAACACTGGGTATCTGGCTTAGGGAATATGATAGAGATAAGGATAAATAAATTGCATACTTGTTCAATTAAAATGGGGAACCTATGTTAGACGATCCATAATTTTTTGAAAAATACATTGAGAAAATGCCCATTGGGATGAAAAGGAAATCCGCGTTTTATGAGATACCATATTGGGAGCTTTTTAAGATTACCGACTTATTATATCTGATGCATATATTTAAAAATGTTTCAACTTATTTATGGATGCACATATCATTAAAAAAAAGAGATACATTGGGTGTTAGGATAGAGTTTATTTCTTCAAATACTAAGAAGAAGCATTGACCAAAAAAATAAATTAGAGGATAGGTTGGTCCCTCTTGGTCTTTTAAATAAGCTGACGTGTCATGTATTTTGAAGAAAGATGATTTTTCTCTAGAGAAGGAAGTTATATCAAGTGTGAAGCTACCTTCTTTATACAACTCTACTCTAAAGAACTGCTTTACTATAGAAGAACATTTGTTAGGGTTAAAATCACATGACCATTCGAACCATCTAAGGGTATGCATGTATAAAGATTTTTTTTTTAGTTTCCTAGACCCACTACATAACCCTTTAAGGTGTCAGGTACCATTATTCAACATAGACATGCACCATTGTTAAATGTTACTTTTTTGCTTCATTGTCACCGTCCCTATCGAGACCCTATTCCATTTCCATACTGTCCCATTAGGGAATTCTCTAACACTAGCTCATCGAGACTTCCTTTGATAGTTTATCACAACTTTCTCTGACATCCTCTTAGGGATTTCTCCAACAACATCATAGATATTTCTTCGACAACATTTTAGGGCTTTCTCTGATAGCATCTCAAAGCTTTTTCCAATAGCATTTTGAAGATTTCTTTGAAAGAATCTTGGGGATTTCTCCGATAACATATTAGATCTTTCTCCAAAAACATTTCATAGCTTTATCCAATAGTCTCTCAATGATTTATTTGATAGTCTCTCAGGGATTTCTCTTATAGTATCTTAGGGATTTATTCGAAAGTTATCAAACCTCTACCTTGACGACTATATCGTTATATGGGGGGTTTCTCCAATTGTTATTGAACCTCTTCCCTGATAGGTATCAGGACTTCCTTTGATAGTTATCATGACTTTCGCTCAACGACTGTACCATTCTATTAGGGCTTTCTCTAACCGTTATCGGACCTCTACCTTAATGATCATACCATTCCATCTAGGATTTATTTGGCCACTCTCAGATTTTCCCCCTGATTACTCTCTAACTTACCCTCCCATTGATTTCATACTCCTCCTTTGATTATGTCCCAAACTTGCCCTCTAATGGATACACATCCAATTTCTGGGTCTATATTATTTAGATCTTGGTTTCTAGGGTCTTTATGCTTGTTCATGCCCCTAATTAACCCCTACACATGATGTATATTAGCATGCAAAAATTACTTGTTTGCATTCACATTCACAACTACTCATGCAACCAATCATTTCACACGAATTCAAACAAGCTCTCAACAAGTATCCATGACCACACAATCAACTCGAATACATTTTTCCAAGACTTATACAAGCATTCAACATCACAATGTAGATCCGTAGACCACTTGGTACAACAAAATATAAGTATTCATTCCATTCAACATTCATTCATGAAGCAATGAAATCAACATAACAAAACAAATGAATACTTATATTAAGAATGCTTTCCCAATCAAATGGCTGCACAACAACAATGTTCCACCCAACCATAAGCACTCTGTCCAACATATACTCTTTCTGTTGAGAGGCCACCCTCAATATGGGCATGATTTCAACAAGAAAAGCGGGCCTTATATGGCTGTCAATCATAGTCACACATACCAAGCCAATACATGATTGGTTTTAACATGCATACCACTGTGTCACTAAGGGAAAACTACACATAGCCAAACTTGCACATACTTTGGTTTATCAGGCATAACAATCTATCATAGAAACATCATACACATCTAGACTAATACAAAAACCAAGGCGAAACACATTTGGGTTTATCAAGACACTAACTATCACATAGACACAATCACACATGTAGCCAACCCAACACACAACTGGCTTTATCAAGCCACCAACTATCACATAGACATAATTAAGCACATAATCGAGCCAAGATACAACTAGGTTGATCAAGACACCAATTGTCATAACAACATGATACATAACCAAGCTAGTCCACAATACACAACCCACAACTAAGATAGTACTCAACCAATTCAATCCACAACTAGGTTTATCATACTACTAAGAGGACTATGGAAAATAATTTCTAAGATAGTGAGCTCAACCACATAGCTACTTTCACCTCAAGAAGACTCAACCATCTTAGCACCAACAATACCTACGCCACACAAAACCCTTCTAGGTTTGGGTATCCCATTCACCGCTCCATGATTCCCTCGACCAATCCATATTGCTAGGTTCTTACCAGTGTGTTCATAGAATGGAAAAAAACCCTACTCATCCCCCAAATGGAGGTTCCAACCTACACTAGATTTATCAAGAACATACAAACCTCTCATCCACTCTTATATTTGTACACAACCTTCAAATAATAAATGGAATTGGGCTCACAGGTCGATAATAGTCAATAATTAAGCACATCAACTTAGGCCAAAAACACCTCCTTGTTGCACTCTCCCTTCCAAGCTCATGCATCCCCTTCATTAATCCATGGTTACCTTTGGTGATCCATTTTGCTGAGGCTTTGATGCATAAGGAGTGTCTACAGGCATGTCAACTCAAACACAATGACTTGGTCTTAATGCACTTCCCTTTCCACACTCACCCTTCCAGGTTTAGGAATTTCCTTCAATGATCCAAAATTTACTTGGGTAATCCGTCTTGCTAAGTATTTCACACATAAGGAGCGTTAATATACTAGGTCTCTTTTCGAAATGAATACTCTCCAAAATTAAATCCCTAAACTCAAGACTTACTTTTCCCCTTTGAAATGCACACCCCCTACTAGGAGAACCGAACCCCCAAGAAGTTAGACTGACCAACTTAATGAAGGGATGGGATCTGTTGCATAACAAAAATGACAATATCAAAACCGCAGGGTGACTCAGACACAAAAATGATGCCCATTCCTTTCCCTTCCCAAGATAATAACTGCCTCAACCACTTCCTTCCTAGAAGAATTGAATGGATGAGCACAAAGGTCAAGTTAGTGGTGTTAGTACTCAAAATGTATCTCCGGTTGTAAAAAGGTAACTCAAGGTAACCACAAAACCAAGATTTAGGAAAGAAAGATGGCTTGTTTATTTCCAGAGAGGGATCTCTCAATGATTGTTTTCATAAGCCCATAAATATAAACAAGAAATAAAATTAAGATTGTTGTTGTTGTTGGTTGAAACAAGGCAAGTGCACATTGGCCAATGGAGTCAAAATAAATATATCAATCACGGTGCTATGGCATGGAAATTTCTAACAAAGGCAAGGTATCCATCTAGTCATAGTCAAAATGCTTTGGTATGGTGAAATAGAAGAAATGAGGAACAATCCATTAACATGGGAATCTAACAAGGATGAATACAATGCTAACTTTACTGGAATAGGTTTTGCAAATATCTAAAATCAATAGACAAAGCATATATGTATGAATTCTTTACTAATAAGAACTTATTTCAGACATGAAAAGAAAACATTGTGGAAGTAAATAACAGGAAATACATTCACATGAGAAAGGGAAAAACATACTACAACATAAACAACACATGAATCTTTGCAAAATTCCAGCTTCGGCTCTGTGATTTTATTAAAGATAGATCTCAGAATACAACACTCAATTCTCACGAGTTCCAACCCTTTTTTTATTTCAATAACTAGTTCTTATACAAATTTCTCCATGAGCTGAAATAAAAAACTTTAATCATAGGCATAACCGCCCTTACATCTTTCATCTACATTTATTAACTACTAACTATTTTTTTGAAAAATAAACTAAATCCCTAGCTAACTTTTTTTTCAAGAATATTCCTTCAATGATCTTCAAACATATTCAAGCATGTAGTGTATATTTATATCTTCCATACTTCTCAACTGACTTCCACTGAGCCACAGAGAGTAACTCTAGGGTGGAAATTTCTTTTGCTAGCACACACAACTCCATGTGGTCCTTGTATGAATAGTTTGGTAAATGTGCACATGTGGCCTTGAAGGAAAATATCATCTCAAAGTCATCTGCTAGCTTGTCCACGATTGTCTTCCTTGATAGTGACTGTTGCATGTCTGCAAACTTGGTGCGGTATGACCTGCATTCAATTAAACGATCCCGATACTCTTTCTGTGACAACGTGCTACCTTTCTCTTCCCAAAAGAAAGGAAGTCCCTTTTTAAACAAGGGATTAAACATTTCCACAAACAACTTCACCTGATGTGTCATGATATCAATTTTTGCTTGAACAGAGTCCAAGTGTTGATGTTTATTGACAACCTTCCTAGCCCAAGTTATAATGGATATTCTATATTTAATATTAGCTATTTTCAATTCCTCTTCTGTCAACCCATTTAGAAAATCTATAGTGTTTTTAGCATAATCTATGGGATTTTTGTTGAGTATTTCCTTCACAATTATCACACTCTGCTTAGCTGAGTGTATCACCATTTCTTTGCCTAAAATATGGTCCAGGTAGGGCCTCAATTTAGTTACTTCAGATATAAGCGCATCCCAGATTATGTGCTTGGCCCCTTGTACAAGAAAATTCCTTGTAACCTGTTTTACTAGCTTATCATTTTTATTCTGAAACTCTTGACACTTAGCTTCCCAGGATTTTCTTTCTTGCTCTCTTTTCAAAGATGGACTCTCCAAATTTTTATTCTAGTTCCTTAAACCAACAATCTCCAACTCCTTAAAACTAACATGTGACATAGCTTGAACAAGAGATTGTTTACTTGATTCTGTAGAAGGGGGAATTATTCTACTTTCAAGTTCCTTTTCTTTTTCTTGCAACTTCTTTTCCAATTCATCATATTTGCTCTTGAGAATATTCTCACTTCCCACTAGAAGAGACATGTCTCTTTCCCACTGTTTTTACTTCTCTGCAAATTTTGATAGCTTTTCCTTGTAGTCATTTAACTCACCATTCAATGTTTATTTCTCCTTTTCAAGCTCTATTAGCTCAGAAGGTTGTATTAGCCAAGTGGATGGAATTTTTAGCTTCTTTTTTTAATAATTGAATGGTGTTTTCCTTCTCATTCAACAACTTTTGTGTTGCAGCCCCTTTGTCTGCTTGATTGTCAGCAACCAACAAGTTTGCTTGCAACTTTTTAATCTCTTGTTGGTGGGCCTTGTTTTCTACTTTTTCCTACCTGAGCTGATTTTCAATTTTTCTTTTGATGGACTCCAGCTTAGATACCTTCAATGTTGCTTTCAGCAGATCAGTGTATATAATATCTCCATCTTGTTTGTGCAAGTGGATCATGTCAGGAATGGGAATATTCTCCAAAATCATCTTCATTTCAACAACTTTATTCTTAGTTGCTATTTCCAGGTTCAATGTATTTTTAGTATGATCCCTGACAGTCACTAAGGATACATACTTACTGGAAATTTTCCTGTCTTCTGCATATAATTCTAGAGCTTTATCTAAAGGAACTTCCTTATCATCTTTGTACTTATCAAATAATTCAGATCTATTCTTGAATTGGGAGGAGGAATCTGTGGGTGTTTTAGGAAAAAACATATTTCTTAAATTGAAATACATGTCCTTTAACCTTCATTTGCTTCTTCTTTTTACCTTTGATCTCTGTTATTTACACTAGCTATCTTGCTTCTTCAAATTTTTGCTTCTTGGGTGTCCTTGCTGTATCTTCTTCATTTGTGTCCATGGCATCATATAATTCTCTTTTATTTTTTTTCTCAGAACAAATGGCTATTGGTGTGATCCTTTATGCTGCTAGAACCATGCTTGAAGGGCTAGGTTGTAATGAGATGACTTCCTTCACTGAAGAAGTAGAATCCTCTTGCATATCTACATCCCTCTGGGTCTCATGAGGGTAGTCTAGCCAGTTTGTAGTCTCATGCATACCTACAATCTCATTGTGTTCAAAGGTATTGTTCTTGTTTACTTGTATCCTAATATATATGATGTGATGGGGATCATAGTTAATGGAAACATCAGTTTGAAACCCCATTTATCTCATTAAACTTTCTATCATTGGAAAATCAGATCTATTCTTTATGATGTTTGGGCCTACTGCACATAGAAATTTGATTTCAGAGGACTTCTTGAAGTTGAGGAAGTGTTCATTTTCCACAATAAGATTTTGTATAATCAACTCCAAGGAAAATACTCTAACAGTTAGGAATGTAGGTAAAATGTAGGCTTGATAAACAAACCCATACAATCTGATCACTATACCTTGTTCCAATAAAAAACAATCTCCTATTCTCTTTTCAGGAAGGAACTTCAACATTTCCTTCATCTGTGGTAAGACCCTAGGCAATTTCTTCTGGAAAAATACATTATAGACTTCAGACATTAGAAAATTCATATATTTGTTGCAATCTCTGTTCATCTCATCTGTAAGTACCATCTCAAGTAATTGCAAGTTTTCCTCATTAAAAGATAAGAACATTTTGAGCAGATATGACTAGAACCTGAAACATTTGGTTTTGTGGAAGTCAGCTAGCTGAGAATGAATATTTTCAGCTAAAAACTCATCAAATTTAAGGCAACATGATTGGAATGACTGACTTGACCCTTCTAACTCTATCTGGCCAGTGCGAATTATAAACAACAGACTCTTTAAAGGCTTTGTGACATACTTATCAGTATCTAACCCTAAAAATTGACTTATGAGGGTTATAACACATTGGGTTTCTTAATTGAATAGGATAGAATCAATAGGGAAAGGATGGTTTTTCAATAGGATATCAGGCTTGAAACAAGTTTTAAAGGAAACATGTTTTTGTTCAATAGTGGACTCTCTGAAAAAATGGATTATGCTTTCTTCATTAAAATATTTGGACACTTGGGTGATGCGAAGTGGAACATAGAAATTATTTTCGATAACAAGTGGGATGATTGGACATAGGATCTTAGACTTGGTTGCATCCATAATTACCCTTGCAGAAGATGAGTAATTACAAGCATATCGGTTAACAAACTCAAGAAAATTTAGGGTTTACTTGGTGGGAAAATAATGGAAATATGACTTGAAAATACCATGAACCTCCCTTCCCTGGTATTTGAGGAGTTTTAATTTAGTTTTAACAGAGTCTATTGGACCATTCAACAATATAGTATAAAAAATATCTGATTCTTTATCCTAAAAAACCTCCTCAATCCTCTCATATTCTAGATTTTGGGCCTCTACTTCTTCTACCTCAGCCATTTTCAATACTTGCTTAGTGAGGATAAATAGCCTACCTGGTTTCTCGACAAGTGGTCGAGGGATTTGTTTGAGATGGTCGTTTCTACACAGTCTCGGGCTTTTGCTTTCCAATGCACAAATAAACAAACCACCTAAATCCATGTGCCCACACTTTTATCTTATTATTTCTTTCCTATCAACCGTGCATCTTTATTAGCGAAAACATTTCCCATCTGTCCATATTGCACCCTTCATCATGAGTCGATGATTCTTTTTCTTGTTTAAACCATTTATCCTTATTATCTGCCATGCTTCCATCCTTATTCTTCTTGTAACTTCCAGTTGCGGACTGAACTATGACCACAAATCTAGCCTTTGATTCATCCTAACCGTCAATCATTTTCACCCTTTAACTCACTTGATCAGATCATAAAAGGACCCTAACTTATCTAAGAGGATAAATTCTCAACCATTGATATTTTCTTTTCATAAATCTGGATCGTTGATTAATTTACCTCCTTAACCCTTTCCGTTCAGACTCAATCTCTTAAGAAATTTGCATTTTCCCTTTGTGGAGAGATTATATACCATAGATCTGAATCCCTATGAATATCAACCGTTCAATTATGCTTCAGTTTATTCAATTCCGCTAATATTCTTTTCAATTTCTAGTGTGCATGTTCTATCATTGGAACTATTTCAAGCCGTAGATCTATTTCTTCATCAGATCTGCACCCTTGATTATCTATGCCTTTTAACTCATTCCACAATCTCACCAAGTTTATTCTTCCATACATCTTCCATCAATGGAAAAAATATCAACCATTGATCTTGATCATGCCTTCATCTAGACTGTTGAAAGACACAGACCCTACCACATTCCACTGAGTTTCAATATTTTATTCACCCCTATATCTTTCATATGCATAATCAATACTGACCATTAATCTGGATTGAGATTTCATTTGGGCCATTGAAACATGAGGCCTCTACTTGATTCCGTTGATTTGCAACTTGATTTTCCCCACGCTTGTTCTTACAACGGAATTCATTTGAACCATAGATCGAAAACACCTTTAATTCTCCGTTGTCTATCAATGATGGGCCTACCAAATTCCGCAAATATTCATCCCGAATTTTTCCGCACATGTTCTTACAACGAAATCCATATCCACCATAGATCTCTTCTATCCTCCAATATCCACCGTTGAAAGGTGAGGGACCTACTCGATTCTGCTGATTTTGAAATTTTATTCTTCTGTGCATGTTTAATCAACATAACTCTTTATGGTCGTAGATCTTACTCCATCTACTAATTCAACGATAGATTCTAGCTGCAAGTTAACTCAATTCCGCAGGTAATAAAATTTATTTGAACCTTGCAACTTACCTCTGCGGATTTGTCTGTAGCCATCGATCTCCCCTGCTGTAGATCTACACCATTGATTCTTGCTGCAACATAAGACTGAAGTGGATTTGTCATACATAGCTTATTCCCAAGGTCGTACTTAGGATTTTCTTCATATTTTTTCATTTTAAACCTAGGAATAAATCCTTCATAGCATTTAAAACCCCTTCTACATATCCCCTAGGTCATATGATACCAATTTTTTGAGCTTACCTTTCATTTTCTATGGTCTAATCCCTTCCAACTACTTATCACAAAATGGTGCTAATAGCTGGCTCCAATTGGGGTTGCTATCCTTCCTATGAGGTAGAAAAGAACCCGCGGACTAGTGCTTGACTAAAAAACCTCAAACCTCATACATCTATTTTTTTGTTGTATATATAAAAAATAAAAATAAAGAAATATGGCTATCCCTCAAGATCTTAGGGCCTTCTCTACAGGATTCAAATATTTTGGTTCACCATCTGTACTAATTCAAATGTAAAGAAATATATACAATCTATGGTACAAAAATTACCTTCTACCCTTAAGACATGTAATGTTTTAGAAACCTTCCATTTACAGGGCCTCCTTTCAGCTGAGCCCCATCTTGATGTTGCAAAATGAATGAATTATCCCCCCTGTATGTTGCAATAATGTATGGACCTACCCACATATGGTCAAATTTTCCATGCTTGTCTTCTCTAGGAGCATCCCACTTCAATACCAAATCATAAACCTGGAACTATTCTTCTTTAACTTTCTCGTCAAAAGTATTCTTCATATTTTCCTGATGTGTTTATACTTTATCATAGGCTTTATCTCTCATTTCATTCAGCTCTATGATTTGATTTATCCTTCTTTGCATATGATTTGGCTCATCCTCATGCTCTTGCAACAAATTCACGACAAGCAAACCTAGAGATGCTGGAAAAACTATTCAGCCCCATAAACCAACTGAAATGGTGACTTTCCAATTGCTCTTTTTTTGCTAATCCTGTCTGCCCACAAAAATCATATTTAAGCTTTATATACCAAGCTCTTTTGTTTTCTCCAACAACTTCTTAATTATTCTTACCAAAATCTTGTTGGAAGATTCTTCCAGTTCATATCCCTGTGGATAATAAGCAATATAATGGTTCAAATTGATGTGGTACTTATGACAGAAACTTATCATCTTTTTTGATTTGAAGGTAGGTGCATTATCTGTCACAATTCTTGTGGGACAACCAAACCTGGAAAAAATGTTATTTTTTAGGAAGTCCACGATCATAATATCAATGGCTGTCCTTGTGGGTATAGCCTCAATCCATTTTGTAAAGTAATATGTTGCTGTCAGAATCCACCTATGTTGACCTAAAGAATTTGGGTTGATTTCCCCAATGAAATCTAACCCCCACTGCTGGAAGGGTGCTTCTACTAAAATTAGATTAAGAGGGAGTGGAACCAACTTTCTCTTCCCATAAAAAATCTAACACTTATGACATGTAGTAATTTTCTTATAGGTGTCAAAACACATAGAAGGCCAGTAAAAACCAGCTCTCAGAATCTTATTAGCCGTTACCTTCCAAGAGTGGTGTCCTCCACAATATCCTTGATTAAATTACTTCATTGTTTGTTGAGATTCATTTTCCAATAGGCAATTCAACAACACACCACCAGGATCCTTCCAGTACAAATATTGATTCATAATGTATAACTTCGTAGCCTTCAATTTTACATATCTATCTCTTGTTTTACTCAACCCCGCAGGAGCCTGCAAGTTTTGTAACACATATATGATATCACTATACCATGGAGAAAGAGAAAAAACTGGCGATACCTGTAACCCTACATCAATATGGCTTGAATGATTGGACAATAAGTTGAGTTGTAGAGATTCACAATTAGAATCTATCATTAATTTGGCAAGTACCTATCCCTTGAAAAATTTTGTAGGCTTGATTTCAAGATCACACTCCAACACTACAACAATCCACTTAGCCCTTTTACCTTTTGGATTTGGTTGAGTGAGAATGCTCTTTACCACATTACTTGGGAAATATGCAACAATATGTGAATGGAGAATATATACTCTAAAATCCTTCAAGGATTTCACCAAAGCATAAGCATGTTTTCCCATGATATCACACTTTAGTTCTCCATCCCTCAACACCTTGCTGAAGAAATCAATGGGATGCTCAACATTTTGACTATTTATTTGTAGTAGGACTCCAACAATAGTATTCTCATATGCATAAGAAAATACCAATAAATATTTAATAAAATATGGACTCACCAAAACTGGGGCTTTAGTGATGGCCTTTTTAATATCTTTGAAGGAATTTCTGGCATCTACTGTCCATTTTATTTCATTTTCTTTCTTCATCATATTTGTAACGTTTCTCAGAATTTTAGAAAAACTAGGCATCAACCTCCTTAGAAAATTTACCTGTCCAATAAATGAGTGCACCTATTTCTTTTTCCTAGGCTCTTCAACCTTAAAAATTGCATTGACCCTTTCTGGATCAACGTTGATTCCATCTTTTGAAATTATATGTCTTAGCATCTTTCCCTCTTTCAATGAAAAATTCGATTTCCTGGTATTGAGTGAGATACCATACTTTATGTAGTTAAGAAAAACCTTTTACAAATGTTTAACATGTTCCCTGTGAGACTTGTAAAAACAATAATATCATCCATGTAAATTACTACAAATTTATCCTTTTCATCTGCAAACGCTATATCCATAGCTCGCTGAAATGTGGCCCCTGCATTTATCAAACGAAAGGGCATATTGGCATACAGAAAAGTACCCCAAGGTGTAGTAAAAGTAGTCTTATCTTGGTCCTCAAGAAGCACCTTGATTTGGTTATAACCCAAGAATCCATCCATGGTAGAAATCCTCTCAGCTCCTACTACTTTTTGCAGAATGTGGTCCATATTTGGTAAAGGATAGTTGTACTTTAATGATACTTTGTTAAGATTTCCGAAATCCACACAAAGTCTGATTTCACCATTTTTCTTTCTAACGGGTACTAAGTTAGATACCCACTTAGAAAATCTCAGAGTAACAATATTTTTGGCATTGAACAGTTTCTTGATTTCTTTCTTTATCATAGGCAACAACATGGGGTTTATTCTTCTTAGCTTTTGTTTTAATGGCTTTTCTCCAGGTTTTATTGGGATAGTGTGTTTATTGGAATAATGTGTTGTATGATGGAGGTATCATAGTCTTTCAGGTCTTCATAGCTCCAGGAAAATACATCTATGTATTTCTTCATCAAATTTATGTACTCCTCTTTTTATTTTGCAGGTAAATTCTTGGACAAATTTATAACCCGAGGTGTTTCTTCAGTGCATATATTCTGATCTTCAACACCATTATCAGCAGGCTGAACTTTGGGATCCTTTGCAACATCATTTTGGTCAAACTGTTTTTCTAGGGGAATCAAACCTCTTGGAATAAAATTACTCTTCAACTGAATTATGTCCTTTCCCCCTATCATGTTTTTCAATTTTTTGTTTTCAACTTTTTCTTCTTCAGTCTGTACATCATCTTGGAAGATTTCTAAATTTTGATTCTCTGTATCTATTTGAGTATTTACAAACTCATACGACATCTCCATTTTTTTATTATATGCATATCATCATAAAAAACTTGCCAGTACTTGGATTTATTGGGTATAGAAGGTCTATTTGCAACTTGGATTATATATAATTTTTTTCTTCTTCTGAGAATACACAGGAGTTTTGAAATTACGAGCAGTTGTAGCCAAAGAATCAACTACCTAATTGTCTATTCCGAGGACCACCCTAATTTTATGCTCTATAAAATAATTACCAAACATCTCCCAAACTTCATTCTTGTAGGCCCTCATTCTGGGATGTTTTGTTTGATAACTATCATTTACCTGATTCACCACAATTTTTGAATCCCCAAATACTTCTATTCTCTTTGCTCCCATATCTTTCAAAGCATGTAAAACCAATAGCAGAGCTTCATACTCAACCACATTATTAGTACACTCAAAAGTCAATTTATAAGATAAATATTTAAATTCTATGATTGGAGAGATAATCCAAACACCATCACCCACCCCATTTTTACTTCTGGACCCATAAAAATACATAGTCCACAACCCCTCTTCATTTTGTTTCTTCTCTAAGGCTTCTTGTCTTTTAGAAAATTCCTTATCCTCTTTAAACTCAATCTGTAAAGGAAATTCAGGATCAACATGAGTGGAGTCATTGAAAAATATAGAGGACCCTAAATCAGTGTCAACATCATAAATAGGATGATTTTCAGGCTTATCTTGACTGCTGACCACATAGGCTAACCTCTTCTCTCTATATAATCTTCTGTTTCCTCCAAAAAAAGGTATAATGGCATATGACATATCCATTTGCAATGTTCCTTTCAATTTTGATGCCCAACATCTTGACAACAACATGCCCAAATTGGGAGGAATGTTAACTACTACAACATCCATAACAATGCTTTTAGATGGAAGTTGTGCAAGGGTTACCACCATATCTTTTATCAATCCTAGACATCTTACTTTTATAGAATCAAAAGAATATAGGTATTTGTAAGGCCTAGTAATCTCCAATCCCAGAATTTATACTACTACCCTTGACATTAGACTATGGGATGCACCAAAGTCTAACATGGCATTGTGCAAGATCATATCATGTACATTAAGACTTAGATAAAAAGGAGGGACCTCCTAATCATCTGTATCTTCAATTTTAGGTCTAAGGACAATAGTAGGAAAGTCATTTGTTACTTCTAGAATATCTTGCTGATAATCACCCTGATTCTTGGCCATTTTAGTGATTTTCTCTCTTTATTCATTGTTCCTCAACAATTCATTAAAGGGGATAGAAATCTTAATCTTTGACAGTTCTGATTGCATATTAAAGGATGAAGTTGGTCTATCTACATCAACTGGCATTGGTTGTTTATTATTTTTTTGACCTTTTCTCTTTATTTTTTGGATTCCTTTGTACAATAGTATCTTTCTGGTTTTTATTTATTTATTTTTATTTATTATTATTTTCTTTTTCTCTGAATTTTGTTGGTTAGTGTAAATCTGATTTGGATTGGGATTTCCTTTATTTATTATTACATCACGACTTCTCAATTTAAAAAAAAAAAAAAATCATCAATGGTGTTTTGGTACCCTCTCTGATATTGTTCTGAATCTATCTCTTAAATATGATTGTCATCTTCTTGAGCAAATAAATTATGCTCCTCCTTAGTAAGGTATATTTCATAATCATTATCATCAAAGTGATGAATCTCGTTATCCATTTGATCTTCTTCTCCCTCCTCATCAACAAAATTTTCTGGGAATGGTGGTCTTATTTGTTGATCTTCAGGGTTTCTTTGATTTCTTTGAGGAGGAGGAGGTCTTCTAAAATTTGGATTTCTTACTTGATTTTCAAGTTTCTCTCTGTTAGGTGGTCTGTTGTCTAGAGCCAATCTGTTCATCAATCTCTCCATGGTATTCATCATCATTTCAAATTTGACATCACTTGCAGAAGAAGGGGCAGAAGTGGATGGTTGATTTTCCTGTCTTCTCCTATTTTCCTCCACTCTATTTTTCATTTTCCCTCAGGCCATCAAGTTTGCCTCTACTTCTAAATCATCTTTAAACATTGCAGGAAAAAAATGCAGGTTTCCTTTCTCTTAATAACAAGGAAAAATCACTATCAAAGGAATTTGCATAATGAAGTTTAGAAGCGCCTACCAAGGGTTTAATATTAGCAGGAATATAATTATATACCCTCATGAATCTACTGGAAAAATCATGTACAGACCCAACGTTCCCTTTTTTTAAATTATTATATTGATACAATATTTGTAAAGGGTTCTTCTTGGCCTCCCACCTATCCAAAAGCAATGTTTGAAAAGCTTCAAAAGTGGGAATAGAGCTTGCTTGCAAGTCCTTAAACCACCTTTTGGCTTCCCCAGACAAACTTTGTGCAAACAACCTCATTTTTTCATCATCATAATCCACCTCCTCCAAGTCAATAAAATATTCAAATCTGTCCATGTGTTGTCTTGCTGTAAAATTTCCCTCCCCATCATATAAAGAAATTCTCTGTGAATAATTACGAGGGAGATCATGTAAAACAATAGGAAAAGACAAAGGTACAAACCTGGCTTCCATTGGTCTAGGAGGTTTTTGAACAACATGAGGGATTTGAGGAGGACTATGAATAGGGATTGTAGGTTGAAGCTGGAAAGTTTGCGGGGGAGAATTATTTGCTTCTGATTTTACAGTATTTTGCAAGTTATGCCACAGGGTAGCAAGTATGATTCAAATCTACTGGGATTGATTTCTATTTGCTTTAAGTATGATTCTGATATTGATCGTAATAAATAATTCCCAACATTTACTCCCAAATCCAAATCTTGAAAATTATAGAATTCTTCTTGAAACAAATACCTTTGAGCTTGAGAAGTATTAGCTTTTTCTTTTCCACTCCTTCGTCTAAACAGGCTCTCTGGGTTTTCCACAATGTGTAAAATTTCAGAGTCAGGATTACCTTGTGTGTGTGCCCTCTTGGAAGCCCGAATGTCTTCTGAAGTATTCTTTGAAAATCAACGTGGAGTCACCAGGGAAAATGTACAGCCTTCCTCAGCTACATAAATTTTTGTTTACCCACATAAATTCTATCTTTCTTGAAATATTTAAATATTTTTCAGTCTGTAAGTTTTTGCGGTGAGGTAGGTTAATGTAGGGTTTTTTCTGAAAATTCTGCTGTAGTCATTTTGTAAGTCGACATTTCAACTCCGTATCCTTCCTCCCAGGGCATATTTGAACTCTCGTTCCCTGGAAACAAAGCCTATGTTAGCACTCAAAATGTACCTCCCATTGTAAAAAGGTAATCTCAAGGTAACCACAAAACCAAGCTTTAGGAAAGAAAACTGACTTCTTTCTTTCCGGAGAGGGATCTCTCAATGATTTTTTTCACGAGGAAAAAAATATAAACAAGAAATAAAATTAGGATTGTTGTTGTTGTTGGTTGAAACAAGGAAAGTGCACATTGGGAAATGGAGTCAAAATAAATATATCAATTACAATGTTATTGCATGGAAATTTCTAAAACAGGGAAGGTATCCATCTAGTCATAGTCAAAATGGTTTGGTCTGGTGAAATAAAAGAAATGAGGAACAATCAATTAACATGGGCATCTAACAAGGATGAATCCAACATTAAATTTAGTGGAATAGGTTTTGTGAATATCCGAAATCAATAGACATAGCATATATGTGTGAATTCTGTACTACTAAAAACTTATTTCAAACATGAAAAGAAAACATTGTGGAAGTAAATAATAGGAAATACATTCACATGAGAAAGGGAAAAATAGACTGGAACATAAACACAGGGATCTTTGCAAAATTCCAGCTTTGGCTCTGTGATTTTATTAAAGATAGATCTCAAAATTCAACGCTCAATTCTCACGAGTTCCAACCCTTTTTTCATTACAATAACTGGTTCTTATACAAATTGCTCCATGAGCTGAAATAACAAACTTCTAAAAATAGGCATAACCTCCCTTACATCTGTCATCTACATTTATTAAACTACTAACTATTTTTTGAAAACTAAACTAAATCCCTATCTAACTAATTTTTCAAGAATAATCCTTCAATAATATTCAAACATATTCAAGCATGTAGTGTATATTTAGATCTTCCATACTTCTCAACTGACTTCCACTGATCCATAGAGGGTAATTCCAGGGTAGACATTTCTTTTCCTAGTAAACACAACTCAACGTGGTCCCTGTATGAATAGTCTGGTAAATGTGCACACACGGCCTTGAAGGAAAATATCATCTCATAGTCATTTTCTAGCTTGTCCATGATTGTATTCCCTGATAGTGACTGTTGCATGTATGCAAATTTGGTGTGGTCTGACCTGCATTCAATTAACCGGTCCTGATACTCTTTCTGTGACAACATTCTACCTTTCTCTTCCCAAAAGAAAGGTAGTCCCTTTTTAAACAAGGGATCAAACATTTCCACAAACAACTTCACCTGATGTGTCATGATATCAATTTTTGCTTGAACAATGTCCAAGTGTTGATGTTTATTGACAACCTTCCTAACCCAAGTTATAATGGATATCTATCTTTAATATTAGCTGTTTTCAATTCCTCTTCTGTCAACCCAGTCAGAAAATCTATAGTGTTTTTCGCATAATCTATGGGATTTTTGTTCAGTCTTTCCTTAACAGCTCACACTTTGCTTGGCTGATTATATCACCATTTCTTTGTCTAAAATGTGGTTCAGGTAGGGTGTCAATTTAGTTGCTTCTGATATAAGTGTATCCCAGATTATGTACTTGGCCCCTTGTACTGGAAACTGCCCTATAACATGTTTTAATAGCTTATCATTTTTATTTTGCAACTCTTGACACTTATATTCCCATGATTTTCTTTCTTTCTCTCTTTTCAAAGCTAGAATTTCCAAGTTTTTATTATGGTTCCTTAACCCAACAATCTCTAACTTCTTAAAACTGACTTGCGACATAGCTTGAACAACAAATTGTTCACCTGATTCTGTAGAAGGGGGAGTTATTATACTTTCAAGTTCCTTTTCTTTTTCTTGCAGCTTCTTTTCCAATTCATCATATTTTCTCTTGAGAATCTTCTCACTTTCCACCATAAGAGACATGTTTCTTTCCCACTATTTTTCCTTCTTTGCAAATTTCAATAGTTTTTCCTTGTAGTCATTTAACTCACCATTCATTGTTTTTTTCTCCTTTTCAATCTCTGTTAGCTCAGAAGCCTGTATTAGTTTAATGGATGGAATTTTTAGCTTCTTTTTTAATAATTGAATGGTGTTTTCCTTTTCATTCAAAATTTTTTTTGTTGCAGCCCCTTTGTCTATTTGACTGTCAGCAACCAACAAGTCTGTTTGCAACTTTTTAATCTATTGTTGGTGGGCCTTGTTTTCTACTTTTTCCTTCCTGAGTTGATTTCAATTTTGCTTTTGCTAGACTACAGCCTAGATACCTTCAATGTCACTTTCAACAGATCGATGTATATAATATCTCTAGCTTGTTTGTGCAAGTGGATCATGTCAGCAATGGGGATTTTCTCCAAACTCATCTTCATTTCAGCAACTTTATTCTTAGTTATTATTGCCAGGTTCAATGTATTTTGAGTACGATCCCTGACAGTCACTAAGGATACATCCTTATAGAAATTTTCCTAACTTTTGCATATAATTTCAGAGCTTCATCTAAAGCCACCTCCTTATCATCTTTGTACTTATCAAATAATTCAGATCTATTCTTGAATTGGGAGGTGGAATCTGTAGGTGTTTTAGAAAAAAACATATTCCTTAACCTCAAATGCAGGTCCTTTAACCTTCATTTGCTTTCTTATTTTTACCTTTGACCTCTGTTATTTGCACTAACTATCCTGCTTCTTCAACTTTTTGTTTCTTGGGTGTCCTCGATGTATCTTCTTCCTCCATGTGCATGGCATCAGAGAAGTCTCTTTTATTTTTTTTCTCAAAACGATTGGCTATTGGTGTGATCCTTTCTGCTGCTAGAACCATGCTTGAAGGACCAAGTTGTGATGAGATGAATTCCTTCACTGAAGAAGTACAATCCTCTTGCATATCTACATCCCTCTGGGTCTCATGAGGGTAGTCTATCCAATTTGCAGTCTCAGGAATAACTGCAGTCTCATTGTGCTGAAAGGGCTTGTTCGTGTTTACTTGTCTCCTGATAGATATGACGTGATGGGGATCATAGTTA
>LPNX010820415.1:0-27500 GCA_001517045.1 Pseudotsuga menziesii | reverse complement strand
TTCTCAGCTACCTTCTTATAGCAAAATTAAATATCAACAAGGGAGTGGGGCCTTGTCATTGAGCTCCATGCTAGGAAATCATACATCACATATACACAATTTTTAAATATAAATGAAATACATTCTAAGGGTAAAAATGGGGGTATTAAATATACGTTGGAGCACAACAATGGATATTCATTTGGCTAGCATTCCACGGTGGCATCAAGGATAGCTCAGATTGTTTGCATGTTTGAGAAGGAAATAACCACGAGTTCCATGGGCTTGTAGGTCCATCTTATAATACACCTAGTTGATGAGGTTGAATTAGTCAGAGTGGTATCATATCACTGAATGTTCTTCTTAGAGAGTTACATGAAAAAAAATGAAGATATTTGTTCGTCAATGGGAAAAACATGAGGGGTCTATGGCATAAGCGTACATAGTATATGATTTGTTCTATTATGCTAGTGAGTACATCAAAGAAATCAATGACATACCTGGAATAGTGGTTTGAGAGGACCAATGGGATGGGGACAATAGGGAAGGTGAGATACCCTAAACAAACATAAAAAGGTGCATGATAAAGAGTAAGTCACTTTTCTTTTGTCAAATTTATATAGAGTAATTGTTTACATTGAAATTGATAACATATATTTATCTCACACTATTTGTTTTGATTTCATGGATATGTCAACAAATTCATAAATTGATTCCGTCAATAAATCCATTCTTTACAACGTGGATGCAATGCAAACGTGGGTCACATTATATGAAGAAAAGAGAAGGAAATGGGACAGTGACATGAAATATTTTAAAGTATTGAATGGTAGAATCATGCATTATCCTAATAATATAAAAGAAAATATGGCAATGATTTGTGCCAACATTTGGGTTGCTGACCAAACAATAGAGAAATTTGGTGAATCCGATCATTAACCTCGTGGTGAAGAGGATGCAATAAACATAGGGATTGAGTGTAACAACTCTGTAATAATATCTTTCTGTACATTTTAAACTTTATAATGAACATTTGAATTATAAAATCTATTATTTTTTATTAATGCTTGGGTTATTTGACACATGACATCGTCGTTTGTTCAAAATTTTACAAGTGCATTTGTAACCATCTCTGTGGGCATATGGTATCATTTTTGTTCTGAGGATGCCAATGATGGACGTGTCACACAAGACTTGGAGTGGTAGCAGAGTTCAACCAATATAGTTGTGCTAGCTACCATGATCAGAACATAATAGAGGGGAAGTTAGGTTACATTAAAATATAAAACTAGAGGTCATTCAAGTGGACTTCTCATATTTCCAATGTGTTATTTTTAGATGCAAGTGGTGAGATACCTTTGACCACAGTAATGTAAAAGAAGATCATGATTGTGGATTAATAAGTATTAAATTTTGAAGGACATGGGATGAAACTAAGGAGCTTTATGTTTTCCCAAAACACTTCAAGCAATTGTTTTTTTACCTAGACGTGTCAGATACATATTAGTGGTTCATACTAAGACACAACATGACTACATCAGAATATCATTTTGAGAACAACAGTGATATAATGCCAAATGAGGAATATAATTAGGGTGATGGAAAAAAAGAGTGATGTCAATGTCATGTACATGTTTTATTTCAACATTTATATTGTGGATGTATAATTTTATTTGTGAATTATCCATAATTGGTAAATTATTATTTTTTATTCATTTTATGATGTTGGAAATAAAATTTTATCAACAATTTTTAAACCGTTTGAGGCATTTTACTGAAATATGTGATACAACTTTGGAAGCAATTAGTAAAATAGAGAGTGCTCCATCTACTCTTGATTTTCAATTCCTCCATTCATGCACTAAGTTAGAGGTATACGGTATTCAACATTGACATCATAATGGTGCACAAAAATGTAACCTGGATAAATTTCTTAATTTTGCAAAACAAAATTACAATAATCCATGTAGATGCCATAATTCATGCACCTAAGTTAGTTTATTATTTCACATTGAAATGATCAACATAAGGATTAATGAGGTGGTTACAAATGTTAACTTTATGCACATTGACTTAGAAACAAAATTTTGTATTTATGTGTTAACTTTATGAAAATGGAATGATAAAAAACAAAATTTTGTAATTCTTGGAATGAGTTTGCACAACATTGATATCGGTATGGATTTGGTCAACTTCTATCACATAATATCTTTTATACACGGTCAAATAATTTAGGCATGAAATAGTGTCAATAGTTGATTTTTGATATTTTAGAGACACCATGTGGATCATATGTTAATAAAAGACTGATGACATACTTTAAATAATGTGCTAGACATATATATTCACATAGGTAGGCATGAAACTAGTTCATGACAAACATTAATACTACATGAGGTATTATGCATGATAGAACCTTGGAAATGTTTCATTTATGTGTCTAAGGTTGAGAGGGGCCTAAGGTATCCATAAACACACTAAGGCACATATCAATAACCATTGGAATATGCAATGGTCCTTATTGTACCATTATCAGAAGTCCAAGTCTCAGTTAGTTACAACAAATAGTGACCAAGTTATAGATTCTTATAATGGTGAAAACAAATAAAACTTTCTTGAGGAATTGGATTGATTCATAGGGGAGAATGAAAGTTCTAGGATTCCATTTTGAATATGGATAAGGTTTGGAAATGTGGTGCCATAGCCTCAATGGAGGATATGGAAGTTCAACTGGTTGATTATTCAGATGATTCCTTGTCTAAAATGACATTTTTTTTGCAATGATGTTGAGATCAGGTCGATCTACTCTTCCTACTGGATAGGTAAATTATTTTTTGGTGTAGACCTCACATGCGTGGGAAGGGCCCTGAACGCAATATTTTCCCCATTGTTATTCCCTGATAAGTTCTCGTCTATACTAGTGATGGAGCCATATGCAATTGTACGATGACTATATGGATCCCTCCAAGTTCCCTCAAAAGCTTATTTGGGGATATGTGTGGAGACAAGGATGATGTGTGTGGATACCTTGTTGTAGGAATTACATTTGCCTCTCCTACTAGGAAACAATGTGCTTGTTTATGGTTCATGTATTGATATTAGCATTCCAGACATGGGTTTACAAGTAATGAATGGGTTCAATACTCCAGATTCACAGGACATCGTTTTGAGATTTCATATCTCTTTTCTCATGATGGTAAGGTAAAAGAAAATCCTTCTTATTATAATAAGAATAAAAAGGTGGCACGAACAAGGAGATCTAGGGTATATTCGATTGTTGGAAAGGATATACTGGTCATGGAAATTCCTTTGATAGCAGAGAAATTCCTTATTTGAAAGGTATGTGGTCGTTGGGTGGGAAAATAAGAGTTGGAAGGATGGATACATGAGAAATGGTGTCCTTTGATTGGGTAAATCCCAAAAATTAGTTGGCTATCCTGAGGTTGGATTAGTTTCAAGTTTAGAAACCTATTAGAATCCCAAACTATTCTTCATCACATTTGGGGAATTGCCAAACATATGTTGGAGTTGAAATATTTGCATTTGCTTTTTGATCTTCATAAGGATTTCTTGGAATCCATATATATCTGGGTTAAAATTATATGTCTTCCTCTAGAATTCGAGTCTCAAGAAGGTTTTAAGCTGATTGGGGACACAATAAGGAGGTTTAGTGTAGTTGATGCTACTTTTTTTCCCCATACACAAGTGATGTATGTGGCCTGCATTATGGAGGAATTTGACTCAAGGTCAGGATTATTTGAGTCAATTGATTTGGTGGATAGTGATGTAATATTAACTAAACATTTGGATTACCTTAACGCTAAGTTCCACCTTTATGGAAATTTAGTGGCTAAGTTCTCTGTCATTTAAAAAAAAATCTGGCATCACAAGAAGGTTCTGGTGCATGATGAACTTGTCTTAGATTTCCTAAGAAATCTTAGTGCATAGGAGGGTGGCGAACCATTGGACCCAAAATAAATCACATCCAAGGATATTGTTATGCATGATCATATTATGCTATCTAAGCTAGAGGAACTAGGTCCCCAAAAGGTGCAATACCCACTGCATGATTTTTTTGAAGATATAAACCTTACGCTCAACCTATTTGATAAATTGGAAAACATTTGACAGATCAGTTCAGTGATCTCTCGCCTGCTTGGTAAGTATTTTGTCCTAGTTCTAAGTAACCTCTCCAATAAAACATGTTTCAGAAACTTCTGAGGATGTCGAGTTTCCTTTCTATTCTAATATGAAAGGCTTGGGTTGTGACGTAAGTTTTGTAATTCCTATTGACTTAATAGTGAATCTATCTAGTGAAGTATCGAGTGGGGGATTTTTCTTGAATCCTCTATCCTTTGTGGGTGCAACCCAGTCATTAGAGAGATATAGAATAGGTCCCTATATGCTAAGATGTCGAGTTAAGGGGTCCATGGAAGTTGGGGGTTTGGGTGTTGATGACAAAAATACCTCTTTTCTCCCAAAGGTTGGTATAAAGTTGAACATCCACTATGCTAAAGAAAAGGATAAGAAGGAAATTATCCAAGGGAAAAAATGAGAATTAAGGGTGTGCTTAGAGTAGAGAAATCCATGTCGTGGGTTACCAAATAAAATTTTTGTTAATTAATGTGTGTGGCTTGAGAGGGAAATCCAATCTTGTATTCCTCAGAATACTGGCTGATTTGGAGAGTCTTGATGTGTTTCTTATCCAAGAGACTATGGTGAAAGATGTTGATGTAATTGCCATACTAGAATTTTTTTTAGGGCCTAGTAGTTTTTGGATTTAGACTAGAGGGTACTTTAGGTGGTTTGTTTCTAGTTTTGAAAACTTTTTCAAGGTGGAGAAATGATTTAATTGTGGCTCTATACTGGCGACATAAGTTTTCTCAAGATATTTAGATCGAAGTTTTCTTATACTTAATATATATGGGCCTTATGATAATAGGCATGTCTTGTGGGAGAAATTAATGTAGATGCAATGTATCCAGGGCTCGGATGACATTGATGGTGGGGATTTCAACTTGGTTTTATCAGGGGATGAAATTTGGGGTGATTCTTCTTGGGCGTACCATTTGGAAACTTATTTGAGAGCCATTTTGTATGAAGGTGGATGGGTTTATATCAATCTTGTTCAACTAAAGCCTACTTAGAGCAATAAGAGAATTGGGTACGAAGGAATTACCAAAAGGTTGGACCATTTTTCTGTGCATGAGTCCTTGTGTGATGCTGTAGAGTTTTTTATTCTTCGTTAGGCAATTGTTGTTTCTCTGACCACTTCATGATATTTTTGGAGCTGGGCTATTTAGAGAACATACCAGACTCCCATTTTAAATATAACTCAAGATGGTCCAAGGATCTGGAGCTGCAACAAATTGTTAAGGATGGGTGGTATCCCATTTGGGATCTGACAAATCATAGTGTGGGCTTTCAGTTTTTTGATTCTTTTCGAAATATCAAGTCATAATTAGTTATTTGGAACCATGAGAAGCATATTGTTAAGGATTCTAATCTTAGGGAAATCGAAATTAAACTAGCACATTTGTATGGAGGATATACTTTTGGTATTCTCTTACTGGAAGGTAAGAAAGAATGTATTGTTATTGAACAATAGAAGAACTTCATCCTTCAAGACAAATAAATCGAATGGTATCTCAAGAGCCGAGCCCTTTGGCTAGGTGTTGGGGACCAGAACATGAAATTATTATAGAATTATGCTAATCATTAAAAAATGACAAGTCTTTCTGGGAGTCAAAATTATGGGGAAGGTCATCAAGTCCACGGTTTTAGAAACCTATCTAACCTTGAACTCAAGAAGTTTTCTTCCCTATACTCAAATCCTTTCTTCAACCGAGTGGATTGCATTCTATAATTTATTCACAAGTTTAGTAGGATGGTGGAGGATGACGAAAAGGAGGACATGTTCAATCCAGTTTCAAAGGTAGAGATATTAGCTATCTTTAATCTCTTTCAAATGGACAACTCCTTAGAACATATGGATGGTCAATTGCATTTTATTTTTTATTTTTTTGAGACCATTGGGGATGATTTGCTAAAGGTGGTGGAATAATTTCATTTATTTGGAGAAGTCTTTGGTACTTTAGACTCTACTTTCATTTCTCTCATTCCAAAATATGATTGGTCAGAGACCTTTGTTGACTTCATGCATTTCCTTGGGTAATGGAATTTATAGGATTGTGGCTAAAATCATAGTAGTTCAGATTAAACCTATACTCTCTAGGGAAATATATCAGGAAATTTGTTTTTCTCAAAGGCCATTTAATTCGCAAAGATTCCATTGTTACTTAGAATGGACTGCACTCATCAAAGCTTCATAATCAAAGGATGGTTGTTCTAAAGTTGGACCTTTCAAAGGCCCATGATAAGGATTCTTGGTTTTTTCTCTAGTTGGAGCTGCTTCGCATTGGCTTCAATGAGGAAATGACTAATTAGGTAATGGGGTGCATCGAGTCCTCTTTCTTAATTATTTTGATTAGGGACCTGGATCCCCTTCTTTGAAATCTTGTAGTGTTCAGGAAAGGTTTTCCTCTATTTCCACACATGTTCCTTTTGATCATGGAAGGTCTTAGTAGACTTATCCATGAATAATCTTCCCACAGAATATTCTGTGGCATCTCTTTTATAAGGGAGAAATTGACTCATTTGTTTTCCGTGGACAATATTCTCTTATTTTGTTTGCAATCCATGAATGAATGTCAAAGACTCTGAATGGTGCTAGATCTTTTTTGGTAAGAAACACGTATGAAAATCAATGATAAAATATCTTCAATTTTTGTGTTATAGGACCAACTAGGGTCTCGCCCCTTCTAATAGAGTTTCTTCTCTTTTGATGTTGGTAGTATGGAGGGGGGAATTCATTATTTAGGTCTCTCTCTAAAGCCAAATAAATATGATAAAATGGAATGAATTTGGATAGTTTTCCGAATCGAAGAAAAAAATAGTTTGTGGTGTAATAAATGGATATTTGGGGTGGGGTGTTCTTATCAAATGTATGTTAGAGGCCATTTTGGTTTATTGGCCCCTTATGGATCACTTTCCTAATGCTATTTTGGATAAAATAAAAAAAATGTGTTTAAATTTCTTGTGGTGAGGGAAAAGTTAATATAAGGGATTTCATCTTGTTAACTAGAAGAATATAACGACACCCAAATCTAGTGGTGGATGGGGTCTAAAGAATATATTTATGTTCAATCAGGTTCTAGTAGCTAAATCCCTATGGAACTTTCTATATTGTGAAGGCATGTGGAAATCCAATCTTGTGGAAAAATGCATTGTTCCTCATTCCATTTTTGATTGGATTAGACAATGATCAAATCCTACATTTCAAGTCTCAAATAATTGGAAATCCATTACAAATGCGTTTCCATTCATTTATTGTTTTCTTGCTTGGAAAGTAGGCAATGGTAAATTTGTTTGGGTTGGTTCAGATACTCTTATGGGTTGTAGAAGGTAGATAAATATCCCCATGTATTTGATTAAGCATCTTCAGTCTGAATGTTGTGACGTTGGACATAATTGCAAGACTAGAGGATTCTAATTTATGGCATTATGGTTGGTTATCTACAAAAGACTTGAGACCTGACAGAGTATTGTAAAGACTGTGGGAGTCTTATCCTCAAATGCTTTCACATGCTCACATGAGGATAAAGGAGGAAGAGGATTTTCTTGTTTGGGTATTCTATCCTGTGGGTGGATCCTACTCAACTCGACTAGGATATAAATCTCTATAAGTAGCATGATGGTGGTGGGAGAAGGATTGAAAGGTTGTTTCCCCCTCGAAGAGTACTCTATATTGTGGAATTTGTTATCAAATCAAGTTCTTACATGGGATCACCAATAGATATACAATATGAGTCGGGTAGGTTTTTGCTCACTTTGGAAACCTACTTAAGAATCAGACACTCATGTTTTTATTGAATGTCCTTTCACTTGATTAGTCTGGAAGGAAATTGAAGGGGTTTTCAGAAAGGAAGATCTTTGGAATGGTCATTTAAGTGAGTCCTTGGTTAGGATTTTTTTTTAACAAAATGGGGGGGATAGTTTATTTATATGAAAATGACATTGGGAAATGTCTAACAAGTACATCCAATCCAAAATTTAAAACTAATCTATCAAAAATACTATGCTGAGGGGCGACTAACACTGCCGATAACAACAATATTTTTTTCAAAGTGCTTACATCCTTGATTTTCCCATGTATACATTTTGTAATATGTTCCCAAAATATATAAAAAAATGGAACATTTGTGAAAAAATATTAACTGGTAGAACCAAATTTACACCATTCTCTTATGTCTGGCATTAGGGAATTCAAGCCCAATTGAACCAGGGTTATTGTTGGAGATGAGTTTGATTTAGAATTCCCAGATGATCCCTTGACAGTTAGTGAATCTATAGTTTGTTGGGGTTGGCCTTGACCTTATTCCAATTTCTAGACCTTATTCCAATTTCTAATGGAGGGTAGCACATGCATCTCATAACTGCTAAATTGTTTACCTTTGAGTAATTGATTTATCCAACATTATAAGAAAATGGGATGAGAGTTCATTATACTCGATTTATAGAGAAAATACGGTGTTTATAAGGTATTTTGATTCCTTCTCTAGCTTCTTAACATTTTGGACCCACTTCCCTAAATTCATGGCTGCTATACCTTGCCGTGGTCACTGAAATCACCATTATGCATGTGGTGGAACTACACTTGGGATGGAGTGACAAAAAGAGAGGAGTAGAACAAATAGAAAAATTCCTCACCCAAGCAAAATAGATGAATCAAATAGAAGCCATGCCTAACATAAAAATCTCCTACACATGAGTAATGTCTCCATATTCTACTCTCAACCGTCTAAAATAATTGTTGGCCTTTACAAAAGATCTACATGATCCCATGATTGCCCCACATTGCAAGGGAAGCAAGAGTTGAGGCTAAGGAAAAGATTGATCCCGTTGAGTGGTGGTATGCTGATCTCATGGGAACACATGCAAAGAACATGTTAATGGCCTTGAATTAACATTCTTAAGGGTCCTTGAATTGTATGTTGAGCTCATGGGGGGTATTCCCCCCTTATTTTTATGAAAGTTTTTATTTTATGCCTATTGGAGATGGGGGAACTAATCTCGTCTAAGAGAGAGGAGGGAAATTGAAGATATTCTCATGGGATTACTTCAAGGGTTTAAGTTCCATTTACCAAAAGAGTACCTTCTGGAGTATGATGGCCTGATTGGATTGCCTATTAACATTCTGGTTATGGCTCTTAACACATGGAAAGATTTAGTTGTGTTGAAGAGACGAGATTCCTTGTGAATTTTGATAAGGATGACTCAAAGATGGATTTTATTTGGCAAAGAAGAAATTATTGTGTGTTTATAATTAGTTTTATAATTAGTTTAGAGTCACTAACCACTAAGAGAGTTGTAATTCCTTGATCCTTTTCCAACTTTATACCTTGCAACAAACCCGTTATTGGTGTTTTTAAGCCAAAATGTGTCGAAAGGAACCTATTAAGGTTTAGGGAAACCTTAGTAGCAGTTCAAGAGGGGAAAATTTAATAACTAATAAAAAAAATTAAAACTACTCTAAACATGCAAATAAACAAAATTAAAAACAATGAAGCAAATCTAAACTTGCATTAGATACATTCTCTGATACACACACTAAATGAATTAAAGAATGATTTTCTTTTTATTAATAGAATAGGTTGTATATGAATCAAGGGTTACCTCAGAGTAGCAGTGATGCCCCCCCCATGCGGATTTTTGAAGAAGAGTTCTTCTGGCCTCCTAACATCCTGACGTTTTCCAAGCACTCGTCATAAGGGGTAGATATCTAACAAAAGTGAAATATGAATTCTCAAGGGACTTTCAGATATCCAGTGGGGATTTTGGTAGAGCAATGGTGTAGGTAATAAGTGGAGAAGTTATATGTAAATGGGGGACCTTCATGATCATTATATAGGCATCGTAGGTAGGATGGAGGGATACCGATCAAATTTAGAATTTTGTTTTGTTTTGGATTTTTCTTCTCTTTCTCCTTGCTTTTTGGGATCCCTATCCATCTTTTGGGAAAGTGCCAAGTTTCCTTTTTTTTGTGAAGGGAAAATATCCAAAATATCATTTTGGGCAATATGAATCATAATTTTGTATTTTAATGAGTCAATTTAATATTTAAAATAGCCTTTTATGCTCAGCTTAGGTATTTTGGATAAGTGAAGGTCCATGTGGTGGAAATAAAAAGTGGTTAATGATGTATAGGTTCAATGAGGCTAGGTGGAATTTTTTTGGTGTTAATAGATTCGCCCCTGATGTGTAAGGCTAGAATCTCATCATATGGCTGATATATGTTTTACATAAATTATTCAATCTATGCGGACATAGACTATTTAGGCTAGTATAAATGATGTAGATCTAGAACACGCAAGAATAACTATGCAATCTTTCCCTTGTATATCAAATTACTTGGATATTAAGCTCTCATACCTTACTCAAAGGTTTTGCCTTGTAGCTTGAAAGTTCTTTGCGATCCAACTTGTGTAGAAGAGGATATATGCAATAGACATGCAAGAACAAGAAAACAAAGTGAAAGCAACAAGATAATAAGATAATCCTATGTTAATGATCAAGGAGAAAAACAATAGACAATATAACATGATACATACATTATATATGGGAAAGAGAGAACATATTTGTATTAAATTGCATAGGAAATAATTACAATCAATACTTGATGTTGAGAATACCTTTCAATGGACATGTTTCCTCTAAGCCTCACCTAGATCCAATGCATAAAAAGTTCAACACTATTTGGACAGCATTTGGGTGCTCTCACTCATTTTCTCCCCTTTCAACCATGAGGGATGAAGGTATATTTAAAGTTCAAAGAGGATATAATAGGTTGAATATTTTAGGGATAAGGTTAAGGGATCATCCCAAAGATGGAGGAATTTGAGTTCCACATAGGAAATTCAGTTGGGATAGGGCTCCACGAGGGTTTCTTCTAGAAACTCCTTAAAATATTCTCTTTTTTGTGTTTTTGTGAAGGTCACCACACTTTGCAAGAGGACAATAAGCATTGACCAAGGCTAACACATGTTGTATTAAATAAAATAGGGGAAACAATGCACTTTGATAGTGTACAAGGTGCATTAGGGAGGTTTGGCGCCTAATGTTAATGAGAAAGGTGCAGTAGTGCTTCAATATATGGAAAAACACAAAGGAAAAATATTCTTCCAATCACTTTTGGAAATTTACACTTTGAGGGTTTGAGGAAAACATTGAAGTACCAATATTTGGAAGATGATGGTGATGATAATTAGGTGTAACAGTATACATCATAGGATCTTTATTTTCCAAGAGATAAACTTGATGGTGGCATGGAGAATGAAGAATATACTGGGGGTAGCTCACCCTTCAACGAGAATACATGGGACCTTTCCTATAGATACAATACTCAATATGAATGAGGTGCATATAATCTCAAATATATGGATGAGGTATGAATACCCATGCTCGTATCAATGTCTCAAAATACAAAAGCTTAAATGAGGCCCAAAGGGGGACTAGATCAATACATGGATAACTGCTCTGAAAATCATAAGTGTATGAGATGGACTCAAACTTTGGAATGTAATCATGGTGCAACAATGGATGATATGATGGACTGGTACTAAAATAATGAAATTTGCATGGAATCCTGAATCATAATTCTTGATACACTGTTGGATTGGAAGGGGTCCAACATATGTAAAGGCTCAAATAACTGAGAGTTTGTATCTAATAGGTACAATGGACTACATCTAACTTGGATACAAAAGAAAGCATTGTAAGTTTTAAACCTGTGCAGAGAAGTAAATCATACATATTATTTTAATCAAAATAGAGATCACAACACATTATTCACACGTAAACACAAAGATTTACCCTGGAAACCATTAACCAGGAAAAACTAGAAAACCTTGGAGCCATGTCTCCTATATTCTCTTCATTCCATTATGAATAGTCATAATACAAAATATAGGTATTCCGCAACATCCAAATACCATAATCCGTTGACCCGGATTAGAAAATAATCCAATCCCTTAACCGGGATTAAGTTACATATTTTTAGACAAATTCTAAAAATATCCAGAAACAACTATAAATAGCCAAAAAAAATTTCTCACTGCGCTTGCATCGGAAATGGCCTGACGACCGTTTTCGTGAACGTGCTTTTGGGATCGCCAAGCTGCAGCGCTAACATGCACACCTCCCCTCCATACGCACATGCAAATAATGTAACATATACCCAACATTCTCCCACTTGTTGTTTCCTTTTCATAGCAATGAGTCATGTACTCATAAAGTCACAGGTTCAGGGCAGCAATGGCCATAGATTCTCTACACCAAAAGAAGTTCTCTTTACTAACAGAATTTGTTAATGAGTCTGCAAAAATTTTCACAGTGTTGACCTTCTCTAGCAACACCTTCTTGTCTTCAACCATATCTCTCACAAAGTGATATTGCACATCAATATGCTTTGTTTGAGCATGATAAGCAGGGTTCTTTTCCAGGAAGATTGCTCTTGGATATCACAATCTAACCTTACACCTTTCTGTACAAACCCAATACTTGAACACAATCTTTACAACCACATGGATTCTTTGCTTGCATGAGTGTCTGCCATGTATTCAACTTCTGTAGTTGAGAGTGCAACTACAGCTTGTCTCTTGCTCATCCAACTGATAGCTCCTCCAAATAGGTTAAACACATACCCACTTGTATATCTTCTGTGATCAAGGTCTCCAGCCCAATATGCATCAACAAATCCATGTACATTTATTACTCTGTCTGGTCCAAGTCTTCCTTGGTAGCAGATTGCATAATTTGTGGTGCCACGCAAATATCTGAAGACCCTCTTTACAACTATCCAATGCTCCTTTCCTGGTTTTGACATATATCTACTAGAAAATCCCACTGCATGAACAATGTCTAGTCTTGTACAGACCATTGCATACATCAAACTAGAAACTTAACTAGCATATGGAACCCGTGACATGTATTCTTCTTCTTCCTGTGTCTTGGGACATTGCTCGACAGATAAATCTACACATATAGGAATAGGAACCTTTACCGGCTTACTTTCCTGCATGTTAAATCTCTGTAGTACTGTCTCAACATATTTTCTTTGATTTAAACTGATCATTTTGTTTGCATGATCTCTTCTTATCTCCATTCCCAGAATGAAGTTTGCAGCACTGAGATATTTCATATCAAACTTGGAGGACAGTTGATACTTCACCTCCGTTATAACATCTTTGTTTTTTCCAATTAGCAACATGTCATCAATATAAAGAACTATGTTAATGAAGTGATCACCAACCTGTTTGGAATATACACAGTGATCAACTTTGATTTTCACAAACCCCAATCAAAGTATGTATGTGTCAAACTTTTGGTACCATATCCTTGGAGATTGCTTTAGACCATAAAGGGACTTCTTTAGTTTACATACCAACTCATTCTTTCCCTTTACTATGAACCCTTCTGGTTTTTTCATGTATATTTGTTCTTCCAGATCCCCATGTAAGAATGTTGTCTTCACATCCATCTGCTCTACTTCAAGATCAAAAGCAGCAGCAATAGAAAGAAGAAATCTAATAGAAGTTAATTTTGCAACTATAGAAAATATTTCACCAAAATCAATCCCCTCTACCTGAGAATATCCCTTTTCTACCAAGTGGGATTTATACTTATCCACTTTACCTTCTGCATTCAACTTCCTTTTAAATAGGCATTTTCTCCCAACGACTTTTCTCCCAGATGGTAACTGGACTAGATTCCAAGCTTCATTTTTGTCCAAGGAATCCATTTCTTCATCCATGGCCTTTTTCTAGAGATCACTATCCTTTGAATTAACAGCTTCCTTCAGATTTCTAGGATCATCATCAGTAATAGACATAGCAAAATGAGAGCAAAAATCAGGAGGGGAATACCTTTCTGGTTGCCTTATTTCTCGAGATGATCTCCTCAAAACTAGAGTATGAGGCTCTTCTTCTTCTAATTCTGCTTCTTCTATTGAGTCAGATTATTCACCTTCTAACTTAAACTCTTTTTTCTCTGGTTCCTTTTCCATTGGATTCACTTCTTGTCTGGGGACTTATTTGACCTCTCGAAACACAACATCTCAACTATAAATAGTCCTCTTAGTTATAGGATTCCAAAGCTTATACCCTTTCATACCATCTTTAGAGCCAATAAAGATACACTTCTTAGCTTTGTTATCCAACTTGCTCCTTTTCTCCTTTGGAACATGTACATAAGCATCACAACCAAAAAGTTTTAGATGCTTAATAGAGGGTTTCTTACCAGTCCATACCTCTTGTGGAGTTTTATCAATCAATGCTGATGTGGGTGATCAGATTACCAAGTACCATTCTGTCTCCACTACTTCTGCCCATAATTCTTGTCCTATCCCAACACTGCTTAGCATGCTCCTTGTATTTTCCATCAACGTCCTATTCATCCTCTCAGCAACTCCATTCTGTTGAGGTGTGTATGGAGTAGTATTTTGCCTTGATATACCGCACTTCTTACAAAAGTCCTCGAATTAATTCCCACAGAACTCTCTACCATTATCTGTCCTCAACACCTTTATTTCCTTTTCTGACTGATTTTCTACAAGAGCCTTAAATTCTTTAAACTTGGCAAATACTTCATATTTCTTTCGAAGGAAATAAATCCGTATGTTCCTTGAGAAATCATCTATAAATGAAACATAATATGTAGATTTTCCTAATGATGGAACATGAACAGGTCCAAACACATCACTATGTATTAATTCTAGAATTCCCTTTTCTCTTGGAGCACCAGATGCAAATCTTACTCGATTTTGTTTTCCATATATGCAATGTTCACAGAAATCAAAATCCAGAGTGCAATCAGTTATACCTTCAACCATACCTTTACCTTATAATGATTGAAGTCCCTTTTCTCCAATATGCCCCAATATTTGATTCCATATCATTGTCTTTCCTCCTGATGCAGTCAGGGTTTTGTCATCTTTACCTCCTTCCTCCAGCACAACATAATTGTTACATTAATCAATGATGGTTTTTCCCAATATTTTGTACAGAGTTCCATACTGAACTCCCCTCATTAATACCATTGATCCTCGAATCATTTTTTAACCACCATATCCACACACAGTCTTTACACCTGCAACATCCATCATTCTGACAGATATCAAGTTTCTTGCTAGATTTGGAATGTGTAGCACTCCAGGCAGAGTTCTAATCCTTCCATCCTTCAATTTTAGCTTGACTCTACCACATGCAATGATACTGGCTGGTGAATCATCTCCCAAGTACATGTCTCCTCCATTGTACTTTTCATATTCACATAACCACTCCCTATGAGGGGTCATATGGCATGACGCACCTAAGTTAGTCAGCCATATATCACATTCTGAAGGATTACCTGTGGAAGCTAGGTACACATCCCCTCCTTCTTCTAAGGAGTTCTTCGCCTCTGTGGAAGGGGTATCCTCATATCCCTTTGCTTTCTCAACATTCTTAGATATGTAATCCTTTTTATAGTGCCTAGCTTTACCACATTTCCAGCACTTCCTCCAGCACTTCCTTATTCCTTTTCCTGGTGATTTAGAGCTACCCTTAGATTTAGATCTCCCCCCAGATCCTTTATTTTTGTTTCTCTCCTGGGGGCGACCTCTCACAGATAAGGCATCCATGCTATGAATATCCATGGTTTTCCGTCTCATCTCTTTTGATAGTAGGGATGATACAATTTCATCAAATTTTAAGGTCTCTTGGCTAGCACTACCTATTGCAACAATTAGGTTGTCCCAGGAATATGGCAAAGAACACAATAATGTAATACATTTATCTTCTTCAGCCATTTTAATACCAATAGAGGTTAGCTGACTTACCAGAGTATTGTAGACATTCAAATTCTCTATTACAGTGTCATTCTTGTCCATTCTGAGGTGAAACAACTTGTTCATAAGGGATTTTGATTGATACAAACTCCCTAGTTTTTCCCATAGATTTACTGCACTATCTTCATCAGATATGTTCAACAACATAGTATGATAAGAACAATCATATTGTACTCCTTGCCCTTCTTTATAATTTATCCCAATCAGCTTGTGACGTTGCAGTGGGTTTCGTGCCCGGATACACAACAATCCACTGTTCCCGATCTACCAGAAGATCCTCCATTTTGAGCTTCCATAGCTCAAAATTCTGGCCGTTAAATTTCTCGATCTCAATTCTTGAAGTGCTTTCCATTCTTTTTCAATGCAAAAATCAACATTGCAAAGCTCCCACTAAACCTAGGTTTATCACAGACTTGAGATCTATCAACTGCGTTGAACTATTAGCAGCAAAGGCATCCCCCTGAGGCGAAAATCGAGCTCTAATACCACATGTAAGTTTTAAACATGTGTAGAGAAGCAAAGCATACAGATTATTTTAAGCAAAATAGAGATCACAACACATCATTCACACATAAACACAAAGATTTACCCTGGAAACCCTTAACTGGGAAAAACCAGAAAACCTTGGAGCCACACCTACTATATTCTCTTCATTCCATTATGAATCCTCAGAATACAAAATATAGGTATTTCGCAACATCCAAATACCCTAATCCATTAACCCGGATTAGAAAAAGACTCCAATCCCTTAACTGGGATTAAGTTACATATTTTTAGACAAATTCTAAAAATAGCCATAAAATCTATAAATAGCCAAAAACATTTGCTTGCTGCGATCACATCGAAAACGGCCTAACGGCCATTTTCGTGAAGGTGCTTTTGGGATCGCCAAGCTGCAACACTAACATGGGCACCTCCCCTCCATATGCACATGCAAAGAATATAACATATACCCAACAAGCATATGACTAGGGGGATTCGAAACACAGTCTATATATCATGGGAAACATAATGTCATGGGGTTTCTGTGTAGACTCACCAATGGACTAGAGTCAAGGGCCATCCGGGTTCTTTGACCAAATAAGGAAAGAACCATCAACTTGTATGAATCTAATCAGTGCGATAATATAGATGATGTCGAGCACATGAGAAACAACCATTCTAAAGGGTAATGAGGTATCCCTCTAGGTGGTCCAAGGGGCTCATCAATGAAGGTTATTAGGCCAAGGTACAGGGTGGATTTAGGTCTATCCTCTAGAATAAATGCGTTGATGTCAACAAAGAGATACCTACTACTGGCAAGGAAATAATGTTTCCTTGATAGAAGCGCGAGGGATACAACCAAGGAGTGGTAGAACTAGACATGGGATTGAGACATTGTTGGGTAATACAATGGTAAATGAGTAATCAAGAATCAATCTTCCTTTCCTTAGAGTATAAAGGTATGGATGAACTGTAAGCATATGTGAAAATTATCTTAGGGAGGGACACAAGGAATACTAGGAATTATGACTGCAATGGGGGACACTTAGAGGGAGGGTACTGATATATGACTATGGGAAAACATGACATCAGGGTGACTCAGCACAAAATAATCTGAACAAAGGAGACCAGGGATGATACCGTAAATAGGGATCACATGCGATCTATAGGGGTGTAAAGAACCACCATTTGTAAATGGTTTGTCCAGTGCGTGGGGAGATGAATATGTTGTGGAGTTGAGCTTCACAATTGTAGATTACTTGATACATAGACATTTGGAAAAAGGGGGTGCTTAAAAACACCATTATATAATGACCAGTGAGGAAGAAGGCCACCTCAGTAATGTAGAGTGTTAGGAAAGGAAGTAAGTTTCCAGTGGATCATATGATTCAATTAATTGAATTATTGTATATGAAATATTGTAAGGGGTAAGACACTAGTGGTAACCACCTTGTAGGAACAAGGACAACAACATAATAACATCATTTTTGCAGTATGGATGGAGTAGAGGGCTCATGAATGTGGAATATAGATAATTAGAACACCTTTAGTAGACATAAACATGGGAGTCCGTAGGGTATGACAATGGGTGTGTATGATAGAGTAATATGTGTTTTGGTGTAACTCATAGAAGAAAAGGACTCCCAAACCTTTGGAAATTGAAACAACATGGGTGCCAAAAGACAAGGGGTTCTATATGGTCACCCATGTAAGGTAAGTTCTAATTGCTAGGTAAGGAAAAATGCAAGGATGGATGGGCTTAAACACTTACCTAAACAGAGTGGGGGGTCCTACAACCTGCAAAGGTGATGAATAAGGTTGATGCCATATGATACTCTGCGGGGGTGATTGCCTATATGCTGGTTCTAAGTGTTATACCTATAGGGATTGGTCATTGATTGAAACAAAATGAGTTCATGCAACCTAAACCTGTACACATGGAAACAATACCCAAGCATAAAAGGTGCGCTTGGAAATCAAGCCAAATATATAAGTGACACATGACCTTAGGAAATGGTTGGGATCACACATCCAAAAAAGTGAGGAGGGTTAAAGTTCTACCCCCATGCTATGGGCATGAGGTTTGTGATTATGGATCACGTATGTGTTGGGGGGTGCTATGGGCTCATTAAAATATCGATATAGATGTGATGAGGTAGTGTCCAAATGATTGAACATGCCCCCTATCCTAGGGTGAATATAATTGGTCATGCCCCGCAACCCATAGGTGTTGATGGAGTGCAGATTCTCTCCTAGAGAGGTACCAACAAGGTATCGATCAATTTCTAGAATGGGGGTGTATCAGAAGGTGGATAGCCATGGTGGAACACAACGTCCATGATATGATGAGTGGAAATTTTCCCTGTGGATTGGATTCCCCTAGTATCACCAACAAGAACGACGAAGGTTAGTATGCATGTTTGGTGGCCTTCCCCGATGTTGTGGACATATAATTTTCTCATCGTCTTGGAAGTGTCAAACAAATAGGTTAGAGGGACTCATGTTTTTCGACACAACCATAGTGGTATCCGACTCAATCGTATAGGATGAGATGAAACAAATGGTGTTCATTTTGCTTAAAGAAGTCATAGGAGGGTGAACTTATTTGATTACCATGACTTGGGGCTCTGTGGAGAGACAACACAAGTTAGTGTTTACCAATTGATACTGAGGAAGATTTGGGAAATGGTGTGAGCAATGGATATGGAGACCACATATTGCACAAGGATGATTGGTGTGCAATGAATTATTGCATGTTTTGAGGGTGTTAGATAGATGAACCAATGCGATGTTCTCATTGGAATCTTCATCTAATTTTTAGAAATGAGTGCACAATATAGGAAACTTTGGATAGTTATGGGTAACATGATCCACGACATCACAAAAATAACAAGGCAGGGGTGCTCGAGTTGAGGCAGCAGAGGGGGGTTTTACAACTTTGTTCTGGCTCCCCAGCGGAGTCACCAAATGGTTACTGGTTTTTGCAAACTAGCATGTGATGAAAGGCACCTGCTAAGGTTTATGGAAGCCTTATTAGCATATCAAGAAGGGAAACTTTAACAACTAATAAACATAAATTCAAATTACTTTAAGAATGTTGATAAACAAAATTAAAAATAGTGAAGCAAATCTAAACTAGCATTTTTAAGGAGTTAATTTAATATTTAAAATAACCTTTTATGCTCGAATTAGGTATTTTGGATAAGTGAAGGTCCATGTGGTGGAAATGAAAAGTGGTTATTGACGGATAGGTTCGATGAGGCTAGGTGGAAAAAATTGTGTGTTAACAAAACCACATACTTCTTCTTGGTTATTCAATGATTGGTCAATGCTGATTGCGTAAGTAACGTTAAAATTTCCTCATAGATCATGAAGCACCCCTCCTGCTCCTACCACCCTGTGTGTCAGTAAATTTTTCATTATGATATTAGAGAATTATTCTTTATTCCCTTCTTAGTTTCATGGGGGTTGTGGCTTGATTGAAAGCAAGCTATTTTTGAGGGTTTGTCTTAGAAATTTCCTCACATTACCTCTCAAGTCTCAACTCTTTTACATTATTATCACCAATTTGTCAAACCAATGAAAGTTAGAAGTATCGAGCAGTTTTAGCCCCTGCTCATTCACCTCTATCTTTCTTCAATTGGGCATGACAAGGAGAGAATAGGGCCCATGGTGTTGGATTTGGTATTTTTGTTGTTGTAGGATCATTATAATATCCATGTTAAAGGCGCAATGGGTGATGGCATAAATAATTAAGTTTACCTTTAGTATCTATTTCTCCTATTCCAACAAGTTATTGAATAAGGAATCACTCATCTCCATGTTTTTGGTGATTCACTTTTAGTAATTAATTGGATGAAGGATCCAATGATAGTCAAAATCATCAACCTTGTTCATGTTGTTGATCACATTAAGGGTTTGAGTAACCCTTTTCAAGCTATTAATTACAAACATGTCTACAGGGAGCATAACTCATTGGCTATTCTCCTTTCTAAACATGATTTGGACTTGTATCCAAGATGCCTAAATTTGGAGGAGTATAGAGGAGCCTCGCTTGTCTCTTCCCTTCTCATAACTCTCTGACACTATAATTCCTACTTATGAAAATAATTTTAGACCAGTTGCTGTCATTGAGAACCACTTTTAGATTCTGTCTCTGAGTTAGTTTCTTTGATAAACTGCAGTTTCTTTTTGGGATGTTCCTAAAGGCACATGAAGATTGTATTTTCCGACCAAAGGGATGAAAGTAAGATTTTATTTTTCTTGGAAAAAAATTATAGATTCTTAGAAGAATTATATATGTTATTTAAAAACTTAAATATAATAAATAATAAAAACATACAATTAGTTTGTAATTTAAAAAAATGGAAATTTAAGGAAATATATTATTGAAAGAAGATTTTTCATATCATTATTATTTTATTGATTTTAGTTTTGATTTTTTAATTGTAGAAATAAATATTTTTATTTCAAAAGTTTAATATTCAATTTTGAAGTTTGAAACATTCAAAGTAAAATTTATATACATGATTAATTTATTTGGGGTTTTATATTCAATTTTTTTACTTGTACAGATTTATATTTAATATTGTCTAATATTCAACATCGAAACCTTTTTATCAACTTTAATTGAATTTTTAGAACTATGCTTAATTTTTGCTAAGGGTTAATCAAAGTGGTGTATACATCTTTGATCGACTTGAGATCCTTCTATGAATTGCAATTTTTCACAATTGTTTATGGTTGAGTCCACTAATTTTCAATATTACAAAGAAAGGCTAGGGAATCTGACCCATAAAAGGACTGTTATTATATGTTTTTAATTGGTGTTGAAGGCTGGTTACCATAGGTTAATAAATGATTTTATATGTCTTTGAAGATATTAAAGACATATTTCAATAAAATGTTGTAATTTACATTATAAATATAGTTCGTAGCAAAAAATACAATAAGAAACATATCAATAACCCCTTGAAGAAATAATGGTCTTTATCACAACATTAATAGAAGTGCATGTTTCAATTACATCAAATAACGACCAAGTTATAGATTCTTAGTAGAATTATGTATGTTATTTAAAAACTTAAATATGGGTGAATCCATGAAGATGGGTGTCTATTTTGGGGGGTTTTATGAGAAAATAAATTTGATTTTTTCATGTTTTTCAACTTTGGGTGAGCGAAAGTGATATTTTTCATTTAGAATTTCACTTTCAAGTAAAAACAAAACTTTTAGAGAATTATGTTAGCTTTCTATTCATAATTTTTTCAGTTTTTATTATTGAGATTTGATATGTCATTTAGGAAAATGTTTGACAGTGTGTCCTTATAAAATGAAAGGAATAAAAAATAGACATGTTTGGTTGTGCACCTAAAATAATTGTTAAACTTGTGTTTTGCAAAAACAAAATATGTTACGACAATCTACACACAATATACTATTGCGATGACTATAAGTTTGTAACCAACGGATCTATACACTAATTATAATATTTATTTGAATTCGATTAATGGGGAAACCTTGTCGATTTTCAACATGTGTTTGGTTGCGCCACTTTTCTCTCAATTGACCATAAAATTTAAAAATCTACAAATACCCTTTTGAAGTAGACACTCCAATTAAGCGCACCATATTTGTTTCAATTTTTTAGGTGGTGTATTTTTAAAGTTATATATTTTTCATTTCACCGCATGTTGAAAGAGATGAAGCAAAACTCGACACATGTTAAGAAAAAATAAAAAATAAAAATAGCAGATCTCACCTATACACAACAAAATCTATAACTACGGAAATTAGATTCAATAACGAAACTAATGGTATCATGTTCGACAGTCAATTTGTAGTGTAAGGCATCCATTTTACCTTCTGAAAATGGAGAAACCTGAAAATTGTGCAGGTTTCAGGTCTCAGAGGTTATTCGGCCAAACAATTATTCGGCCGAACAATGATTCGGCTGAAAAATTATTCGGCCGAACAATGTTTTTCCGTTACGGAACTGTTATTTACAACGCAAACAAAAAAAAAAATTCGTCGACCGGAAAAAAATTCGTCTGCCAAATTTTTTTTTGGCTCGCACTCTTCTAGCTATCTACCATCAATGGTTGGTTATCTATTCATCAACAATAAGTTATCCATGCATGACAGTAAACAATAATAATACATTACAATTTATCATATTACTAGCACACCCACGAACAAAACAGGTACTGTTCAAGGAGATACACAAGGCTTAATATATCCTTTGTCTATAGCAACTCCTGTAATTGTATTGTTCATTTCGTTAATTTTGGGATACTCATATGATATGGAGCTCATGATACTAGTGTTGAAAATGACATCTATGTTAAAATCTAAATATTGTTTAGGTGGTAATACTAATATCTTATCACAAAATACAACTTCAAATTCCTTTAAAATAGGAAATTGTTCCAATTCCATTTTTTATTTTTTGGGCTCAAATTCTTTAATTTTGATGCCATAAAGTTGACACCCTTTCCTAATACACTTTTTACGTTGTAATGCTGAAATTTGTCGTGTAGATAAAGGTCTATAAATTTCATTCATTGTATGATACTTATCTTCCTCATCCACACTACTGAAATTTTTATGCAAATAGTTGATAACATCTTTATGAGATTCTAGCCAATCCATACCTATGAAAATGTCATAGGATCCTAGGGGAAGTATATTTAAATTAATTGAGGTATCCAAGTCATTAAAACCTAATAAGAAATCTTTAACTATCTCCGTAAATTTCATTTTTACCTTTGTTTCCAGCTATACCAACCATGCATTTTTTTGTTTTTCCTTACTAAGTTTACACTTTTCAACTACTTTTGGTGCAATGTAACTTAAACTAGACCCTGAATCGATAAGTATTGAAACATGTATGTTCAAAAATTTACCTTCTACTTCCAACATGGTGGATTGATGGTCCACCTACCGATATTCCAAAGAAACATTAACTATAGGGATATTCCTGGCTATGTCATTCACAGTAGAAGCTTCCTGCAACATGCTTACGGGTTACTATTCCATCCTCCATTGGAAGTTTCGATACTCTTTACCCCATTGCTATTGGTTGAACCTTTCCTGTTGTAATTTTTATCAGTATGACCTCTTGTTCCTTTTCCAAAAGGTGAGGGTTTAAATCCTTTAGTACGTTGATCGATTTTTTCAATTTTTTTTAAAATTTTTCCAACTTCTACTCAATTTGGATATTTGTTTAAACAAATGGTAGCACAACAAGGCCTTCTAATTGCTTCATCCATTGTTGAAGAATTTCAAACACAATCTTTTCCTTATACACTAGGGGTAAACAACTGATAAAACTGTATACCTTAGCTTTTTCAACTCTTAGGTATGGTACATATCGTTGTAAATTTACAAACTCAGTTACAAATTCTTCCATGGTTAACAATCTTAGTCTCAAATCATTGAATTATTGAGCTTTCTCATCATAATATCGTTCTGACATATACATTTTTTCAATAGTCTTTTAAAAAATTTCCAACTCAACTCTTTACTACGTATGCTACTGACACTCTTAGCCCCTTTCCACCACGGAGTAGATTTAACAACTAAGATTCTATCGCTTCCTCAAATTATCCATCAAACATGAAGGGCCTTAACTTTTTGAATTCTCCCTGTAACTCTATAAGTCTTTCTTTTTGTTTTTCATTATTCATTTCATCACCTTTCATTAAATCTTGGGGGGTTATATAGAAATGCTATTTGTAGTTTCCTCACTATTGCAACTTTGTAGTGCTCCTTTTCTTTTCTTGTAAGGAACATACAATAAATATAATAATTAAATTGATAATGTTACCTTAGTATAAAAAATATTAAAATTCAGAATCAAGTTGCTAATTTTACCTTAGTAATAAAAAATATTTCTATCAAAACTTTCTAACATTCGTAACATTTTCAACTTCTCAACACTACATCTACAATCATACATTAACTATCTTTCATATATTTGCACCTATCAAAACTTTCTAACATTCTGAACATTTCCTAAAATTCATTCATATATTTACACCTATTAAAACTACCTAACATCCATTCATATATTTGCACCTATCAAAACATTCACTCCTCACATTCCCACATTCACTGCTAACATTCACTCCTAACATTACACCTATCAAAACATTCTCTCCTAACATTCGTCCATTCCCACATTCACCCCTAACATTGCACCTATCAAAACTTCCTAACATTCCTAACATTAAATTCCTAACATTCTGTTGCAGCCGCAACATTTTCCCAAAATTCTAAAATTTTGGGACCCCCCTTTTTTACTTTGAATTAGTTGGTTCTTTCTTGATTACAGCCTCTCAATTTTTTGGCCTATGGATTTTGAAGCATTTTTGGTTGCTGCCCATCGATTGGTTTTCTCCTCATTACATGTTCTGAAGATTTTGTGCCTTAAAGATTTCCATCTTGAGTTGATTTCATTGTCGTTTTGCCCGTTTTTTCAAAGCCTTGTCGATCGGGAGTTAAGTTTTTCGTCTATTTCGTCGTTGCAGGCAGTTTAATGATTTTCCTCCCCGCCGTTACGGGCGGTTTAATGATCTTCCTCCCCGCCGTTGCGGGCGGTTTGATGATCTTCCTCCCCGCTGTTGCGGCCCGTTTCCGAGTCTTGGACTTTCGTTTTCGTCCCGACCGTTTCGGGAGGTTTTGGAATCTTCCGACCGTTGCGCGTGATTGTTTGATTCTCCTTCGTTGTGGAGGGGTTCGAACTCTTGATCATCCGATCAAGGTGTCCGCCGACGCCCGCCGACTGTGATTCAAACGTTATTTAGCCGTTGTGGGCGAGTGAGTACAGGGGGGTTGTCCGCCGTTGCGGAGGAAATGGAGTTCTGGCCACCCGACCCAGTTTCAGTTCGCGCTCGATGGAATTTTTCCAGCACGTGTGGCAGTTTTTCAATATATACGGGGCGACAAACAGGGTTTTGTATTGTTTTTGAGTGCTGTCATGGTAAGTCGAGCTGTCGATTTTAGGAATGCGTGAGGATCTAGCTGTTGGTGTACCAGTGTCCAAGTGGCAGGAGGAGAAGTCTAACCGGCATCAGCTCACTCGTTTGTTGGATTTCCAGGTAGGATCTTTACACCCTAACATCGTGTTTTTTCAAGGTTTCAATTAAGGGATTTATGTATTGGTTCGAGTATTGCTAGAATTAGATCCCCGTAGTCTTTGTCGCTCGCCCGAAGAATTTTTCGCCCGCAGTTAGGTTTGTCATAACCGTTCACCCGGTGGTTTGCGCCCATTTTGTTAGGGTTTCCGGCCGAATAGTTTTTGTGGTTAGAGGGGGTGGAGTCTTTGCCTTTGTAGAGCCCGCATTTCATTTTTTGTCTCTGCCGTTTCAGTTTCGCCCTAAGCACAGTAAAGGAAGACAAGGTGCAGGTGGCCTTCATGCCACCTGCACCTAGTTTAGTAATAATGAGATCCGTCGGTGGTTTCGATAGGGTTTCTGATGGGGGTTTGGATAGTGAATGCTTAGCCGGTTAGTTTCCCTAATTGGTTTACCCATTTTTGAACCCTAACCTCTGCCCGCGCCGCTTAGTTCGTCATTATAGGCTACCTTGAAATCCTAGGGCTGTGCTGCTGTTAGTATTTGCGTTTGGAGGGTAGCGTGAGTAGTGGTGCTGGCGGGAGCCCCCTGTGCGAAAATTTGTTTTGGATTCCCACGGTTTATAGTCGCATCGATGTAAATACCATGTCTGGGAGCAACATAAGCTTTCGCCGTTTTTTGTGTTATGCATTTGCATTTCATATCGTTTGATTGGAAAATGGCGAACTGTGGAATAATGTAATTTTGAGGCTAGGCCATTTAATGAATATTTCCATTTTTGATTTTACACCACATTAAGACCTGGCTCATTATAGTGCAGTGGTAGACTGAGTCCATTTTGTGCTGATAGTTTTGATAGACAAGGCATGGCGAGATTGTGTGTACATGTGTTGGCCTATTTCTTGTTTACATATTAACATAGAATAATAGTATGTTGCAAAATATTGCACGACCATTTCAAATCTTTCAGCCTGAAGGGCCTAAGTCTAAATCCCATTATAGCTCTGATGCACTTGAGAAAAGATAAAACTGCTGCAAAATGTTCACAAGCCTGAAAATGCTTAATATCATAATGTTTTACATTGCAGGAAAAATCTACAATGTCCAAGAGGCAGAAGAAGAAAGCCCCAGCGGTGGAGGAAGTACCAGCACCAGACACAGAAGCAAAAACTGAGTACATCTATGAAGACACCCAATGTGTTTGCTATCACTACTACAGAGGACTTCAAGAAAACTGTCCAGAAAACAAAGGGACTTTGCACCGAATTTTTCAGGAGAGCCTTAGTCATTTACAACCGGTGTCAAGTAGAAGCTGAGCAAAGGCTACACGAGTTCCCAGATCATGACTCATTTATAGAAATGTTGCAGAGAAGACAACAAGAGGAGGAGGCCAAAGTACAATGCATCAAAGCCATTGATGAACAAACCCTGAAGATTGAAATAGGCCATACAACCGTTTGTTTGCAGCTCCTAGAAGAACAGGTGAGACTAAATGCAACCAGAGTCGAGGCCATCAAGAAAAAGGCTGAAAAGTTTGAGATTAATATCCAATTCTTGGAGCCCAATTCTTTTGAAGATCTCGCCAGTGAAGCTGTAGCGTGGAAGAAGTTCCTAGAGAGTCAAGCGGGGCCCTCTTAGTGAGAAATCGGTCATTGTAATATTGTAAAATATTTGTAAAATTTTTTGGGAAAAGGGGAAGCGTTAGGAAGACCAAGGGTTGGGATGCCCAAAGGTCCCTTTGGGCAACCCAACCATTTCTTGCATTTTGTATAAAAGTAGGAGACATAGATAATGAAAAGGGATTTTTCCCAGTAATACTGGAGGACCTATTGTAAGAACTACTTCCTTTTGCAATAAATATTTTAGTTTGCCTGTTGGAGAAAGATATGTGAAGTTTCCAAATGCTAACAAATGGATGGCGGAAAGATGAACTACTTTATTTTTCAGCTTATGTCCACAATTCGTGAGATCGTTCTAACTTCATGACCTATGTCTTGTTAAATGGTTTCTGATTCATT
>LPNX010820393.1:21902-33787 GCA_001517045.1 Pseudotsuga menziesii | reverse complement strand
CTCACACAAAAGGACACTATGGATAGAGGAGCCTGAATAAAAATTCAAAAAGAAAGGCATGAGGAAGACTCAAAGGACAAAAGTCCAAAAGCACAAAAAAGTGCAAAATGACATGGGAATGAGGAACAAATGAATATTTTTGTTTACCAGATGTTACGATCCTGTGGTGTCCAAGCTGGAGGCTACCCAAAGACAGAGGTAAAAATGAAACTCATACTCCTGGCCTCAAAAGAGTTATCTTGACTTCGAAATCTTGGTTTCCATTTTCCTAAATTGGACTACCCTCAATGTTTAAAAGCACATATATTGCCTTTGGGAAATCCATATATCTAGAAGAATTCAACATGATGGTTTTATTATAAAACAGTCTATTACTCAAGGAAGAAATTGTCTAGAGGTATAGGTTCACCAGGTAGTCGCCAATTGTTGCGGCCGCAACTATTTTCCCCAAATTTCTTAAATTTTGGTCCCCTCCTCATGATTTAGAGTTGTTTTTAATCGTTTGGATCCGTGAATCCTTGGTCATGCTCTAGTTTTGGGTGATTTCTGAAAATTGACTCTCGACCTGTTTCAAAAGTTGTCTTTGTTTGAGATTTTGGTGGGTCGTAGATGTGAGCTTGGTTTGCTAGTCGTGGATGAATCAGATTTTGCTCCTTGAAGAAACCGTTGTTTCGAAGGTGAAACAGGCTCGTGACCATTGTTAAATTTTAAGAGTTGTTCGAAACACTTAATATTTTTTATATAGATTGGGTGTCAAAATTATGTTTGATCGGAGGTCGTTGTCCTTTCGTCTTCCACCATTGCGGCTCCAAAAGCAGCTAAGCACCCGAAGTCTAAATTGCTCCAACCACCGATGCGAGTCTGCCTTTAGTCATGGGTCCGTAGTATTTTCTCTTCCGCCATTGTGGCTGTGCAAATATTTCGGCTTCCGATGTCAATGTCCTTCTGATTCCTGATTAGGAATTTTCCCGCCCTCCGGTCGCATGTCCATAACCTCTTTCTCTTCCGCCATTGCGGTTGGGGCAGGGATTTGAGCTCCTGATGCCAGCGCTCTGAGCATCCGATGAGTTCTCATTTCCTGTCGTGGGTGTTTTCCTTCGAACCCATAGGTAGACGAAGTAGTGGTGTCGGCGTTTGTCAAGCCTTGTGGCAATAACGCTGTACATGGCCTCTCTTAATGCTTAGCCGTTTTAGTTGATATGATTTGAATGCAATCCCGATGAATGATGTACGTCGTTTGATTGCAGGTGGTTCCAGAGATTGGTCAAACTACGGCAGCGCAAAGGGAGATGGGAAGTTTGGTGAAGGTAGAGCCGAAACCAACAGGATCGCAAGGAGGACAAGTGGAGTAGAAGAAAAAAGCAGTAGCTACAAAGGCGTAGACCTAAAAACCGATCAGTTACCAAATGGTTCATGAGTGGATACAGAAAAGATAGAGGGATATGAAGCGTTTGGGGAACTGAAAAGTCGCACGCTTGTAGGCAGCCCAGGGGTCAACTGCTTTAGCTTAAATATGCGAAAGTTAGAACTTACGTGGGCTTTTTCCCTGGAAAAACTTGTTACTTAAGGCTTGTAAGAGGAACTATTTCGTTTTACAACCAGAGACTGCAAATTTTACCTGTTAGAGGAAGTGCTCTGTGGAATATGTCAATGGGATTAAATGAGCAATGTTGAATGTGAACTATTTCGTTTTTAGCTGTGTCTCATTAGCTGTAAGAGCGTTCTAATTTCTTGAACCTATGTTCTTGTATGAATGTTCTTCAGTACCCTTATGATGTCTTTTTCCACTATGAGTAATGGTAGTTTTAACTGTTGATGAGCTATCTTATCATATATACTTTTATTCATGTTTATATGTTTGGTTATAAGAACAGCTATCTGTGATTTGCCATAACACATGAACAGGGGTGCATTACTCATGAATTAATACCCAACTCTCTAGAGATAGTTTAGTTAGTATTTATTTTCTTGCATGATTTGGATGCTTGTGAGTGCTAAGACTAGAGGTAAGAACCTGTGCATCACATTGTGACTACTCTTTGCATCTTTATCACCCTGCATTGTTAATTAGGCACGTGCATATCATACTTCAAGTCAAAAAATACAAAAATATACACGGTGGACCGGGTTGTAACCGATAAAACCTTTTGTTTTTGTTACTTGACCTACGGTAGTCGGACCGCAAACCGGACGGATTCCCTATACCAAACAGTCACGGGCTAGTTGGGAACGTTGACTGGGAGAATCCCTTGCTGTTGTTGCCTGCAATTTTCTAGGTCTCAACACCTGGATGATGAGCTAATGTCGACGGGAAAAGTCTCGTCGAAGGAGGGCCATGATGAGTCCCACATCGACGACATGAAACTTGGAACATAGTTCTGGAATGATGTGAATGTAGTAACCATAAGACTGACTCAAAAATACTGGCACAAAAACTATGTGGACTGCAGAGGTAAAACTTCTTCAAATCCCCTTTGAACATCGGGCGGCACGACAAAAGACTTGGCAACATGACTGAACAGGAAAAACACATAGTGCGACAGTGGACAATGCATTCTTTTGAAAGACTCAAAGGAGTGACATGACTCATGAAAGTGGATCATTGCAGAGATTAGCTGAATACCCAATTAACTGACATGATGTGCAGACAAGTGCCATGTTCAAAGGTAACGACAAACAACTGCCATTGTTTGCAAAATGATTCCCTTTCCATTACCCCCATCATGGTCGATGAGTGCCTCTTTTTGGTTTTACGAGTTTAAAGAGGGTAACAAACACTCGATATAGCTTGTCGAAAGACAAGTCCAGACTCATTTGTTTTAAGAACCTGAGAGAGGAGGGGTTCGTTCCCAAAACGGGTCTCTCAATGTTTAATTTAATGAGTCCACTGAAAGAAAACTTGGTATCGTTCATGTTTAGAGATTCTGAACGATTACGGAAGAAGACTCCAAAGGGGTCATTTTTCATATAATTTAGTCCCTAGGGCCCGAAAAAGTATAAAATCATACCTTAGGGAACTCTTCCAGTCATGATTGGCCCGAGTGTTCCTTTTTCGTAAATAGTCCTATCCGCACCGAAAAAGAGATAACCTACCGTCGGACGGACGATTCTTCAAATACTTTAACGAGTGTGAAAAAGACAAGATCGCTCGACAATCTTTTTCGTATTTAGGGAGCCTAAAAAGAGTTTAAAGAGAACTCCATGAGGTTTCTTTACACAATATCACTTTTTATGAGCCTGGAAAGAATCAGAAACAGACTCAACGATCTTTTCTTATTTAAGGAGCCTGAAAAGGAGGTGAAAAGAAGACTCCATGACACTTCTTTACACAATGTCAACTTTTTACGAGCCTGGAAAGAAACTGAAATGGACTCGGACCTTTGATACTAGGTTTAAAGAGCATGACCAAACTGTCGTAATAAACGCTCATCGACCTTTTCCGTTTTATGAAAGTGCAAAAAGGCCATAAACAAACTTCCAAAGCTTTTTCTATAGTTCTCTTATCCTGCAATCGGCTCAGAAACAAGTGTTAAATGCATTTATAACTAGCATTAAGGGATTACAATAGATAAACTTTGACTAAAATATGATTTTATACCAAAACTATAGTATGTCAGACCCAAAAATTCCTATATAAGTTATGTAAATAGTAAAAAATCAAATCATCTCACTATTTACCCATAGCAGAGAGCACTTGGAGCACTTTCTTAGCCAGATCTTCAACAGCTGATACCGGGAGTTCCCACTGTCCGTTTTGAGCACCGTCAGTTGCAGGTAACAGCTAAAAACCTATTCTTTCATTTCATAGTGTTTATTTTGAGTTTTGGTGGGGTTTTTGGGCTCATATGGCAAGCCCTAAAACCTTGAAAGCGGGCAACGTGCCTACCCCTTGCGGGATACGCAGTACCACCCAAGAACTGTGCCTATAACATTGTTGACAGGTGGTGCCACCGCCTGTCTCCAAAGATGCACAGGAGGTGTCACCCTTGGAGATTTTAAACTAATAGCATGAGCAAAAATAAGTCATTCTTTGATTTTTAATGATTAGGGATGATTCTAATCCATGCTATGATTGTTTTTGACAGGTCTTGGTTGCTCAAAACATGGTGATACGGAAAGAAAGAACACATGACAATGATGATGTTTTTGCTAAGAGAAATGCGGATTGTATTGCCACATTACGGGACTGTGGTCTCCTGAAGTTCTTTCGGACCCCAAGCATGGTGTCACACTAGCGGTTACTGGAACAAATACTATGGATGTGGAATCCAGAGCAGTAGTACTTCGAGGTGGGGGCCCATATTCTTACAGTGGAAGTAGAGGACATCTACTTCTTGACTGGTCTCTCGAGACAGGGTGCCCCCATCTCACTGACAGGTTCCCATGGAGGGGATATTACCACTCGAGAGCTTATAGATCGTCACTGTGTTCTATGGACGAGGACATCGGGGAAGAAAATCCCCATCAGAGCAGAGTGACGGATGGGCCCCTATGGACCGTCCTATTTACTATACAGAGGGTGGTAGGGAGTCAAGGTGTGCACTAGGCTTCTAGGGCACACATGTTGTATGCCATAGAGGTCATGGCACCCACAGTATTCAACTGGGCGGAAGGCATGCTTCCCATATTCAAAGATTAGTTGACTAAGTGTCGGCAGGGAGAGCTAAAGCAGTTTGGCTTTGGCTCCATTTTAGTCTGCTTCTTCTTCGAGCGGGTTCCACAGATGAGACCTCAGGTGGTCTTTTGGAGTCTGAGAGCGCGGGACCCCCATATGCTAAGGTGGGTCCATGTCATGGCTTGTACAGAAGCAGGTAGGGGAAGGGTGAAGTTCGGTGACCCATTCTTTAGATGGCTCCGAGATCAAATCCTCATGGTTGAGGATTATGCTTACGCAGGTACGAACTTCACCGAAGATCCTGACCTACCACTCCCTCCTGGAGGACACTGGGGGCAACATCGGTAAGAAGCAAGAAACTCTAAAATGGATGAAATTTTTTTATGTTTTTCATGTTTTATATTTTTTTATGTTAAGTGACAAGACCTGTATATTCTCATGTAGATGTTGGAGCAGTGCGACCTGGAGGAGCTTCTCCATTGGACAGGCAAGCTGGAGCCCGCTTTGTATCACAGGGTGATGATATCACCGGGGAGCTAGAGGAAAACCTGGAGATGTAGACCTTGGATATCCACTATCTCTTTGTACATTCGCGATGTTGATGGATCCTCCACCTGCGATTATGAATCGTGTCTAGTATGTGTTTAACCTAGGAGGGATGCGAGCCAACCATTTTCTAAATCCATGACGATTGAAGAAGAACACGGCTGTCATTTCGATAGAAGATGATATTTCTTTGTTAAAGATTGAAATTGTTTCACTATTTGGCTGCTATGAGTTGGTGGAAAGAGAGATTGTATAGTTGGAAGATTCACGCTTTTTCCCAAGCTACACAAAGCGTGAAGAAGTTGTGAAAATTCAATGTGTGAAGGTAAAAATATTGCTACTCTAATTGCTTGCTTTTCACCTACAGACTTAGAAGGACGAGGAATACCAGTTGCTTGCTTGCTATTTAACTACAGAATAAGAAGAGTGAAGGAAGGCCAGCGAGTGAAGAAGTCAGTGTCTTCATTTACTGACATGATGGAAGAAGTGAAGAAGCCGCCAGGGGGCTTTGACAGGCGTCCAGTTTGGCCTTGCATCGTCCAGTGAAATTGTAAGTGGATGCACGAAATAGAGAAGAATAATGGGAAATCGAGTTCTTGTTTACTACAATTCTGAGGCAAATAATGAAGTTGTGTTGTTTCTATGGCTGGTTTCGTAGTTTCAAAGTTTCTATGACATATTCTTGGTTCTTAGATGCTTTCGTATATCCACAATCCGAGATTCTTGTTTTTATGGCACCCAACACATGTTCCTTACCTTCGACTATCTCTGGACTAGGCTTTGCTGCGTATTTAAAGACATCGGTATTTTTTGAAGCATTTCATCCGCTCTACCAAGGTCAAGCATTCTCAAAAACATTTCGGTGCTTGGTAGATGAGTGGATGTGACGGGAAATGCAGAGTCATTGGAAAATACAAATGATATAAAAAATATAGTCTATCCTCTGGTTTTCCTTTTGGATATAGTTACAATCTCTATAGTTTTTGTAGAGGCTTCTCTTTTGTTGTATACAGATTCAAGGTTATATGCCTAAATCATTGAACATTCAGTTTCAGTGAGGTGTTAGCCATTGTTTTTTTTTGCAATTTTTGTTTTCCTTTCTATTGTCATTCATTCAAAACCATAAGCTTAGACTCTTCTTCTCCCTTCAAGTTTCCTTAACCTAGATTCAATCTTGGATCAGATTTCAATTCGCACATAAACATCCTTTCTTTTCGAGCATTAATACGAATTGGAAAGGGAGGCTTTGTCGGCAGAGGTTTTGAAAATTTTTGTTTTAGTTTTAGTTCAGTTGTCTTATTAATGAATCATAGGATATAAGGCTTCTTAGTCTCCTCTCAGCGTAACCTCATAGTATCTACCTCGACGTGATTCAAGAATTAAGAATTACTAGCATACCCCCAAAGCTAGGGAAATGAAACACCGAAAAGAATTTCGGTATATCTAAAATGAATAGAAAACCTGGCTTCTTCTCGTGTTGGTTTAAAATGCATTAATTTTGTTGGGGTCCAGTCCGGTTGGCTCACCTTATGAAGTAGCTTGAGTTAGGAGGCAACAAGAAGACTCCCGATCTCTGACTCGTGTGTCTCACATGTGGGGGCACGTTGATTCTAATATTGGTGCTCCCAGTACTAGTATGTAGTAACTTGGTCACATCGTGACTGCCTTCAAATCTGGAGACTCTTGATTTGCATATTTGCGATTATGCTTTCGGTGTCCTTTATCCAGCTGTTGAAGAGATAGTACTGTCTAAGCCAACTCAACTTTTATAGCCAGAATAATTATTTGCTCATATCCAAATCCAAATGCCCTTTGGTATATCTTGGGAATCCTGGACTTTACACCAAGTTTTTTCATCTTTGAAAGATTACATTGAATTCACTGTGAATTGGATTTATTTCAAATTACATTGAATTCACCGTGAATTGGGTAAACCTTACATTAACTGCAGCATTGGCCAGGCCTTCAGGTAAAGTGTTTTTTATTATAAAAACAAAATTCCAATGAATTAATCGTGAATTGGATAAACCTTACATTAACTGCAGCATTGGCCAGGCCTTCAGGTAAAGTGTTTTTTATTATAAAAACAAAATTCCCATGAATCCTGCCTTTAACGTAAAAGACCCTCTTACTTAGCTTGTGTTGAATAAATGAGAAAAGAAGGGGAAAAGTTGTGGAAGCATGAAGGGATTTTTGTGGGAGAGTAAGAAGGAAAAGAAAAAGGTGGAACCAATGAGACAAAATAAATAGAGTTTATGCCTTTTCTCTCCTCGAGCTTTCTAGACTGCTAGCTGCATTGCATTGAAAATCTCATTCCTGAACATGGGAAGTTTCAACCAGGTGGTAGTTAACCAAGGGTGTGTGGAACTCAATGTGTGCATGTTCAGGCTACGTGGTGCTCTATGTTTAATAAACACTCGGCAACAACACATAAACATTCGGTTCAATAAACATTGGGCAACAACACATTAATTTTGTTGCGGTGGGATTATGCACAGTTGGAATGTGTGGTTGGATTATGAACTGTGGGATGGACAGATGTTTTACGGCGAATAATAATTTACAGGCTATAATATATTTAATGCGGTCATCGTCGCAGTGTGGGCCATTGGATCCAATGGCTCACACTGCTGCGACGACCGCATTAAATATCGTATAGCCTGCGATATATTTTTCGCTCTTGTTTTACAACCAAGTGCTCATAATCCTCTTGGTGCATATTTAACTCTAATGCTCAGCGTGGCCCAACTACTTGCCGCTCAGTTTGGATGCTAAGCGTGGCCCAACTACTTTGCCTCTCTCAGCGTGGCCCAACTGCTTGCCTCTCAGTTTGGATGCTTAGCTTACCATGCAATTTTTTTTAGAGTAATAAAGAAAATTCAAACAAGGTTGCTACATTTTGTACCAAACTTCAAATAGGGCCATGATGGCACTCATGAGTTAAGATAGGGATGATCAAACACGAGCATAACCGAGTCCGAGTCTTACTCCCAATTGCGTTGAGAAGGAGGTTTTACGGCAACAACAACAATTCATCTAATGCTATGGCCATGGAAATGGTTAATTATGCTTAGGCACATTCACATCCTCCAAATGGTAAACTCCTTTCTCTCTTAGATGCATTAGACATGGCTACATATGATTTTCCTTTTGACTTGAGCTATTTTCTCTAATGCATTGTATTAAAATGTCCAACATGGTAAACATACCTAGATTTTCCACTATTTTTGCATAGGGCATTGAGAGTGAGTTTTACTCCTTTAGATCCGAACTATGGTTTATATTTCCCATATGGGTCTGACGTATGCTTCTAAAATTACAGAGGAGTCTATACACAGGTATTGAAATAAATTTTCTGAGTTTTCTCAATGCTTTTATTTTAAAAGCTCGAATTCCCTTTTGGCTCCTTCTCCCCCCTGCTTGAAGCAATACCCTTCTCCCCTTGCTTGAAGCAATAGAGAGCTCCCTTCATGGGAGGATGGTTTCCATAACTCCTTTATTCCTTCCTTTCTTGAGAAGCCCTGTCTCAAGTGAATTTACTTCACCTAAGTCTGTCTTAGGCTCCTCCTTACCTAAGCAATTGCCATTCATAGCGTGTGGTCATTCCGAGGAGGTCGCTGAAATCCAATCTCATAACCAGGAGATGTATGGCTTATATAATCAGTTGGCTTATATGAGCAAAATATTACAAATCATTATTTGCAATACACATGTATTGAAATAAATTTTCTAAGCCCGTGGTCATTCCCAGGAGGTCGCTAAAGCCAGTCTCATAACTAGGTATTGAAATAAATTTTCTGAGTTTTCTCAATGCTTTTATTTAGGTTGCAGATTGTACAAGTGCAACTGAATGTTATCTTAATATGTTGACACCATCAGCACTTAGCTGTAGGGGATAAGGGTTGAAATAAGTCGTTATTCACCGAGCAGAGTGCCTTGTTGTTTTCACATGTGCCTGGACCTGACCTTTTTGTTGTTTTTTATTTAATCTGGTCTGTTTTTCTTTTGATTTTGGTGGGTTGTTGTTTTTCCTTTCTCATGTCAAGTTGTTGGCTGTGGGTGCAGTGAACGAAAGCAGGTTTAATCGACATCCAAGAGCTTCACAGGAGAAAAGAAAAAGGAGATAGAGATGAGAATGAAATGACAATGGCGATGGCTATGACCACGATCAGTATTATCATGAGGACTTGTACTAGGAAAATCCATATGAGCATAGTACACCATTCATGAGCACAGTATACCATTCATGTTGATTGAAAATGCTTATTCGAGGCAAGAGATCCATATTCAATACCAATTAGCCAGGTATGACAACACTTTCGAGATATGAGCATTTCACCTGAACTGTACCATATTTTAATGTAATGTTGTAAGAAATGAAGACAAAATGCTCAAGTTTTGTAGATCTGACAAAATGCTCAAGTTTTGTAGATCTGATGTATTTTTTCTCTAGACAAAAGTGTTTTGAGGTATCAAACCTCAGGGGAAGTTATCAATTACAACACCATTACGAATCCCAACTACATCATTGGTCCTTGTAAGCAGGCCCTCTCACTCTCGGAAAAACAGAGTCTCTCTCCCGTTCTGCATCTCCAATTCAGCTTCAAATGGCAACCCTGAAGAACAAATTAAGCAATCATCCCAAAAATAGAAGAGAAAATTCCCAGTCTTCATGGTATGCTAAAAATAGTGAAGGGAAGGACTACCTCTACAGACTCGGCCAAGAAGCCAAGAACATGTACATATCTGTTGGAGCGCGGAAGGGCATAAGTGACGACCTGTTCATTGGCAAATTTCTGGGAAAGGATGGTAGTTAATTCATTAATTCGCCTTGCATAATAATTTAAAAGGATTTCTGTTATATGTTTTATAAATATGAATTTCCTATCTGCAATGGACATTGTATTTTCTTACAGAGAGACGTTTGAGCATTTGCAGGGAGACTATTACATCGGCCCGGCCTTCTGGTGTTATGCCCTTGAACCCAAGAAAGCATTAAGACATTAGTTGAGTATGCCACTGAAATTTAGTTGCATACCGCCATATGGAAGCCTTTTTTTTAATTTTAGTGAATGCATCATTATTGCTTGATATGTAGTTCAAATGTAAGTAACTGTAGAGTGCCAACTATTCTATTTTCAATTGATTGCAGGATTAAACATTAAAATTCCACGCCAATCACTGCATTGATTGCTAGATGTTTAGTTAGATGGAGACAGAGTGCTGAAATATAACCATCTGGCATCCACACGAATCTGAATCAACATGTTTTTTATTTTGAGCTGGGAAGATTAGGGTTCAATGGTTACTCCATCTGACTGTCCCTACTAGCTATTTATGATGAGACTTAGTTCCTAAGTTCCTTGTAATATTATAATATGTATTAAATTGTAATTTACCATTTTTGTCATTTTATATTCAGTCTCATTCCAGATAATTTTATAGGCGATTGCTCACACTTGATCACCTTTTCAAATATGTATACACTTCATCACCTTTTTAAATATGTATATTTTAATTTTCTGAAGAGATGCGATCAAAGTTGATCATTCTCAACCAATTTTGTATTATTTTGTTTACAATTAAGAGTATACCATATGTGTATATTGTGCAAATTTTCATTCTACCTTAGTGGTTTTCACTTTGGATGATGATATAAACATTAACATGCTCATATTGATCTTCTAGGCAATTAAGAGTATACTATATGTGTACATTGTGCAAATCTCCATTCTACTTTAGTGGTTTTCACTTTGGATGAGGATATCGACATTAACATGCTCATTGACTTTGAGGCATTTGGTATGTATACTGTTATTTGTGTGTTCTGTGTTATTTGTGTGTTATGTATTTTAACTAATTAACATTTGATTTATATATTATTTTTTTTGCCTTATGTTCGCATGTGTTGTTTTGCAGGTGCAATGAAGGAGCTGAGGGAGATTCGACTAAGCAGGATCACAAGTTCATATAGTTTTTTTGGGTCTCCTTCCAATAATTCCACTCCAAATTGACAAAGGTCCATATTGGTTTAATTACAACTTAATAAGATAGAGTTCTCTACGAATTGGTTCAATGCAAGTTAATAGCTTTTCTTGTTTGGTTTGCTCCCAAGTTCATTCTATATGATACAGTTTTCTCCAAATCGGTTCATTGCAAGTTAATAGTATATATAGCACAAGTTAAGGGCATTGTTAATGATAGGTATAACTCCCGATTGATTTTATTCCAATGCCAATGCATATATTTATACAATAGATATGACGGTTGTGTTTCACCTTCCGCCCAGCCTTTTCGGCTTCCTAGATTTATTTATTTATTTACAATAATCCCTACGGATTATATTCTAACAATCCCCCTCTTAATCCGAAGGGGTGTTCGTAAGTCCGAGCATGTTTCTGAATCTTTTAAAATTTTCTCGTCCAAGCGCTTTGGTGAAGATGTCTGCAATTTGATCATTTGTGGAACAATGTCGAAGATGGACTTTCTTGGCCTCTACATGATGTCGAATCAAATGATACTTTGTGTTGATGTGTTTGGTTCGATCATGGAATCTGGGATTCTTAGCCAGCTTGATTGCAGAAGTATTGTCGACCAACAATGGAGTGGAGTTCTCTTGTTTTTCTTGCAAATCTTCAAGTATCTTCCTGAGCCATACTATTTATTTCGTTGCTTCAGCTGCAGCCACATATTCTGCTTCTGTTTTTGAATCTGCCGGAACTGA
>LPNX010820393.1:0-20322 GCA_001517045.1 Pseudotsuga menziesii | reverse complement strand
TTCTTCTCTTTAGGAATGGTGGGCAAGCCAAATACACCATTCTTTTTCAACAAGCGAAGACTGTTATAATTTAGATGACCAAATCTTGCATGCCACAATGAATTAGATGACATATTACCTTCTCCATGCTGAGAGAGGTAGGCATAGTTCTGAAATCTTGCGGATGAACCCTTGAGCTTCAGCAGCTTTCCATCTTTGTATCCAGTCATGATGACTTGGTTGTCAGAGGACTTTCTTATTTCAACGATTCCATCAAACATGTGGATGGAATGGCCTTGCTGTCGAATTTCCACCATGGATAGCAGGCTTCTCTGCAACTCTGGAAGATAGAGAACGTTCTTCAACAAGAAATCAGGGAATCCAGGCATCTTCAGTCGAATGGTGCCCATTCCCTTTGGTTTAATACTTGACTTATCTGCAAAGTAAACTATGCCATCTATTGTTTCATTCAGTTCTTCAAAACAGTCTTTTCTAGATGTCATGTGTGATGTTGCACCAGTATCAAGTAGCCAACAATCTTTGTAAGATGAAAGAGAAGTCATTTCATTAAATTCAAGATTACAATGTGCAACAATACAATGAGCAGAATCAGAAGATTTACTAGCATCTTGATGTTTATTATCATATTTCTTTTGGTTGTGCTTGTCTTTGATAGAGTCCCATGAAGCCCAACACTGATCTGATGTGTGCCCAGTCTTTCCACAATGCTTGCACTGCAAATCTGATCTTTTGGTGAAGTTATTTTTGCCTCCTCTGCCTCTGAAGTTTCTTCTTCCTCTGCCTCTCTTGCTGCTTTCTCCTTTGGGATGATCTTTGGATTGGTCTATGGTGTGGTTCTTTGCTTTTTGAGCAAAGCAAAGTGATTCTCCAATAGGCTCGATTGTCTTCTTACCAAAGGCTTTCTCTCTTTCAGCTATCTTTTCTACCAGGGTGTCAAATGTTAGTGATTTGAACTTGTCACTAGCTTGCAAAGACTCAAGATAGTTGGAGTGAGTAGGATACAAATATTTTACAAATGCTGCAAGAGGAAGATCTGGTTTCATACCAGAGGCTTGAATCTTGTGCATGATGGCTTTAATTTCAGAGGCAACTAACATGGGATCATTGTCTTTTACTTCAAGACTGAATAATTTTAACATTAGTTGAATAACTTCCATTTCAGAGTGTGAATCATACAGTTCTTTTAAAGTTTTTAGAGCTTCAAAACATGATTTTGCAGGCAATATGTGCTGGCTCACCTCTTCACTGACTGTGGCAGTGATTACTGCTAAAGCTTTCTTGTCTTTTGTTCTCCAAATGGCCTTCTCTTTCTCGGATTCTGGAGGTTCAGGGTCTCTGGTTATGGTCTTTCCGGCTGCTGTCTCTATTGTGGTGCCTTCACAAATTCCATCCCAAAGGTCATTGTAGATTAAGGCAGATTTGATCTTCCTCCACCATTCTGAATAGGTGTTTTTGCCGGTGAGAGTGGCACCAACTATAGATGCTATGGATTGCATTTTTACAATTGTTAGTGTAATTTAAAGAGAAATAAAAAAGTAATAACCTTGCAGGTCTACAGTCTCTACCAAGGTGAATACAATGCAAGTTTATAGCATATATATCAGTCAATACAAAATATATCACTCATACACAGGCTTCTTTAATACAAAATATATCAGTCACTAGCATTCACTAGCAATATATCAGACTCAGTATTCAGTCTCTGAGATCAGTCTTCAAATATGCAGCATACAATATATCAGTCTTCAGCAGCAAATACACAGCAAAAATCTCTGGTTCATCCCACAGCTGTCACCAAGGGATGTTAACATTTTATCAAAAAGATTCATAGCCCCATACATTAGACTGCACTGGCAGCGTGGAAATGCACATAATATAATACAGAGTCTCCAAGCAGCATACTCACGCTCTCGAGAAAAAAACTTGAGTCTCCAATGGTCTCCACCGGTCTTCACTCTGCTGAAAAAAGCTTGAATCGACACTGTCAAACCAGCAACAATAGTGCGCAGTCTCCACGCATCAATCAATGCCGTAGAAGTCTCCACGCTTCAATCAACACCGTAGAGAGGACGAGTTTGTGTAATCTTCACCAATGATAATCCTGAGCTCCTATTAGGGTTTCACGCAGAACTGTCTTCGCAGTCATAAAGTGATATACTTCACGCAGTCATAATACTTCACGCAGAACTGTCTTTGCAGTCATAAAGCGATATACTTCACGCATAACTAGGGTAAATTTAGGGTTTGTGTAACCCAACGATCACTAAAGATTTACCTCCATGCACTGGTCTTCACGCAATATAATATATGGACAGCACGCTTCACACAGCACGCAGTAGCAGATACCAGCAGCACGCTTCAACGTTCAACAAATTGAGATCGGTCTTCACGCAAGCTGATGGTGCACAACTTCACCCATAAAACTAGGTCAAAAATAGGGTTTATGATATCGCAGCTGATACTCACGCATAAAAATAGGTCAAACTATTTCGCAGCTGATATTCACACTATATCGCAGCTGATATTTACACAATATTCACACTATATCGCAGCTAATACCCTCACTATATCGCAGCTGATACTCTCAAGGAATTCGTAGCATACCAATTCACAGCTCGCATAGCAGTCAATAGGAGAATGCAGTAATGTGGAGTCGTGGAGATTATAATGAGTCACGAGACTTTAAAATAATGAGTCACCAGAAAATAATCACCAGACTTTGTGTTTAAATAGACCAAAGCTACTATTATCACTCACAATATATCAGGCTTCGACACGGCAGGCACACCCTTCACTCATAAAACTAGGTCAAAAATAGGGTTTATGCGCCACAATATTCACGCACAAAAAAACTCAGGATCGCAGCCTCTTATAAAACCACAGACATATATCGCAGCATACACAACAAAAGATGAATGGAGGGCGTGGTTAAAACTTAGGGTTAGGTTTCCTCTACAAAATCGCAGCACAAGAATAACGCATACAAATGAATGCGCACAGGATGGGAGAGGAGTAACGCACACAAACTGGCAGACTGACGGAGCAGATGAATGAGCAGACTGGCAACACGCAGGAGTTATGGTAGCGCTATGATGCCACTGATAGGTATAACTCCCAATTGATTTTATTCCAATGCCAATGCATATATTTATACAATAGATATGACAGTTGTGTTTCACCTTCTGCCCAGCCTTTTCGGCTTCCTAGATTTATTTATTTATTTACAATAATCCCTATGGATTATATTCTAACAGTTAATAGTATTACTGAGATCAAGACTATGTTGTCTACAATTATAAATTTATAACTTTAGAATGAAGGAATTAGTCCCATGAAATGAAAGAACTGGTCTGGTTGGGTTGGTTTGTAATTCCATGCTCCATATATTTCTCTGATATGCTGTGAATCTTTCTCCATATTATTTATTTGGTAGTGCAACATATTTATTTGAAAATAATCATAAATATTCAATTTCTTCAAACCAAACCAATAATGCTAAAAAATGTGCACATCTTTTCCCACAAACAACCTTTCAAAACCAGAATTTGTCCATTGCCAACAATACAATCTGTCACAACAATATCACCTAGCCTCACGCAAGAGTGACGTCGCTTAAAATTCAGAAACCTCAACGCAAGGAGCGAACAAGAGTCACTAGTGAAGAACCTCACCCTTTTTTCACACCAAATATGCATATATACTTAGTGACTAGGTTCACGCACAACACAATAGTGTCAAGCAAACATTTCTATGGTTCTTGGATGCAACTCACACATCAATCCCATACACCAAATGAATCCCCTAAAATTCAAATACGCAACCAACTATGCAGCCACACCAACACGTTCACTAGTAATACCTCCATGTAGACACAAAAAAATACCTCCACTATCTCCATAATCAGTCTTAGCGTTGGTGTTCAATGATTGCATGTGTTTAAAGAGATACAAATGGAGATACACATATATGCAAAGACACCAACATCAACAATCTTCTTTTCAACACACCAACTGCAACTTTCGAGCACTCCTCCAACACACAACAGCAATTCATAGGTCAATTCTTTCGAAGCAAATTTAGACAGTAGTACAGACAAAAATACATAACCATAGAATGTTGATCTTTTGTAGAACCATAAACAGAGGGATCAGCTTGACTTAAATGCTACTTTGTCAATGATTTTAGAGACACGCAAGCTTCCTTCTTTGACAATTGTCATCTTCCTAGATAAATGTCTCATGGAATGTATATAAAAGTGATCTTTTAAGCATTTCTAATGGAAACCCTAGAAGTTCATTGGAGGAGAAAGATCTTAGACATAATAGAATACTTTTATAACATGGTATTTGAGATCTTGCTCATAATATTTAATTTGATCATTGATTTCTATTTTAATTTTAATTTTGAGTTTAATATCTACAAAACAAAACAAAACAAAACAAAAAAACAAATTTCCCTATATTGTAAAGTGACTAGCACACTATGATATGTATTCTACATTATTAGAGTACAACCTTCACATATACTTAAGACGTGCGCACACTCTCTCGGTTCGGGGGGAGGTCATGGGTTCGAGCCTTGAGTCCTCTGGGGTTAGGCCTTCTACTAGGATGGCCGGCGGTTTACCACCTCTACCATCCACAAATGTGGGGAAGTATTGCTGGGTTTCCCGTGGATCTTTCCATTTGAAAAAAAAAAAAGCAAATTACTAAGAAATCAAAGTCAAACTAATTAGTGTCATTTTCACAATTGTCACAAATACCATTTCAAGTATGAATATCAATCTATTCATCATGTTTCAAGCTTCATCATTACTATTAAGATGAAATGAAGTTCAGAGTTATGGATTGAAGTTCAAAAAGATCTCATACTATAAACTAAATAGTTAATAATACTGACCAACTTTGCAAAGACTACAAATCATAAAAAGGAAAAAATGATGTCCAATTAGATCCAAGGTCTTGGCAAAATCTCTTGAAATGTTTGAACAATAAACTCTTGAGTTGATGTTATTGTAACTTTTGCGAAGTTATTGTGTTAACATCCCATTTACATGTTTTCCAAGTCAATAGCCAAATACTAGCTACAATTAACAAGCTACTTTAACTTAACCGAGGTGACAGGGTCGAGGATATTGGCACCTCGTGGCTCTTGTTTAAATATAAATGCATCACTAAACTAGTGAATATGCAGAGAACAACTTTACGCACTCGTCAATAAATTCCATTTACTCTAATTTTTAAGAGCCTTGAAACAAAGTCGCAATCGAAAGAAATTCGAAATAGAGCCAACAATTTATTAATGTGCATATAAATTAAAAAAATTAAACCGTGGTAGGTAGAGGCTAGTTAACTCATATCGAAACATGCATTTATGTTTTTTAATTGCTAATATAGAAACATGCATTTATGTTTTTTTATTTACTCATAGCAGTTTTTGTTCTTTCTTAACTTTCAACTTTCAATGACTTAAAAACATTACTGAAAAGATAATATTTGAAATTTATTTCACTTCCAAGATTTCTGAGACTTCCAAATAAACACATGTAATATCATGACGAGATGTAAGCCTTTAGTAACAGTTCACGTAAAACTGTTTGCTATTGAACATGTAACTTAGTATAAGTCGTATAAATGCTTTTCTTTCAAAACATTATCATATGTAAAGTTTTGGCCTTTGGAGAGTAAACTTTTAAAATTCTCATTCCTTCATGAACGTTGTAGATCAATTTCATATTTCCATCCTTCGTTGTCTGGTAATTATGTGCTTTGTGTATATGAATGCAACTATTGTATTCCATAATAATAGATACAAACCCTGAACAAAAGAAGAAGTTTGAGAGAACACCTTTATGAACCATTGTTTAATTTTCAAACATGAAAATTCTGAATCTCTAGTTGTCAAACTTTTGTTTTACATGCTTTATTTTTTGAAAGTCTCCACCAAAACAAAATTCTCAACATTTTCATTCATGTGAATAAACACTTAGCACAGCCAAGAATTTCATTGATGTGCATAAACACTTGGCATAGCTAAAAATTTCATTCATATGCATAAACTTTATAAATAGTAACCCTAAGTATTACCTTGATTACCTTGAGGAAGTTTGAATTTCAAAATTTGAACAGTGAAATGCAACCCAAAAGAACATTACAGGAATGCATAGTCACAACTAACACATACAAATAGATTGACAAAAACCCATTGCTATAATGTATAGATATCCTATGTTATACAAAAATATTAAAATATTGGGAAAACAAATTACAGAATATGCTTTGCATTACATTCATATTAAAATATTGGGACAAAAAAATTACAGAATATGCTTTGCATTACATTCATTTGGGGAATTTAAATACTATAATACATTGCAAAAAATACCAAAAAAGAAGCTATTAATTTTAAAATTACAATTTAAACTTGATATAGCTTATCATTTTCTTAAACACAATTTATTTCCATACATGACTATTCTCTGGTAATTCTAAGATAAAACAACGTTATGCTCACAAGTTTTTATAAAAAGGATTACTACTTTTCCACAAAATTCAAGCACAAAAATACATTCAGATCCATTGTCTTTTTATTAAAAAAGACAATAAGAGATAATGCAGAATTCAATTCCCCAGAAAGTCAGAGAAAATAAAAATGAAGAAATGTTTGTGAGAAACGAGACCAAAAACGAGTTGTTTAGCAAATAAGAGTTTCTTCGCTTTGAAAACTAGAACGCTCTTTGATAACTGTCTTCGTCGTCTCGTCGTCGTTTCTAGGTCGTTTCCCCATCAAAACGTGAGTCCCCGTTCAGTTTCTGGTAACATAATTGAATTTCGTATCATTACCAAATTGCATTACACAAAAGGTTATCAATAGTACAGAATCTTACTACTATGAATGAATAAAATTAAACATTGCCCTAAAAATATGAACTAATGCTCACCATTATCCCGTCAAGAATTTGTAATCATCTTTTTCTGCATGCCGAGGGAGATTGAGATCAAATGGCCTTCGCGAGATGTTTTTCAATACAAGAGTCGGGGCATCTAGTTTTCTGCCTTCATAATCTTCTTCTACTTGGAGATTCAAATCGAACAACCGCTGTGTCACCTTCTTCATTTCAGGAGGAATGAGTTGCGAAGAATCGTCGTTAGAGGTTGCATGAAGTGGATGCGGCAGATCAGCAGCGTTGTCGACAAAATTGAGGGAAGGACTAGGGTTAAAGCTAGGGTTTGGGTTTGGGTTTTGGGCGGCAGGTTTAAGTGGAAGGGCCGCAACGCTAGCTGTGCTCCCAGAGGGGGAGGGGGAGGCGGAGGCAGAGGCGGGCTTAAAGGTAGTCAACCAGTCTGCTCTGCTGCTCTGTGTGGTGTATTTCTGGTTGTAGCTGTTAATTTCGGGGAGGGGTTCGCTTTGGGGAGAGGGGAAATTGGCCTTTGCATGTGGCACTTTCAGTTTTTTGGCGGCTTTTTCATATTCTCTCGCTGCCTCCTCAGCGGTGTCCCAGGTGCCCAACCAAAATCGCTTCTTAGTACTGGGGTCTCTGATCTCTGAACCATACCGACCCCACTTCGTCTTTCTCACGCCAATGTAATGGACTTTCTTCGTAACATTGGCGTTGCCTTTTTTATCTCTCGGAGCCATGAAGGCCTTCCGTTAAAGTCAAAGCCGGACTGTTAAAAGGAAGATGAGAAAATGAGCTCAATGAAAAAATGAGACCAGAGACGCACAGAAAAGTTGTAGAAACGGAGAGAAAAAGTCTCCTTCAATTTATAGTGAATGAGAGCGGAATCGGTGGACTCCGCTAACTAGCTGCCGACGGTGGGTTGTCTCACTGCCGGACTTTTGGCTCTCTCACCGCAGATTGGTCTTTGGAAGATGCGTCACGGACTCACAAATGTGAACTGAGAAGACCCCAGCAAATAGACCCCAGCAAATAGTCTTTGACCAACTTGATCTTTCAATTCGTGACGAGGCACTGTTCTTAGGAGGCACTGTTCCGGTATGCAGGACACGGCTGTTACAGATCTCGAGGCTCGCGAGGGTGTGTGGTTGAGAGTGAACCGCGATCCCGATTCCCCGAGGCCTCGGTACTATCGATCAGAGTTGGAATTTGACGGGTATTTGCTAGTTTTTGACATTTTTTCTGTCAAATACGGGTAAAAATCAGCCAAAGCCAAGTTTTTGTTAAATAGTTGAAGTTTTTGGTACAACCTCATTTTGACAGTTTAATTTTTTTTTAGGAAAAAGTCATTATGTCTTTACTTATAATCCAGGTCCAGGTTATCAGTGTTCACTTTGCACCATCCACTTGAAATATTAAATGTCACGGCTCATCATTTAATGTCATTAAATGTATAATTGTGTGAGGAAATATAAATAGAGGTGGTTGGTTTTCCTTGATCCATATTTAATTTATTCATTATTTCAAACTACAACACTAAAATGTTATTATTGACAGGTACATAGTTAAGTAAAATGTTGAATGAAGAAGAATATTAAACTCAAAAAGTAAAAGAAAATTGTTTGACAAATTTTTTTTTAGTGAAATTACAACGATTAAGATGGTTTTTTTGAGATTCAATTTGGGCCATCAATATTTGGCCTTCTACATATTTATCCCTATAGATTTTGACTGAATTTTAAAATTCTAAATAACTATGTTTAAATAACTTGTTGGCTCCCGGTTTACCTTAAGAAATGGGGCATCATTAAATTTTTTTCTCAAATTTCAAGTATTAAAGAATCTAAAAGAGGCGTGTAAATGGGCCTGTAAATAATGGATTATTTTGATTTTTATAATAATATTATTTTGATCTTAATTCATATTATAACGTTTTATGATTTAGAATATATTTTTAATTATAAAAATTGATTATTTTTCTATTATACAATTTTAACTTTTTGTACTTTTTATGACTAGATTTAAAAAAAAATTGGTTATAAAAAGGTAAAAAACCTAATATTCAAGCTATCATATAAAATACACTGATATACATTTATTTTTCTGGTCAACATATTTTGTAAAGATTATAAAATCTATCATAACTAAGTTGTCAACAAATAAATGAAGACGACTACCCTTTTCAAATTTAACTTAAATCACCTTTCAAAAATCATTTCAAATTAGTGAAACTACCATCCTAGATCTAAATCCTAGGCTCTATCAAGGGATCAAATCTCTTGGTAGGTATTCACTGATTTGATTCAAACCAAAGGACACATCTACATGGTCTTAAAACCATTTGCAAGGCCCTCCTAAACCATGTACAATAAAACCATGGGTTGTTTATGACGCCTTGCACAATGTGCAAGGCCCAGCAAGGCCCTCCTAAACCATGTACAATAAAACCATGGGTTGTTTAGAAGGCCTTGCACATGGTTTATGGTTTTAAAACCATGTGCAAGGCCAACATTTTTTACTATTTTGTTAAGTAAGAACATTACAACATCTCCCCCATATTGTGTTTTTTTCCTCACCCACATTTTCTTACGGATAATTAAATTTTTACTTTTTTATTGTCTTCTTAGGTAGGAAGATTACAACATCTCCCCCATATTAGGTTTTTTTTCTTGCCAACATTTATTTTGGCTTATAATTAAAAAAAATATTTTTTATTAATAAAAATAATGTTAGGTAATGTTACATAACATTACGTAACGTTACAATATCTCCCCCAATATCTCCCCCATATTGGGGTGTAGAGCGCCTCTCGACACGACAAGATCTCCCCCATACTAGGTTGTAGAGGGTCTCGGCGCAACAAGATCTCCCCCATACTAGGCTGTAGAGTGCCTCTCGACGCAATCATTCTCTATTATAAATTTTATATTTAATTTTTAAACCTATTATAATTTATTATTATTATTATTGTTTTTTTTTAATTTATGAGAAAATGGAAGTTAAAAGTAAACTATGTTATGATGATGATGATTTAGGTTTAGACCAACTTTGGTCTATAATACTTGGTTTACTTTAAAATCTTGTTCATGTGCTCAAAAGTTATTATGAAAATGAGATCTCATGTGGGCCTAAATAAGGCACTCTAAAAGATTCAAATAAAAAACAAATCCATATTTAACATCTCTAAATAACAATAAAATAAAATATAAATAATAATAATAAAAAAATGTAGATAAATTTTCATTGTAGTAAAAAGCACAAGTTTTACACAAATTTATCTTACTAACACATATAAATTATAATATATGTTATTATTCATGAAGTTGAGTGTTTCTTTAATAAACTTTACTAAATAAAACTTAATTATTACATAGAAATAAGATTATGAAGTAATTTTGATTTTCACTCGTTAATATAATATAAATTATTTACTTTCTTATAATTGTAATATTATAAATTATTTCTTGACAAAATGTTTGAGGTGTGGTATATCTTTCACTTTCACTATGAATGAATCTTATGGGAGATTATTATATTTTGTAATATTTATCTTCTTCTTATGCTAGCAACAATAAAAAAGAATTTTGATCTTCCAAACATCCTTGCAGTAAACTTTAATGTCGAGTCTCTTTGTAGCATCATAGTTTATAAAGTTAGCTGGCATAATACTATCACAGGCCAAAAAGTAGTATCTTTACTCCACTCTCTTTTTAGCTTTGGGTAACTTTTACTTCTCATCTTAGGATGTGCACAATTACTCCCATAAACATCAAACCATTTTTTTATTCTTAGAGAGCATAGAGTGGATTCATGTACCTTGTTTTGGATTATAATCCTCAATTGGTGATCCTAAACTAGAAACGTAGATTCATCACTTCTCTCTAATCCAATAGGATCCCTTATGTTGAAACTAATCTCATTATCATAGTAGGAGAATCCATACAATATGGAGGTTACAGTGTTCCAATTTTAGTTGAAGATCCATAAGATTATAATATTTTCAAGCCCTCAATTATGAGCCACCCTTTAGTCAATTCCTATGTGTTTCTAGCCCCTTCAAATGAAAAATATTTTTGTTTTTCTCTTCCCATGTACACAAGCATGGGGACCATTGACAGTAGGTGTTGGAACGTATTATAGATAAGAAGAGATACATATCCATCTACATAAGTAAATGCCATTTATTGTTATATACTTAATACTTGAGAATCAAATCATTGGTATAATAGTGATATCTCCAAATAGTAAAACATATAAACTTTATGAACTTTATGAAATCAAAGGGTATAGGGAAATAATCATCTTAAATATAGAGAAATTTCAAGATAGATTTTGTTTGAGGAACTTAGGAAATTGAAAGCAAGAGCGCTAGAGAAGAAAAAGACTCCCCACTTCATCAAACAAGTTCCACGAGGAAATATCTCTATGGAACATCGCCAACAAAGAGGCTTCAAGTGCAATCCATGTGTCATGAGATAGAGCACTCCACCGTAGAAATATCTACCATATTCCATCATGAACATCCATATTCTAATGCATCATCGACACTAGGACATCATCACAATAATGAATAAAAAATATACTATGAAGGAACATAGACCATCCCAAACCTCCATCAACTTGTAACCCCTACTGAAAATGTGATAAAAATCACTTATGGAAACCCATTCAAAATTGGGGGTAATATACCCTTTCTAAGTTTTCAATAAATTTCCAATGAGCACTACCTTGGTCCAATTGGGAGAAAAATCTCTATTCTTTCTTTTACCAGCCTTACAAATCTTCATCTTGAAGCTAATTCATGTTAATCTTAAAGAGCCATGCTGGTTTCTTCTCATCCTTATCTAATTGAATAAAAATGTGGGAAGGGTCTAAGATACCTTATGATGCATCTAAGGTCTTGGTTCGAGATGATATTGCTAGAAAAATTTCAAAACTTAAGAATTTACTAAGTATTATAAATATTCCTTGAGAAGTCGACCTTAGGTTCCTCCATGTTGGGACTATTTGAACGGGTTCCCTAACATATAAATTTGAGTTTCCACATTATAGTGGAGATAATATGTTGATGGGTCCATATTTCCCATCCCCATATCTCAAGTCTTTGAATAACAAAGTTAATATCACCTCCGACTATGTTGAATTTATTCTTGAGAAGATATTGGCTAATAAAACATCCCAATACACCTTTTTATCACTATGTGGTTCATAAATTTAAATCAGGGATATAGGATTTCCTATCACCAAGAAATGCAATTTATCCAGAATGCCTACATTCAGCATGGATGAGTTCTAGATATTTATGAGTGTCGTCTATCTACCATACGATTCCAATGCTACAAAATTGTAGTTTTGCGAAAAGATGATTTTTTATATATATCACTATCTATAATATTATCATGAATGAGTAAAATATCTGGATTTTGCAACTTAATAAGATGTTTTAGGGATAATTTTTTTAAAGGAAGCCAAACCCCTAATGTTGATCAATATAATTGTCATTAATCACCTTTATTCAAGGTCATTGTTTGTCTAAGTGTCCCTAAAATGGAAAGTTGTTTATAACTTCTACTCTCATGCTTGACTTCCTTCTAAGCCTATTTTAGCGTGGATTACCTACCTAGGTCAATGGTATTAAAATTACAAACTTCTAATCCTAATCCCTACCACCTCCCTATGTCTTGCATCTTCATTTGATGCAAATGGTATTTATATGTCTTTCCAGGGAAGGTGCCCATCCTTTCCTTTTTGGTGCATGTCTAGACCTTTGTATTAACATTACTACATGGAAGATTTGGTTAGGGCTTGGCTCAAAGAGTGAATTACGGATAAGAGTTAGTTTGATGTCTAATCCGTATAAGAATGGACCATATTTTTTCATATATATACTATTTCCTTTTTCCCCATGCCATCTAGTTGATTGCACAGAGTTTGAGATATCACTAGAACTCGGGACAGAGCTTGATGATACCAACTTGCTAATTTTACAATAAAGAAGGATGACCAGTTGGAAATTGTCTATTGAGTATGTATTAGAAGGATAACCCCTACAGTATCCTCTTTCATCACTGCTAACTCCCATAGACTTACATAACAATGGAATGGAAGGAGATGATAATGTATTACCAGATAGATGGGACAATTGTATGGATGGTTTTTCCATCGCTTCCTCATGAACCAAATATTTTGTTAACATGGCTTGAATACTATAGTCCTTCAATATAATAATGTTGGATCAAGGATGGGGGTATTCTTTGATAGAAATACATTGACTATATACCCCTCAATTCGTATCCCCTTCATTTTCTTATTTATCCCCATTACCAGTTACCAGTAGAAGTCGATCCTTTCTAAGGTTTTGAATCATTCTGATACTTTATCTTAGTATACAACTTCCCTAATAATAACGATAACTTCAAATGCTTGTATTTGGGACAGAAATTGCAAACAAATGGCACTTTTACATAATTTAAGGTTTACGGATAGCCCCAAGGATGAGTCAAAATTTCTACTGAATCTGGAAGAAATAACCCTAGATCCATTTATACAAGTTTGTATGTAATTGTTTTAACCACAACCTGATAAATATTTCAATTGAAAGCAAAAAACATTGCTATGGAATTTCCAATATATTTCAACATGACTTGATTCCACAACTCCATTGGAAAAGCACATATCTTGACCCAATTTGGGTGTCTGGAAACCTTGTATGTTCCTGAATTGAAGTGTAACACCCATAAAACTACATAGGGAATTATAATTCTTAATCCCTTATAAACTCCTAATAAAGTATTAATAAAATGGGAATTGATTAAAAATATTAAAAAAAACTTCAAATATAGATGGGCAAGTGTTACAGCCTAAAATGACACATCTCTACTTGTGACCACTTTCCCATGATTACGTCGCATGTCGACACATCCATGATGAAACTTAATTAAAGTCACTGAAAAAACACCTAACTTGGAGGAGACATATCCGTTTCACCTCTTCTCTACACCGTTGGAAAGGTATCTGAGTCAGCAAAAAACTTTCCAGAAGACCCCAAAATCTGAAAATGCCCAGAAGCACCCTAAAAATGAGCATCTTTGACCTATTAGCAACTTTTCCTACATGGTACCCATGAATTTCACCTCCGTACTTGTGACTTTCCATTCATTCTACCTGTGAATACCCCTAATTACTATTGTATTCACAACTCTTGTTACTACAACTCGTGATTATCGTGTTGCATTCGCGATTGTTGTCACTATAACCCATTAATTTGTCCTATAGATGTCAAAAACTAAATGTTTCTTGAATTTTGGGTAGTTTGGGTGGTTATGCAACTATCTCTTTAGAAATGTATAAATAGAGGTAGAGTGGTCCATGCGAAGGGACTTGAAATCTTTCATTGTTATGCTAGAGGAATTGGGACTCTCATTCCCCCCACCTTTTCCCTAGAAGCTATCTCCTTGTGTTGCATATCTTGGAGGATGAGTTGCTTGGAGAAGAGAAGCAGGAGAACTAGATCAAGGTTTCATAAGGTGCCTGGCTTGGAGAAGGTATCATTGTACTTCTTCCATGTTTAATAAAGATGTGATGTCCTTCTTCTTCCCAAATCAATTTCTAATGTCTGTTATAATATTGTTTCTAATCATATGTTTATGATAATCAAATTAAGTTTTCATATTACTTTGATTATCATTGCTTTACATTTAGTCATATTGGTTTGAGAAAGGTATAATTCGTTTTGCATGTCTCTTGGAGAAAGAGGAGAAAGAGTAGGATTGAAGTGTTGGAGACATTTACCATCATACTCACTCTTTCGGTCAAATTGGCCTAGTTAAACCACTATCCTAAGTTTAATTGACATTAGTGGAGCATTAATTACCATCATCCCAGTCACTCCCACGCCTACTTACAGTCAAGGAGGCTAACTTAACCTTCTCCTACAGTCAAGGAGGCTAACTGGAGCACTCCAGGGGTGATCTGTGTGACATTAATGCACCTAATTGCTAACTGGTGGTTACTTTCAGTTCAACAAGTCAGTTACAGTCAGTTAAGGCGTCTCCATTCATTAAATATATTATTTAATGATTATTTATTATTATTTAATGAACTGGAGTTAACAAGGCACCTCCACCAACTTCTGATGGTCAGTTCAGCTTCAGTTAACCTCATCAGGGTTCATTGGAGTCATGCAGTACTAGCACTTGATGGTTGGTTTGCTATGACATGTGTTTGATCTCCTTCAGTTGAGATTAAGTCATTTATTGCACTCCAACTTCAGTTAGGGTTTGGTGAGTCAATTAGGGTTTTGGTCAAGTGGTTAACTCAGTGAGATTGCATGGCAAAGAGTCAGTTAAGCTAGATTCACTCATTGAATTCGAATTGTCCCGTAGGTATTCAAATTCTTCATGGAGTTAATCCATTTCTCTGCATGGAAATTGTAACCTATTATTGTTTATAAAATATACAGAGAGGAAACCTATTCTGGTTCCAGTTATTTCCATATTTCCAATTCATGAGTATTTGTTAATAATTCTTTGATGATTTTGATTCCTAGTTCCTAGATCATGTGCAAGAATTAATATGAAGGGTTGCTTCGATCAGCCTTTGTTTGAATAAGGTATGGACCATTCTAATATCTGAACCTTGTTTATATATACTTGTAGAACTATATGCATCTCTCTTTTTAACCCTAGTATGTTGATGGCCTTTTAAACCCTAGCCATAGGAAACTTTCCTCTACAATAAAATTGGTGACTCCACTTGGGAGATCCTTGTCTATTTGGGGTTTCTATGTATTTCTTCTAGTATTTTGTAAGGTTTTAGGTCCTTATTACAAGTTAGGAACCTCTTTTGAGTCTGTTGGAACACATTTCCTGCATTCCTAGGTCAGTTTTTTACCCTTTTTGTGCTTTCTGCCACCACTCACATGTTTTAGACAGGATAGTCATAACATTGTGATGTATTTGCAACCTCCACTACTTGCAACCTATGTTTTATTCGCAACTCGCATGAAGGGAACTCGTGAATGCACCTGAAAGTGTGTTTTTAAATCATTTTTAGGTATTTTTGGGTGATTTGAGGGTTTTCTGTGGGGTCTTCAAGGGTACTCTACATGTGCACGACTCATTAGAGGTCATTTCATATCTATTAGGTTCTCTTTGTCTATCTTGTAAGTCTCTTTCAAGTATTTGAACTTGTTTTGTTGGCTTGCCCCCCACCTCCTTCTTTGGATTGACCTTGTTGGACAAGGTACTGAGCAGTCTCTGTTGGAAGGTTTAGATTAATCCTTGGGAATTATTGACCTTTTTTTATGTCAATCTTATTGACTGGTCTTGTTGGCACCCCAACAAATCCCCTTGATTTTAACAAAATAAAGGGGTCCTCCCACATAAAATTTTGTAAATACTTGCTTTTAGTTTCTTTCATCTTATCTTCCTTCGCTTTTTGTGGTGCTTGCTCTTTGGTTTGGCTTTCATCGTATAAGGATTTGATGATTTGGATATCTTTGTCATTGGAACCCTTTTGTGTCTTGGTTGCTTAATTATACTTAGATGCTCTTATTTGAAATGGACTAAGTTTATTAGATATATTCATTTGCAACATTTGGTTATCATAATGATTTATGGTAAACTTGATGATTCTTCATTACGATTAGCTTTCATAAGTTCCATGACAACCTTTGGAATATTTGCACTTGAAAATGAGTTTATTTTATTTTAATAAGTATTGAAGTCATTCTAAATTTTATAATAAAGTTGTTGATTTACATTTAAAATTCCTAATTATATTTATTATTTTCATATCTAATTACCTAAACCAATGTGCTTTATATAGAGTGACTTTAAAACTTAGGTTCTATAAATTGCTTTTGTTGAAATTGAACCCAGTGATAGATTAAATTTACTCACAACAATTATTAATTGAACATGCAAAATCACTCACAAAAGAGACTGAATAATGAGCTGAACACTAAACTGTATTGAATAAGTGTACAATAGCCAACCCTGTAACATAATAGGTTGCTTCATTAAATAATTACATAAGGGATTCGAATGCATGAGGAGCAATTCGAATCTAGCATAAAGCAGGCTTACTAAAATTAAGCAAATCCCCCATAGGTGCAAAAAGCTGATCCCAAATCAGTCATGGAGCTCACGAATTGGAAAAATCGCTTAGGCAAGCTAAAGAGTGATGGAATGACAACTCATACATGCTTTTCCAAGGAGAAAAGAGTGGAGGATGAAGAGGACAAAAAACTAGTTCACTTCACCTAGTCAAACTTTCCCTATTGCCTTAAGGCACTGAAAAAGCAGGCAATAAAGCAGAAAAAGCAGAAGGGCACCTAGGAGGCCAGGAATAAATTAGAATTGATTCCTTGAGGTTTCCCAAGCACTACATGGGTCAAACTAGGCAAGTTGGACCACTATGGATAGGTAATTGACTGCATAAGGTGGGACACATGAACTAGGCAAATAAGACAAAAATAATTAAATTAATGTATAAGGTAGCTAACTATGGGTTGATTATTCTAACACCCCCCCTTAAGCCTGACTTATGAGTAATATATCAGAAAATTATAGGGCCTAGAAACAATGCTTAGTCACCCTTTACATACTGCATGTCCATTTAAACAAGGAAAGAGGCAAAAATCACATGGGAAAATCCTCCCTTAAACATGGACTGTAAAACAAAATTTGGAAATCTTGTCTTCACTCATGCTTCACAGCATGATCAGCAATCCCCAACAGTGATTTGACATTGCTGAATGTATTCTCACAAAATGCTTTGGTGAAGATATCAGCCACTTGTTTTGAAGATGAACAGAAGAGTAGGTGAATGGTGCCATCATGCAAAAGCTCTCTGATGTAGTGCATATGGATCTCAATGTGTTTGGTTCTCTTCTTTTAAACTAGATCTTTGCAGATTCGAATGGTACTCTAGTTATCACAGTAGATGGTAGTTGAGTACTCTGATTCGAATCCACACTCTCCAAGTAATCCCTACAACCATAAACATTGAGTTGCTGCATTAACAACTCCTCTGTACTCTGCTTCTGTAGATGAGAGTGCAATGGCACTCTGTTTCTTGCTTGAACAGCTGATTGTCCCTTCTGCAAGCATGAACACATATCCTGATGTGGACTTTCTATCTATGCTATCACCTGCCCAATCACTGTCAATAAATCCAATCAAATCAAGATCAGATTTTGCTTTATAGAATATCCCATGTGTCCTTGTTCCTTGAACAAAGTTAAGGATCCTTTTGGCTGCTTTCTAATGGATCTCATGAGGCTGATCCATGTATCTAGAAGCCACACTTACTGCATAAGAAATATCAGGTCTAGTATGTGTCAGATACAACAAACATCCAATCAATTTCCTATACAGTGTATTGTTTACCATAGGTGAAGAATCAGCTTCTTCCAGCTTCACTCCTGAAAGGAAAGGAGTTTTGCTTGCTTTGCAATCCTTCATTCTAAATTTTTTCAGCAAATCCAAGGCATACTTGGACTGGTGGACCTTTATTCTAGCTTTGGTTTGAGAAATCTCAAGCCCCAAAAATTGGCTTAAGATCCCCAAATCTGTCATGGAGAAGGCTTGGTTCATTGCTCCCTTTAAGGAAGCAATCTCATCCTTTGAGCTTCCTGTAATGAGGAGGTCATCAACATATAAAACAATGATTATTAATGAACCATTAATTAACTTCAAATAGACATTTGGATCTGATTTGCACCAAACAAAATTCAGTGATAGCAAGAAGCTATCGATCTTGGCATACCAAGCCCTGGGGGCTTGCTTTAGCCCATACAATGAATTTGTCAACCTGCACACAAGAGAAGGGTTAGTATAGAAACCTTGATGCTGCTGCATATATATCTCTTCAGTGAGATCTCCATTCAGGAAGGTACATTTTACATCCATGTGATGTACCTCCCATTGCTTTGAGGCTGCAATGGCTAGGGCTAGCCTGATGGAATCCATCTTTGCCACTGGGGAAAAGGTCTCATTCTAATCTATCCCATGAACCTGTGAGTAGTCCTTGGCTACCAATCTGGCCTTGTACTTCAGTGGTGAACCATCAGCAGCAAATATGGTCTTATAGACCCACTTACACTGAACTAACTTCCTCCTTGGGGGAAGATCCACTAGCTCCCATGTGTTGCTCTTCTGGAGTGAGTTGAAATCTTCCTTCATGGCTGCTTGCCATATTGGATCTCCTGTTGCTTATTCATATGTTTGAGGATCATATTCCACCATCAAATAGCATTTCTCAGCAAACATTGGATCCTTCATGCACAGACCACTCTCAAATTGAGATCTAGTCCTCCTTGGGTCATTGGGATCCCCAGCTAGCTCTCCTGCTGCATGTAGTGTCTTGGCTGCCCATTTTGGCCTTGTAGGGATGTTAGGGTATGCAATAAACTCATATCCATCAGACAAATCAGAATCAGCATGTTCAACAAACTCTTCACTTACTTTCAGAGGTTCAGGTGGTGAAGAGGCTTCTCCCACTTCCACTACTGCAAGGGGTTCTTCTTGAAACTGAACACACCTTTCGATGAAGGATTTATTTGTGCTCAAATTTATCAATTTTTACCCTTTTGAATCTTCAGAGTATCCAACAAATAGACACTCTTGGCTTTGGGGCTGCAAAGCCTTTCTCTTTTCTGTTGGAATTCTAGCCCAAGCCCTTGAGCCAAAAATCTTGAAATGGGTCACATCTGGCTTGTGCCCACTCCATGCTTCGAAAGGAGTTATGCCTTCAAGTTGTTTATGAGGCACCCTATTCTGGATATAGGTTGCACAATTTATAGCTTCGGCCCAGTGCTTTGGTGGCAAATTTTTGGCCTCCATCATGCATGTTTCCATCTCCTTCAGTGATCTGTTCTTCCTCTCAGCAACACCATTCTGTTGTGGTGTGTAAGGGATAGAATGTTGCATCTGCACAATAATTAATAAACTCAGACTTGACATACTCACCACCATTTTCAGATTTGAGGACCTTGAGTTTCCTCCCAGACTGGTTTTCAACCAAAGCCTTAAAGACTTTGAAGAGGCTAAAAACTTCATACTTGTGTTTCAGGAAGTAAACCCAGCAATACCTAGAAAAGTCATCAATGAAAGTCAATGCATATTTTTCCTGAATCATGGAAATATGAGGGAATGGTCCAGCAACATCACTGTGGATCAGCTCAAGGGGTTTAGAGGTTCTCTCATGACTAGCTCTCTCAAATTTATGCTTTGGGTGTTTTCCTAGGATACAACCTTGGCAGACTCCTTTGGAAATTTTTATCTTGGGAAACCCTATGACCATCTCTTTTTCACTGAGATCAGAAAGATACTTGTAATTTAGGTGGCCAAATCTTTCATGCCAAAGCTTGCTTGCTTCATTAGCATGAATTAGAAGAGCAGAGGGGTTTGAGTAGGGTA
>LPNX010820360.1:533212-632255 GCA_001517045.1 Pseudotsuga menziesii | reverse complement strand
TAAATCCCTTGCGGGTGTCATTTGTAACTGGGTTATCTACATAGGCTGCTAAAGGAGTATTGGTTGCATTGCTCCTTAATCTATCTCATCATATGACGATTTCTACAGGGTTGTATTGTTGCATAGCTAATCTTCTCGTCACATATCAGTGAAGATGCTGCTACAGGCATTTGGTATTTGCACACACTAATATTCATATGCACCAGTCCCAGATCGCATTGATTAAATATCACATCTCAGACAAGGCGGGTAGTTTCAGTTGCATAGCAAGGTGTAATCCAAGTGTTCAAGCAAGCCAAAATATCCCTGGATAGGCGTATTTCAGTCACAGAGCATGGTAGCTGGCAGATATAGCATTCTTCAGCAAACCTTCATGTGGATTGAGGTTTCTCGCTGAACTCGGTGGCAACAGACCTTTCTCTTTTCATAGGAGCAGAAAAGAGAACTCATCGTGGAGCAGATCAGTCTATCCTTCACCCACGTTTTACAGGTTTTCTTTTGATCTGCAGAGCTCAAGTCTAAGGTATGTACACAGTCCATTTTCTTGTATCTTCACCTACAGCAAAGTTATGTTGACATGCACTGTAAGAGGGTGTTAGTAAAGTGAGCAAAGGTCTATAATTGCAGTATGTACAAGTTGAAATATATAGTATGAGTGTAGTTTGAGTACAAGAGTATGTAAATACAAGTGTGTACAGGGGCATATAAATTTTAGTGCAAGATACATTATGAATTTTCAGCAGCATGTACAGTGTAATGTGAATATATGCCACAGAGGAATGTGAGTTGAAATGGTAAAGTGTACAACATATATTTGTTTGTAAAGAAGTCAGTGTTTGGTATGTGCAAAAACAGTAAGAATATAAATATGTTCAGCCTGTGCAATAGAATGAACAAGTACAAATGTGTATTCCTAGATGACTTTGACGTATAACCTATGATGATATTCAGCACCAGTAACGCAGAAATACTTCAGTAATTGTGAACGGTAGTGAACAGTGTGCACTAGCAGATTCAGAGATTGGTACATGACATATCTACAGGTTCACAGGTTCGGCATATCAGCAGTGAGTACAGGTTTTGGTATGTGAAAGGTNCTACAGGTTCACAGGTTCGGCATATCAGCAGTGAGTACAGGTTTTGGTATGTGACAGGTTCACAGGTTCGGCATATCAACAGTGAGTACAGGTTTTGGTATGTGAAAGGTTCACAGGTTTNTTCGGCATATCAGCAGTACAGGTGTTGGTGATTGACAGGTTCACAGGTTCTGCATATCAGCAGTGAGTACTGGTTTTTGTATTTGACAGGTCCACAGGTTCGACAATATTCTACTTATCAGGGTGGCAGGACGGGGCAAGGAAAGGAGGTCGTAGCCTCCTTCCGGTAGAAGCCGGTAAACTAGGGAGTGGTTGCTTCCTTCAGGTTGTAGCCTGTAAAACAGGGGGTCGTAGCCTCCTTTCAGTTGAAGCTGAAAAATTGAAGTCTATACAATAAGACAGTTGTACTTTTTATCCAGTTATTTCTGGACAACTATTATTAAAAAGGCTTCTGTGGTTTTACCCCCAGGACTTGGGTTTCCACGTAAAAATCTTGTGTACTGTGCATCTTGTTATGATTGTTGATGATATGCTACTATGATTGGTGATTAGCAACTTGCTCTTGATCAGATAATTTTTTTAATGATTGGCAAATACTAATTCACCCCCCTCTCAGTATTTCAACAGTTCCATGGGGTCATTAAATAATACATGGGATTGCAATGGAGTATGAAACAATTTATTATAACTCATGGGGTCGAAGGATAAGCCCACGACCTGCCCCTTTTGCCAAATAAAAAATGGTTCTACTTTTAATAGATATGGAGATCATAATGTTTAAGAAACAAATGCGGGAATCATGGATAGGCAGGTGATGTGGAGATGCCGTTGAAGGTAGAGGTCAAGGTCAATCCCCCTTGACTACCACATTTTTTGGTGAACATAACTATAATGTGTCCAGTCGGATTTCCACATGGTACTATCTGATTGGTCCATTTGGATGCCAACTAGATGCCAAATATATGCCACCTGGATGCCACCTATCAACTAGAAAATATATAAGGAGGAAAAACTAACTAGAAAGCATTGTTATCGACTTGATCCAAAATTGTGAAAGGGCCATGTTACAACTGATTTAACCACACATGGTGGATCACACCTTTATGGCCTTCCCTGCCCCTCTGTAGACTCTTTAGACCCCATGGACCATTTTTGTACCTTTTATGTTTCCAAGATCATCCCTAAAAACATGCATTATTTTCCATACACAACTTTTAAACCTATTCTCGTGTATGTACGCGAATATGACCCTAAAACCCGCATACATCGGGATGTGTGCAAAAGGCTAAACAGTTTTGGAGTTTTCCTTGATGTGGATCTGAGTCACTTGTCTCTTGGCCTTCCATATGCCTTGAGATCTCTCGAATTTGACTTTCCATTACCCCATTGAAGCACTATATAAGGAACCCTTTGGATACATTGAAGGGAGAGGAATTGAAGAGCAAGAGAACTATAGTCCATTGTTGCCGGAGCTTATAGTACTTGAGTCTGAATCCCTTTGTCCCTTGGAGCACTTTGTGTTCTTCCCAAACTTTCCTTTGCTTGTGAGGTTTCTATCGAGAGATGGAGGATTGAAGTGGTGGAGGCCTAGGTGGAGGACTCAATTTCTCCGATTTGCAGACGTGCCGACATAGGTTGTCACTATTGTAATCTCTAATTTATATTAATAGAAATATCTTTTCCTGTCCAATAATGTGTATTTAAATGAGTATTGAATCCATGGTTTCTTTTAAATGCTTATATGTTATTGATTATATATTCTAGAGTAGGTCTAACACAATTATATATAGCATGCTTGTCTTGTTTGCTGAATGTTGAGAGAGAAAATTGTTAATACAAGCAAGAGTGGAGAAGCTCAATGGGGATCTACATCAACCGTCCGGAATAAGGTATGTTTTGAGATCCTTTAGTGTTATATGTTTGGTTTTTCTTGCATATAGGAAAGGATTGATTTCTGCAGTTACTCTATCTGTTGTGGTACCCCACGCCATAGGAAGTTTTCTCCGTAACAGAATTGGCGACTCCACTGGGGACGTTCTTTGTTTTTCTTTGGGGTTTGGGGGCACAATTTGCTTGATATTCTTGAATTGCTCTTTGTTTCTCCTTGTTTCTATGTGGCATTTTATAGTATGTTCATCCATTGACACTCCCCTTTATTGGTTTGACCCTTGGCCTACTTTTTACCACTGTCTTCTCTGTATACGCAAGTTTTTGGCCAAAAGTCACGTATATACACAACTGTTCTTTAAACAGTCACGCACATCCTCCATTTTGGTGAATTTGATGTTGTGGAAAGTTGTTGGGTGGGTTGTGAGTGGGGTTGGGTCTTCCTTGGGTCTGATGTTGTCTGTTGGATGCTTCTTTTGTGACCAGAGACCATTTTTTCATTGATTTTTCTTTGAAAGTAGTTTTAGTCAATTATCCTTTTTGTTTTTCCATTAGTGAATTACTCTTTTTTGTCTCGGTGTCTTGCTGGGCTTGTGTTTTATACTTGATGCATAGGCTGAGAGTTTTAGATGACTTTTATTGCGTTTTTCATTCTTTTATATTGAAAAATACAAGGTAGTTGCATTTTTTTTGCATATGGATTTGAGGAGGTACTTGCATTGGATTTCTTAGATGAGAGTTTTATTTAGGCTTTCATATAGGAAGGATTGCATTGGCATTCAGAAAGGAATATATATTTATGCATATCATGTAGTGGCATACCCTATTTTTCATTTGACAAAGATTACACTTAGCATTGTTTGTTATGGTGTGCATATTTACTTCACTGCTGAGTCATAACTTCATTAGTTGCACGATCATTTCCCTTTGAGTAATTACAACCAATTAAAATCAATGCACAATAAAATGAATTACACTCTTTTCTTTTATAGGGTGCATCAACAAGATTAGGTTTTAGAGTCTTGGAATAGTTCATGGTGAGTTAATTCTCCAAGACTACTAAACAAAAACAAGTAGGTGTTTGTCCAAGTGAGATAGTGAAATCCTTGGTATAATTAGCGTTTCTCAGGATGCTCCTCTTAGATGGGAGTTAAGCACGAGGCAGTGCACATGATTATGATTGGGATGACCCTTGGTCACTTTCTATGAGCACCGGAGATATTTCCAGGATTATATTCGTATCTGGGGGCTCTTTCGAGAGTTTCGGGCTTTGCTACCCTGCCTATATGGTTGATCATGCCTGCGACTGTCCATCTGAGCATTGGTTATATTGAGGTGACCTTAGTTTCCTTACCTAGGTTATCGAGGGGGTACTTCGCAAAGGTTATTCTACAGGTGTCCTGGCAAGGTAGGGGTCGGACAACATAGTCGCTATATGTGTTGAAGCCGAGGGCTACTGTAATTGGTTACGAACCTCCACTTGTAGTGTATGGGAGTTTTGAGCCTCTCCTAGGCGAGACATACCTGCTGCATTCAGGAGCTCACATATCCTCCCCTTTGTTTTCTTGTATTTTGGCTGTAGATTTTCTTATGAGTGTGCTCTTTATGCACTAATTGGCCTTTGGGATCGCGGTTACTTGAGTATATTTATGCTCTCTTGAGTTTTGGTCCTTTTATTTTTGACATGCCTGGTATCCTATCACTCTTCCTTGGTCCTAGTACGGACCTTGGTGTTAGAATTGGGGGCATCATAACCCCTTACCCTACTCATAGATTTGGGAGTGGTCACATTCTGCCCTCTACTCCATTTGTGGAGGATGTTGACTCCCTTCTCTTGGTCTTTACACCGGTGGTCACCCTCATGGGGGTGGTAGTGGATGCGTGAATGTTGGGTCTACACATTACTTTCCTTTTTTATGTCCCATCGTTCACCACATTGTTTCCTTTGGGTGTTGTTGTCATGATCATTCCTCCCTATATCCTATAGTTTGGATTCTTTATTGACTATTTTGGGTTGTTTTGGACTAATATGGTTGTCATATAGGGTCCAATTTTTGTACACTCTCTCTGAGGTTTTGACCCATTTGTGCCTATCATAGGTATTATGTCTGAATTGGCATATAGGTTAGGATATCACATGTGCTTGCACTTATGCATTTCCTTATGACCGTTCCATTTTGACCTTAGGTACGAACCTATTCCATGGTGTCACGAAAACTTCATGTTGCTTTTAGAAGTGACACTATGCGAATGGTAGATATTTCCTATACATGGGTGCCCTAGTTAGATCCATGCTACATTTGGTACCCATGCTGTGTTGCCTCCTTTAGGTTGTGGGAGTCCTTTGTATAGTATCGCCATGAGTTTGAGCAAGAGCTTCATACTCCTCTTGATCTTTTTGCTTGCCTTTTTCCCCAGGACTCCCTTATGTCAATTTGTAATTGCATTATCATGAGTTTTTCCTGCCTCATTGAGCCTTATGCCAGTTTCCCCGACTTTGATTATCAGATATATAGCCCAAGCTTGTCTCATGTCTAGCCACGTAGAGCCATTTTATATATCCTTTGCAGCTTGATTCCCTAGTTTATTGGGAGGGGATTTTCCTTCGAGTGTCGTTCTCCTACAAATGTGTCCTTGCATTGAGCATAGGTATGTTCTGCTGCTTGGAACTAGTTTGTTTGCCTATTGACACTCATCTCCTCCTAGTTTGTAACTATAAAGCACTTTTATTCTTTTTCAAGCTTTTCAAAATATTTGAAAAAGTCCCAAAAAAAAATCAAAAAACCAAAAATCCAGACAAGAAAAGATGTTATCTTTGGTAGCAGTCGAGTCGTGTCACCTTAAAACAGAGCACTGTATATCACATCCATTGGTTGGGTTAATATTTTGAATTTAGGAGTTGTACTCATTTCTCTGAGTTTATCTCCATCGACTGGTTAAGCTTCCATTCCCTATGGAGCCTCTGTCGATGCCTCCTATGTCATAGAGATGTCCCAGTTTTGTATATCGAGTCTATGCTACCTACATTCAGTCACCATTCACCTTTATGCTCTTGTTCGAAGGAAGTTGAAACCCGAGTTGGCCATTCCTCAGGTCTCTTGACTTTGCATGTCGACCATTCTCGTTACTGATACTGGTTCGTGCACTTTATGATCGAGTCCTTCCACATTATACAACCTTGATGAGTACCTCGTGTTGGATGATGAGGGATGCATTAATTCCCTCTTTCCAGTGGATTTCATCCCATCGAATTTAGATCATTTATTCTGGGATAGGAATATAGAGTCATTTTTTAGTGCCTTGAGACTTGTAGTCATCAGTGGCAGATTATTTTTCCATTGACAGTTTTGGGAATACATCAATGTCCCCTGATCGATGGATCCTCTCAAGTGTTTGACCTCAACACATTTATTCACACTTGTTAATTTTCACTCTAGTACCTTGATTCCCATTTTCATTATCGGTGGGTTCTCGTGCCTGTTAACGGTATACATCAATGACCGGTAATCAAACGATGGAATACTATGTTCAACCTCGACACCTCTATTCACATAATAGGACATATACTCATAGAAGATTGTGTAGAAGACCTTCCATATTGGTGGCATTTCATATATGCTACCTCCTTGATCGTGCTAGTGTTCATGGGATTTCAGCTCTCATGACTTGATTCCAGTGTATGTCAGATATTTCCAGCCATTATGGAGATCTTGATCCATTATATATCTTCAGCTTTCATGGAGATCATGGTCCTTTGTATATCTTCATCATGGATATTCTGATATATCTATATTTTACGTGGCGATGACCACACATGTCATGTTTTGTATCATGCCTATTCATGGCCATTGTACTCTTATGTATCCAGGACTGCTATATCTAGTTGTAGTTATGTGCAGATTTTGATAATTGTATTATACTGCTGGATGGCTGGTTCTCCCACCTGGTTCTTCATCACTCCACTTATAGGATGGGATTATAATGTATTTCAGCCATTGTATGACCCCTCTGACCTCACACATTAGGGGGCATCTGTTACAGCTGATTTTACCACACATGGTGGATCACACCTTTATGGCCTTCCCTATCCCTCTGCAGACTCTTTAGACCCCATGGACCATTTTTGTACCTTTGATGTTTCCAAGATCATCCCTAAAAACAAGCATTATTTTCCATACATGACTTTTAAACCTATTCTCGTGTATGTACACGGATATGAGCCTAAACCCGTGTACATCGGGATGTGTGCAAAAGGCTAAATAATTTTGGAGTTTTCCTTGATGTGGATTTGAGTCACTTGTCTCTTGGCCTTCCATATGCCTTGAGATCACTCGGATTTGGCCTTCCATTACCCCATTTAAGCACTATATAAGGAACCCTTTGGATACATTGAAGGGAGAGGAATTGAAGAGCAAGAGAACTATGGTCCATTGTTACCAGAGCTCATACTTGAGTCTACATCCCTTTGTCCCTTGGAACACTTTGTGTTATTCCCAATCTTGCCTTTTCTTGTGAGATTGCTATCGAGAGATGGAGGATTGAAGTGGTGGAGGCCCAGGTGGAGGACTCAGTTTCTCCGATTCGCAGACGTGCCGATAGAGGTTGTCACTATTGTAATATCTGATTTATATTAATAGAAATATCTTTTCTTGTTCAATAATGTGTATTTAAATGATTATTGAATCCATGGATGCTTTTAAATTCTTATATGTTATTGATTATATATGCTAGAGTAGGTCTAACACAATTATATGTAGCATGCTTGTATTGTTTGCTGAATGTTGAGAGATAAAATTGTTAATAGAAGCGAGAGTGGAAAAGCTCAATGGGGATCTACATCAACCATCCAAAATAAGGTATGTTTTGAGATCCTTTAGTGTTAGATGTTTGGTTTCTCTTGCATATAGGAAACGATTGATTTCTGTGGTTACTCTGTCTATTGTGGTACCCCAAGCCATATGAAGTTTTCTCTGTAACAGGCCATACTTGATTGGTTTCAACTTTCTACCTTCACCTTGGATTCGGTCTTTGCTGATATGAAGCCAAAATTGATCACCAACTTGAAAGTGATGATCCACTCAATGTTTTCCATGTCTTTATTTATACTTGGCTTGACTTGATTCCAACTACTTCTGCACTTTTTGATGAGTCAACTGGATCTACTGAATAAACTTCAAAGCTTTATCTACATCAGCTTGACCATATACCACTGAATCTTTCCCATAAACAAAGTCTAAGGAAGACTTTGGAAAATATCCAAAACATGTCTCTAATGGAGACTTCTGTTTTGAAGAGTGTATGGCTCTATTGTAGGCATGCTGAACATAATTCAACTGCTCATCCCAAAGTTTAGGATTCTTGGCATAATATCCTCAGAGAAGATGTATGTACCACACGATATGGTTGACCACTTTAGTTTGTCTGTCAGTTTGTGGATGGAATGTTGTTCTCTTATTCAACTTTGTGTCCATAAGTTCTCATAGATATGACCAAAATTCCCCAAGAAAACATGAATATCAATAAGATACAATAGAAGTAGGTAACCCAAAATGAACCCATACATGTTGAAAGAGAAAATGAGAAGTAAACTTAGTTGTGATTTACTTTTTACAAGGAATTAGTATGCACATTTTGATGAACCTATACATAACAACATATAAGTAATCATGTCCCTTTCTAGACATTGGTAACCCTCCTACAAATTCCATTGACACACTTTCCCATGGACGTGAAGGAACAAGAAGTGGAGTATACAATCCTAACTTTATATTACTTTGTTTACTTGTTGCACACATAACACATCCTTTTACATACTTGGACACAATATCATTCATCCGAGGCCAATAAGAAAACTTTTGCAATTGTGCTGCAATTTTTTTTCTACACAAAAATGTCCTAAAATGAGAGAATTGTGAGCTTCTCTTATCACATGCACTCTTTCACTTTGTGGAATACATATTTTGCCAAGATGATACACCAACTTATCATGAACATGATAATTCAATTCTTCATTTTGAGAGCCATGCATTAATGATTCATATTCTTCTTTAAAGTCTTCATCGTTAGTCTATTCTTCAACATAACTTGAATGGACCAAAGGAATTTGTTGAATGACAATAGAAGAATTTGTTGGAGGTCTAGATAACATATATGCAACTTTGTTATGAATCCATTTCTTGCACTTAATAACCAAATGAAATTTTTGTAGAAAACCCATCCACCTAAAATACCTTGATTGTTGTAGCTTAGTTTATGATTGAAGATATTGTAGTGGTTGATGATCAGTATGTATAATTGTTTCTTTACCCATTAGGTAATGTTTCCACGTCTTCACACTTTGTACTAATGCACACAATTATTTATCATGGTAGGATACTTAATTACAACTTTAGAAAAGGTTTTAGAGTGATGTCATATTGTTTTTTTTTGTTGCATTAAGACCGCCCCCATGGCATAACCACTAGCATCAGTCTATATCTCAAATGGCTGTTGTAGATCCGATAGTGCAAGTACTCGAGATGTGCTGACACTTTCTTTAGTGTGTTGAAGGATTTTTGTTCTTTTCCTTCTCATTGAAATACTTTGTTAACTCTTGTCAAAGCATGTAATGGAGAATCTATGAAGGATAAGTTCACAATGAACTTCCTCCAATATTGTTCTACTCCCAAGAAGCTTCTTACATGGGCTACATTATTTGGCTTGTGCAACTTCACAATGACCTTTACTTTAGAGGGATCAATTCTAAGCTCATCACCCCCTACAATGTAACCCAAATACACTAAATATTTCTTCCCAAACTCACATTTGGACATATTTAAGTACAATTTATCCCTTACAAGTACATCTAAAACTTGTTTTACATGCTTGACATGTTCTTCCCAAGTACAACTAAAAATTAAATTATCATCTAAGTAGACTATGATGAAACCATAAATAAAGGGACTAGGAAAATCATTTATCACCCTCATAAATTTTGCGGGTGCATTGAAATTACCAAAGGGAATTACCATCCATTCATACAACCCCTACTTAGTTTTAAAAGAAGTCTTTCATATATCATTGTCATGGATTCAAATTTGATGACAGCTGCATCACAAGTCTAAATTAGTGAAGAAAGTTGCATTCTTGAGTTGATCCAAAATATCATCAATTTGGGAAAGATTATACATATTATTGATTGTAATTCTATTTAGTGCCCTGTAATCCATGCACATGCGCCATGTTCCATTCACTGGTGGGAATCTCCTTCGCTGATGAGACATGCACGAGACCAAATCATCTTGTGGGTTCGTGAAAAATGGTACTTCAGTACACATGTGTGGTTGATATTGAAAGGAATTTCATATATGAGGGCCCAAATGAGGGCAATCGGTGAATGTAAAAAAAAAGGGAATTCAGGGGTGAAATGTGCGACTTCACGTACGGTTTGATTTTCCCAAAAAGAACCCGTAAGTACGAAAGCTCGAGGTAGATGTACAAAAAGTTGAAAGCGATAGGAAATCAGATTCTCTGACACCATTAGAGCATGCCTGCAATGGAAGAGTCGACTCCACTACACAGACAATCCTTCTGAGCCAAAAGGTCATAGAATCAAGCATGCCGAAAGCGGGATAATCTACCAAAAGGTCGATTTGCAGAAGGCAGGTAAGGCTCCTACACGTGGTGAGAGGATGCAATGAAGGGAAATGTTTCTGATACCCTCATTAACAGAAATGAGAGGGTAATGAATGTCAAGTCAATGTGCCTCGAGCCAAATGATTTGCGATGAGGGATAGCACCGAAGGTCTTTTCACAGCCAATAATAGAATGCCGCATCATAGAAGGCAGCGTGACTAGATCTCCAACGGGAAGAAAGGATCCCAAGCCCACGTGCTCACTCGTGCTGTCATCATGATAATCAATGGTGAAGTGTGTTAGGATGTTGATGGGTCATCGCTGTGTCCATTTTCTCCACCTCTATATAAACGCCACATTTCTGTGCCACCAAAAACAGAGATTAAGTGAGTGTGGAAGAGAAACTTAGAGTTCTAGTCTGTTGAAAGTTATAAGAGATCTAGAGGATATTTGTGATGGCTATCTGGCTCAAAAAAATTGTCTGTCAAGGTGTGCTGTTAGTTGGAAAGCATAGCTTTGCATTCCTACGCTCCCATGATCATTTCACCAAGGGTGCGTCAACCACTGAGGAAGAGAAGTTCATTGTATTAGAAGATTCTTCCGACGTCATCAAGGTTGTAACAGGGACGCTCATCGTATTAGATGGACCTGTTGAGGCTAGTTGAGGCATCATCGTCTTAATAGAGGGCCATACCCCTGTGGGTGTTGTACCTAGGATTTCATGTCCCAGGAATGTTCCCCCAAAACCCCAAGACGTGGTCGCTGCATCCAAAGCCTCGGTACATGATGGCCATTTTTAGTGGCTACCCATAGGAGAAAATGCTCGTACTAGAGAGGTGGGGATCCAAATTCTTCATCACTGCCTTTATGAATTCCACTTGCTAAATTTTTCTAAGGTGGTGAGGAGGTTGAAGACGCACCCCACCATAATTGTGCTCTTTCCTCTGCAGTGTCAAGTAGTCTCTTCATATGGGAACGAATCTCATCGAGGTTGTCTAAAATAGGATTGGATTGAATTATCCATTGGTGTGCTTGTTTCTCGAGTTTGTCTAGTTTTGCTGTCTCTAATACAAGTTGGTCTTGAATTGTTTTATCCATCGCTTCTATGTCTCCTCGCTAGCTTTGTAGTGATTTAATGTGCTCATGCGTATTCCTCACATGTTGAAATACTTGTCCATAATAGGTGACCCAACTTATTAGGAATTCCTCTATGACAATAGATTCCTCAAAATGTTCTTTCAATACTTCATGAGCTTTTGAAAACGTTGTATACTGATTTCTTAACAATCAAAAGTCTGTTCCATCTACTCTTCCTTCTTTTCTTGTAGTTGTGTTTGAAGGATAGACATGGCACTTTAAAACAATTGGTATGCTTTTTCCAATGGTTTATTAGTGTCAGATCCTTATGGTACTGGAAATGGTCCTATAAAGGCGATCACCCAAATTTCAAATGTTAAACTTGGATTTACCGATATTAAGGGTACCTCAGTGCTTGGTAGGGGTCGACCTAATTGTTGACAACGGTCACATGTACTGACAATTCTTTGACAATAATGGAATAATGTTGGCCACCATAGTCCTGAATGTTGAATCTTCTTAGCAGTTGTGTTGGACTGGAAGTTTCCTCTAGTTGGGCCATATTGTGCTTCATGCATTATTCTCTCTCTTTCATGCTCTAGAACGCATCGACGGAGTACCTCATCTAAACCAAGTTTATATAGGAACCCATTTATTAGGCTATAAGGCACAACTTTGAATGCTAAGACTTTCTTCTTTTTGGCACTCATTCCTTCTGGTGCTTGTCCATTTTCCAAGAATTGTTCTATCTCTTCTAGTTCAGCAGGTACAACTTCTATTCCAAACAAATGTGCATCTGGTATATCATCTTCGACTCTTGTCGGTTCCTCCCCTGTGTCGATTCTCGAAAAGTGGATGGGTCCAATATTTAGCTTTCACGATCGAACTACAAGTTCAAACTCAAATACCAATGATAGATTCTTCCATGATGTAGATGCTTATTTACTAGATATTTTAATGCTTAGTGATTGGTGTAAAATATAAAGGGGTTGGATAACAAATACTGTCTATATTTTTGAAGTGCAAAGACCATTCTTAATGCTTCCCTTTCTATCATGGAGTAATTATACGATGCTTTTCTTAATTTTATGCTACTGTATATGATTGGATATTCCATTCCATCATCTCCTAGTTGTGTTAGTATTGCACAGATATCTATGCCAGATGCGTCGTTGTGTACATGAAATTTTACTAACAAATTAGGGAATTAGAGAACAAGTGTTTCAACCAATTTTTTCTTTAAAGTTTTGAATGATGCATCACATTCTTTAGTCCATTCATAATCCTGATTTTATTTTAATAAATCTTTTAAAGGATATGCCATATCTGATTAATGACGATTAAATTTCCTGTAGATTGTATGCCCCAATACAAATCTGACTTGTTTTGGGTAACTAGAGGTTTCAAGTCGAGAATGATTTTGATTTTTGCGAAATAGACCTTGATGCCTTCTTTGCATACAATATGTCCTAGCATAATTTCCTATAGGGGTTACAAAGATACATTTCTTTATGTTAAGTGATAGCTTAATTTGTCGCCATCTTTCTAACATTAGCCTTAGCCATTTGCAGTGATATTTTAACATGGAGTAAATCGTTCAATTGTCGAAGTATACAACCATTATTTTATAGATGTATTCCTGGAATGCTTTAACTACTATTATTGAGAATATAGCTGGTGCATTTTTCAGACCAAATGACATAACTCTATAAGCAAATGAGCTGAATTCGCACACAAATGTTGTTTTCTTTTAATATTCTTTGGCGATCAGTAGTTGATTATATCCTGAAAATCCATCAGTAAATGAGTAGCACTCATGTCCTGCAACTTCATTGAGAATTTCATCTGCAAAACGAGTTGGGAATGGGTCTGTTAAGGTGACTTTGTTTAGCTCACATAAATCTACACGGATTCTCAATTTTGTTGGGTCAGGATTCTTTGGTTGTACGACCATTGGGATTTCCCATTCCAACTGGTCGATAGGGTAGATAATACCGATCGCTAACATGTTTTCGATCTCTTTTTTCACTATCTCCTTATATTTATGAGCAATTTTGTAAGGTCTCTTCTTTACAGGTCTTGCATCAGGTTTAATATCGATATTCATTTCACCCATTTCCTGAAATAAACCTTTAAGGTCTTTATAATCCCATGCAAATACATCATGAAATTATTTTAGTAGGTTAACTATTTCTGTTGTCTGCTCCTCATTCTAGTAATATCCTATTCTTTCCATTTTTGGTCTATCATCATTGGATATGTCTACTTATTTTGTTTTAACCTTTGCATCCAACCATTCTGGCGCCTTGCTTTCATTAATTTGTCGACTTCCTTCCTTGAATTGTGAAAATGATGTTGGGAAGTCTTTTGCTATCATCCGGTTAGTATCTTTCTTTTCGGTTGATTCGACCTTGAATATTGTTCTAATTGGTTTCGTTGTTTTTGGATGATCATATTTCCATTGAAATATTTTTCTGTTTGTACACTTGGTTTCTAGTTGAAGTCTTGTCGACTGTGGTATTTTATTTGACCGAATATTATGACATGATGCTTTCGGTCGACTGTGAGTTTGTGTCGATCTGTTATTAACAATTGATTTTAGAAATGTCTTTATCTGTTTTGTTTCTTCGACTAGTTGGTCATCTTCTGGTGTGAGCTTGAGGTCCTTAGTGAATTTTTCTTTAAGTTCATTCCATAAGAACGTTTCACCTTGTGTTTCCTCCATCTTGTACCACTTATTTGGTAAATCGTCTAATGTTGATGGAAATTAGTGTGACCGTATTCACTCACCTTTATAACCAAGTCTTTTCCATTCTTTTTCACATATACTTGTGTGTCTTTTGGGGTCCTTCCCTTGTGTAAAGACTGGTATTTGTGCCTGATTTGTTATCTTATTCCCTCCAAATATTTCGACGAAGTATGTTGAAGCTGTCAACCACATTTGTAGTAGTCTTGACTGATGGGTATCCCACCATCGAGCAGCTTGACCCGTAAACGTCTCGACCAGGATTTGAAGTCGGTCGTGTTCACCTATGTTTTTGGATACTTGTTCAATATGAAGGGCTTGTGATTCCCTCTCTTTATACCGAAGAGACTTTCTATTTTTCTGTTTTGATTGGTTTTAAAGAAGGGTATTCCCTAATTTTTATTTCAAATATTTTAGGTATTATGGACACAGAAAAACATTGTCGTGTCTTCTTTTTTGGAATGGCCTGAATGGTCCAACACTCCCTTGCTTGAAGTTTGTATTTTTCCATTTCCCAGTCATATAATTCCACGTCTAAGTTATAACCAAACGAGTCTGGGTTTCCCAAATGAAGTTCTCCATATATATTTGGTTTGACATAGTCTTCATTGTTTTGTATTTGATCTAGCTGTGCGACATCAACTTCTTCATCTATTGGATCTGTCCAAGGTGCGTCTTGTGAAGGATGAGTAGGAACAATTATTTTCTTCCCATTTCCCTTAATTTTTATCCTTTATTTATCTAATGAAATCGATGCCTTCATCTTTCAAACCCATGGCTGGCCCACTAGGGCTAGAAAGGAGTTGGATCCTTCCTTAGGGTTAATGATTTCAAAGTTGACTTTTGTGGTAATACCTTTTATGGTTGTGTCGACATTTATCCATAGCCCAATAGGTTCAATGAGTCCTTGGTCAACCATTTTTAAATATATGCATGATTCATTAAGTCAAGGTCTGCCTAATTGCTCCCATGTATCTCTTGTCACAATGTTTACTTGAGGTCCGAATTCAAGAACGACTTTTTGGACATGGTATTCTTCGATTTCTAAGTCGAAAAGTGGGTCAGTGTCATTTTTATCTTTTTGGTTTAAACTGCAAATTCTCTTAGCTTGTTTATTTGTGCCAGATTTATTCTTTATATTGTATAATAAGTCAATAAATTGCACAATTGAGTTATCATTGTGTATGAGATTAATTAGTTCTTGATATATCTTTTGTTGATTATCATCATTTGCTTCCTGTGTAGCTAATTCTTGAAAAATATTTGATGCATCGTTATATTATTGCTTTTGTATTACATGATTAGGGTAGTCATTTTTGTTCTTTATCGTACTTATTCTAGGGTTGTCATTACCAATTTTTGTACCTTGTCTATTGACTATTTGAAAATTCTTTGTACAAATAACATCAGACTTTTGAACACTTGACAAAACATTAACATTCTTCTTTTTGTTAATTTTTTCTAGCATGGTGGGACAATCCTCTAAAGAGTGACCGCCAATACCACAACTGGTACAAAACTTGATATCGGTTCGATCTTTGTATGGACACTAAGCATGTCAATGTCCTTCATTCAAGCACTGGATTGGTCGTTGTGGGATGTTTTCCCAATTCCCAAAGAATCAGGCTCAGCCTGCATATCCCCCATGATGATTATTATCATACCGACGCTCATGTATTCAGCCTTTGTATCTTTGATTAATTTGTTGGTTATGTTAATTATTATTCCTTGGAATGTTATTGTTATTGTTCTATGCAACAAAATTTGTTTGGTAGACTGAATGGTAGTTCTGTCGGTTCTTAAAATTTAGGTGACAGTTAGCTGTTGCGTGGATTTTGACTTCACATATTGCGCACCAAGAATATTTTTCGTTTTTCATATTGAATGAACAATCTTTTGTCGCATGTAGACCATGCTCTTGGAAGATGTTGCAAAATCATTTTGTCTAAACGAAGCATACATCTTGTTGACTAATGTCTTGTCATAAATTATCTTTAGTATGTCCATCCATTGAGAATTTTGTACACCAGACGTCTTAGACCTTGAGGTTTAGATCTCATAGCAATTTTTGTATTATCTCTAATTGTTCCTCGATAAAGTTATCAACAAGGTACATAGGGTAATCCTCATCCATTTCGACTTGCAATTCCTTCGTAAGTGCATCTTCGTATGTATTAAATGTGTCCAGTCTAATGTGCATACAGATCTTTTGTAGAATCCCTGCGAAAAACCAATGGATTAGTAATTGCTTGTCTATGTTATCGTCCAGCTGGTTGAGTAGGTATTTTTGTCTTTTGTCATACTCCCAAATAGTCTCTATCGGTTTCTGGTCTGCCGTTTTTAATTTATTTGCAGCCAGATGCTTTGCACCTGGAGTCTTGAAGAATGATAGAAATTGCTGCTTAATTTCTGCTTTTGTGGGGTTCGACGTTTTTTTGGTATATGTCACATACCATGTAAGTACCCTCTTTCACAGAGCACCAACAAATTATGCCATTTATTGATCCTCATTTGTAACAGCGTTCACTTCCCAGTTCGACTCGCAGACGAACCAATGTCATCTTTGATATTTATTGCCCTCGTAGAGGGGTATGTGTGCAGAGACATGCACCATGTATCTAGCACCAGTGTCTCCTTCAGGCGATGGTGGAGGGGGTGGTGGTGAGGGTGGTGGGATACTCCCTGTAACCATGTTTTTTTCACAGTTGTATTCGATGGAACTTTTGTTTGCATCATAGGTTTTGTTTGTAGTTGTAGGTTCATTCTCGACAAGTTGTCAATCTATGTCAACTCCTTCTATCGATATCCAAGTGAACTGCTATAATTGGGATATCCTTTCTTACAAATTCAACTGGTCTTTATTCTCTAAAGTTGTGTTTGGATGAGGGGGTTCTCCTTCATGTCCCAGGTAGAGTATATGGATACTACGGTTAGATGGGTATGACTGAAATGTAACCTAGTTTCCTTCCTCCAGTCGACAAATTACAAGATGGTCGACATCATTTCCTTCGCCCTCTAATAGACTCCATACACTAAACTCACTAGCCCATAGTCTTAGGTATTCTTTGACAATGTCCTGCACTCAGGCAATCTGGTTAGAATTTATCGGAGATTAAGAACTAATATTTTGGGGTATATTAATTTCGAGATCTTCACGCTGAGCTATCCACATATCTTCTTCCATCGATGACACTTCTTCATCTATGCCCTTTTCTTGTCGGTAATGACCCAACTCTGGTGGATTCTTATCATGTTATGTCACTCTGGTGGTCATTCTTCTTTGGAGCACGACAGCCTTCTCTATGAGTTCTTCCCTTCTCTTTTCCCTCTTCTCTCTTTCTATCTTCTGTAAATCCGAAGTGCTTTTGTGAGTCACTGTCTGAATTATTTCCTTCTTGGCCTGAATTTTCATTGTTGTTAGTGGCGTTTTCACAGTCGACTAGAATTCCTCTACTCTACCCCAAAACATGACCAAATACCTCCCCATAGACGACCCAATGCTTTAGGAAGCCCAGGTGGAACTGTTTATTTTCTTAGAAAGTACTCCCACTCCCTTTCTTCAACAATTTTTTACCATGATTTTTGTTTTTCCTACCAGTTAGTCATATATGGCGGTTCTATTAACAACAGACGAGGCTCGACAATATGGTATGCTCCCCTGTCGATCAATAACTTGAACAAAAGATTCGGTAGCGAACAAATAAACTATTCAGTGAAGTCATCATAGAACCTCTATTGGATACTTTCAATAGAGACTCTTTCTTCCACAAAATGTTCTTCACAAAACTCGTCTGCGATTCTTTTGAACCACTTCGAGAAATTTGTACGTCCACCTCTTGTCAGTTTCTGGAGTAACTCTTTGTCTTTAGTTTCTGCCGCCTTTTTCATCTAGTAGAGATCATTGAAAGAGATGACAACCTGCATGATGGAGGCTAAGACTTTGCCACCAAATTTTTTGGCCGAGGCTATAAACTGTGCATCCTACATCCAGATTAGGGTTCCTCATAAGACACTTGATGGTATTACTCCTTTCGAAGCTTGGAGTGGGCAAAATATAGATGCAACCCATTTCAGGATTTTTGGCTCAAAGGCTTGGGCTAGAATTCCAACTGAAAAGAGGAACGCTTTGCAACCCTAAAGCCAAGAGTGCCTATTTTTTGGGTATTTTGAAGATTCAAAAGGGTACAAGCTGTTCAAATTGAGCACTAAAAAATCATTTAAAGAAGTGTTCAATTCGAACAAGAGCCTTTAGCAGCAGTTGAAGTTGGAGAGTCCTCTTCATCACCAGAACCATTGATTGTAAGTGAAGAGTCTAATGAGTTTGCTGATTCTGATATGTCTGATAATGATGATTTGATTGTAGATCCTAATAGTCATACAAGGAAAAAATTGGTAGCAAATACCATTCATGCAACTGGGGAACTAGCTGGAAATCCTAATGACACTAGGAGGACTAGATCTAAATTTGAGAGTGCCCTTTGTGTGAAAGATACTCTATTTGATAAAAAGTGCTATCTGATGGTTGAATCAGATCCATAGACATATGAATATGCAACACATGATCCAAGATGGAAAAAAACCATGAAATAAGAATTCAACTCACTCCAGAAGAACAACACTTGGGAACTGGTTGATCTTCCCCCAGGGAGGAAGCTAGTTCAATGTAAGTGGGTCTTCAAGACTAAGTTTGTTGATAATGGTTCACCTTTGAAATATAAGGCATGATTGGTAGATAATGGCTACTCACAAGTACATGGGTATTGACTACAATGAAACCTTTGCATTAGTGGCAAAGATGAACTCCATAAGGCTAGCTCTAGCCATTGCAGCTTCGAAGCAGTGGGAAGTACATCACATGGATGTGAAGTGTGCTTTCCTAAATGGAGATCTCACAGAAGATATTTACATGCATTAACTTGAAGTGTTTGCTTCTAATCCATATTTAGTGTGCAAGTTAAAGAAATCATTATATGGGCTCAAGCAAACCCCCAGGGCTTGGTATGCCAAGATTGATGGCTTTCTGCTGTCACTGAGTTTTGTTCGATGCAAGTCTGATCCTACTGTCTATTTGAAGCTTATTCATGGTTATTTGATGATTGTTTTGTATGTGGATGACCTATTTATTATAGGAAGTTCAAAGAAAGATATTCCCTCCTTGAAGGATGTAATGAACCATGCATTTTCTATGACGGATTTGGTATTGTTGAGCCAATTCTTGGGTCTCAAAATTGCTCAATCCCAACATGGAATCAAAGTACATTAGTGCAAGTATGCTTCATATTTTCTCATCAAGTTCAACATGAAATATTTCAAGCCAAGAAAGACTCCATTCCTTTCAGGAGTTAAGCTTGAAGAAGCAGGTTCTTCTCCTATGGTAAATAATACACTGTATAGGCAGTTGATTGGGTGTTTTTTATTATCTTACACACACTCTACCTGATTTATCTTATGTAGTTAGTGTGGCTTCAATATACATGGATCAGCCTCATGAGATCCACTAGAGAGCAGCCAAGAGGATCCTAAACTTTGTTCAAGGAACAAGAACTCATGGGATCTTCTACAAAGCAAAATCTGATCTTGATTTGATTGGGTTTACTGATAGTGATTGGGCAGGTGACAACATAGATTGAAAGTCTACATCAGGATATGGGTTCATGCTTGCAGAAGGGCCAATCAGCTGGTCAAGCAAGAAGCAGAGTTCCATAGCACTCTCATCTACAGAAGCAGAGTATAGAGGATTTGTAAATGCAGCAACTCAATGTTTGTGGCTACAGGGGATACTTGGAGAATGTGGCTTCGAATCAGAGTTTTCAACTATTATCTACAATGATAATTAGAGCACTATTCAAATTTGCAATGATTTATTTCAGAGACAATGAACCAAGCACATTGAGATCCATATGCACTACGTCGGACAACTTGTTCATGATGGTACCATTGTTCTACTCTTCTATGCATCTTCAGAATAAGTAGAAGACATCTTCACCAAAGTTTTTTGTGAGAAGACCTTCAGCAATCTCAAATCACTATTAAGGTTTTCTGATCATGCTGTGAAGCATGATTGATGACAAGATTTCCAAATTTTGTTTCATGTCCATGTTTAAGGGAGGATTTTTCCCACTGGGTTTTTGCCTCTTTTCTTGGTTGTATGGACAAGCAGTATGTAAAGGGTGACTAAGCCTTGTTTCTAGGCCCTATAGTTTTCTGATATTTACTCATAAAGTCAGGATTAAGGGGGGTTGTTAGGATAATCAACCCATAGTTACCTACATTTGACATTAATTAATTATTTTTGTCTTATTACCTAGTTTCCTAGATTCCATTCTATGCTAGTTGCCTTCTACATGTCCTAGAAGTCAACACATGCCAAAAATGAGTCCTGGAGTGCTTGGGAAACATCCTGGAAACCAATTTTAGCAAGTATACTTTATTCCTGGTTCCTTAAAGCGCATATCTTCTTTTTCTGAAAGCTGCCTTGCTTTACAATTATTTTAAGGAAAAAGGAAAAGCTAGGCTAGGTGTAACTGCCTTGTTTTTTTCCCACATAATCCTCCCTCTTTTCTCCAATTAAAAGCATGTATGAGTTGTCTTTCCATCCCTATTTATCTTTCCCACTTGACTTAGAAAATTCATGAGCATCTTCATAGATTTGGAAACTGCTTTATGCACCTATGGGGGATTTGACTAGTTTTGGTAAGCCTGGTTTTTGACTATTTTGAATAGCATCCTTATGCATTCGAACCTCTCATGTAATTATATATTTGAGCAGCCTATTATTTCACAAGGTTATATATTGTACACTTACTCAATACAGATTAGTGTTAGGCTCCAATTTCAGTCTCCTTTGGTGTGAATTTTGCATGTTTGATTAGCAATTTTGTGAGTGTTATTGTTCTATCTCTTGGGTTCAATTTCCACAATATGGAAGGACAAGAGTCAAGTTTTTTGAGACTCATTGAGGAAAACTCCAATTTTTTTTTATGCACATTTCTCGATGTATGCGAGCTACAGTGGAGAAACTTGGGTGTACACGCAAGTATTAGCTTCAAAGTCGCATATACAAATAAACAAGTGTTTTTTAGAGATTATCTTGGATCATCAAAGTATAAATTGAGAAAGGGGATCCAAATATTCTGCAGAGGGACATGGAAGGCCATAAAAGTGTGATCTACCAAGTGTGGTAAAATAAGCTATAACATATTCCCCCTAATGTGTTAGGTCAGAGGGGTAACATGATGGCCAAAATACATTATATCCATCCCAGAAGTGGAGTAATGAAGACTCAGGTGGAAGAACCAACCACTCATCAATACAATACAATAATAAATCTCATCATATGACTGCAAATATGCATGTATCAGTCCAAAATACAAAAGAGTGCAATGGCCACAAATAGGCATAATAGACATATGTCACATCTGGTCATCACCATGTACAATATATAGTGAGGAAGATATCCATAATGGATGAAGTTATATGATAATACACTAGAATCTGGTCATGAGAGATGATATCTCATAAATACAGGAACGATCAAATCGGTAGCATATGTGGAATGACACCAAGCTCGGAGGTCTTCTACGCAAACTACTATGAGTACATGTCCCATCACGTGAATAAAGGTGTCGAGGTTGAACATGATGGTCCATTGTCTGATTACCGATCATTTTTGTATATCGTTAACATAAACAATATATCCCACTGATAATGATAATGGGAATCAAGGTATAGAGTGCAATCTAACAAGTTTGAATAGATGTGTTGAGCTTGAACACTTGAAAGAATCCATCGATGAGGGGACATTGATGTATTCCCAAAACTGTCGATGGAGAGAGAACCTACCACTAATGACTGTAAGTCTTAAGGAACTCAATGGAATCTAGACTCTTATTCTAGAATAAATGATCTGAAGTCAATGGAATGGAATCTGCTGGAAGTAGGGCACTAAGGCATCCCCCATCAACCAACACGAGGTACTTAACAACACTGGATAATGTCGAAGAACTTAGATGAACAAGATGTGCATGAACTAGTAACCGCATTGGGAATTACCAACATACAAAGACAAGACAATTGAGGAATGGTCGACTTAGGATAAAACTTCCTTTGAACAAGAGAATAAGGAAAATGGTGACTGAATAGGAAACATAGACTCTACATGAAAACTGGTACAACTATGTGAAACATGAGGAATCGACAGAGGCTACATAGGGACCAGAATTATAACCAGTTGGTGGAGAAAACATAGAACAATGAGTACAACTCCTAAATTCATACTAATAACCCAACCGATGGATGTGATATACAGTGCCCTGTTCGAAGGAAACAGGACTCGACAATTGCCAAAATTAATATCATTCCCATCCGGCTTTTTATGTTTTTTAATTTTTTTTGGACTTTTTTTTAGATTATAAAGCTTGAAAACAAATAAAAGTGCTTATAGTACATAGCTAGGAGGAGACGAGTGTTGTAAGAAAGAAAACTAGTTCCAAGCAGTGGAACATACCTATGCTCAATGCAAGGAAGCATGTGTAGGATCAGGACACTCGGGGGAAGGTCTCCTCCTGGTAAGGGATGATCAAGATGCAAAGGATATATAAAAAGGGCTATGCTTGGCTAGTATTGAGACAAGCTTGGGCTATACAGCTTATAACTCTGAATACGAGAGCCGACATAAAGCTCAATAAGGCAAGAAAAACACATGAAATGAAATAACAACTTGATATAAAAGGGAGGCCCTTTGGGAGATGGATATCATAAAGTTCAAGAGGGATATGAGGCTCTTGCTCAAGGACATGGCAGGACTATATGGGACTCCCAAACCTAGTGGAGAAATCTTGTCATGGGTACCAAATTGCAAAGGAGGATCTATCTAGGGAACCCATGAATAGGAAGGCTCTACCACTCACATAATGCCACTTCTAATAGTAGTATGAAGGTTCCGTGACATTATGAAGTGGGTTTAGACCTACAGTCAAGGCGACATGGTCATAAAACGATGCATAATGCAAGTGAAAATGTGATTCTAACCTATATGCAAGTTCAAAATTATACCTTTAATAGATATGAACAGGTCAATATCTTGGCAAACGTACACTCGAATCAAGTCCCTACACCACAATATTAGGAAAAACTAGTTCAAAAGAGTGATTAAGGGTTAAAACTATAAGTAGTGGGTAAAAAATTCAAAATTATTTTATAAAATAGTAAGAAATTCATTTTCACCATACCATTTGAAAATTTTATCACACACAGTGAATTGGAGCTAGTTTGAGCCACGAACTTCAAACACTAATTCTGGGAGCTACGGGCCAGGGAACCAGGAATCATCTGAGCCAGGTAAATCTACATCCCACGGTCTTTCATTTCAATGGTTTAATTTTAATTTTTAGTGGTTGAATTTTAATTTTGAAACACCCCAAATTTGGTATCTCGACCCACGCAACCTGTAGTTCATCGGATCACGTATAGGGTCGAGTATATGCAGGAAATACCATGATTTCCACGTATCGTGCGTTTGTTAAGGAAAAATCCACGTATGAGGCAACACATACCAAATTTCAAGGAAAAAACTCATCAAATTCTTATCTTTTTCTTGCAAGATGGTATTAGAGTGGCATGAACGCAAACACAAAGATGTGGATCGGGCCATGCAAGGTAACATGGTTTCCCAACAAGCCTTGATGGCATGTGGTTTATATAAATTTTGGCTTCTTGAGAGCTTAAGGGCTCAACTAAGACTACTCCAAATGCTCATGGATTACTGGGATCTGGATACAAATACCTTTTAGATCGATGGGATTCCCCTTAGCCTTGAGGTTAGGACATATGTTTTATCATTGCATTATCCCACCGAGGCGAGATAGTCAATCTGAGAGCTCGCGGGGTTGGAGGTGGCCTCACTATTGATGATTACATTGTTGTATACATACTTCCATACACAAAAAAGGTTTGAATTCAGGTCCTAGTCAAATCTATTCAGAACCTTGGCCTCAAGGCCATAGTATTATCATTGACCAGGATTGAGGGGTGAGCATCTCTCCATCAAGATTCTAGGCCACTGATGTTTTACACAATCGAGTGCATGAGGATGATTATTTATGACTAGAGTACCTATTTATTGGGTAACATGAAACAACCATTGATAGACTGCAAGGTGGGTAGAACAAGAAATTTTTGGGTTTGCCAACATTTTGAGTACCTTCTTCTTCAAGCGTGTACCGGGCCTAATCCCAAGAGTGGAGATCACTTTAAATGGTCCTCAGGGTCCAAATTAGCTACGCTAGGCAATTGTGACGCATCGTCTAGGTGGAGGACATGTATCTACACCCTACCCACCTGAATTCTTCCACTGGTGGCGTAGACAGATCATGGCCATAGTCAACTACCCCTATGCAGGGATAAAATTTCATGGTAATCCAGATATGCCTATTCCACAGGGATCCACATATGGAGATATAGGAAACAATCCCGAATTCATTTTTTTTAATTATTTTATTTTTTTGTATTTTTTGATATACTGAAATAAAAAAAACATGTTTTTGGGTGGTGACACATACTGATACTAATAATGTACATGCAGATGTTGGTCCTAGATGGCTAGATGGCTTCCCTTGACATCATCAAAGGGGGAGGGGTGATGATATACTGGGTGTAGATGTAGAGCATACACTCTAAAGCATCCATATGAACTTTGTTCATTTGACGCATAGGGTGCCCATGGCGCAAGTTGAGGAATTTCCCGAGGCAATGTAGCGAAAGGTAGTAGGAGTACCCTATACATGGGTTCAGTCGTTCAGACGATTGGCTAGGGGTCTCTTTTGTTTTCATTATTAACACCTTGATCCACGAGCTTAGAGTCATTTATGTACATTTTGTATAGAATGTATAGTATATTTTGGTGGCTGAAAGCCCCAATTTTGTATCATGACATTATTTATTGTGACACCACTTTTTGGACTATATTTTGAATGAAAAAAGATTATGATGATCGATTATTTATATTTAAATGTGTGAATGTAATGTGAATGCTTCATTGTATGTGTATCAAATTCCAATCTAATACATAATTTGCATAAGAATCAACAACATGATTGTAGATCCTAGGAATGTGAATGTATGTAATATTTTCAAATTGTCGTTCTAACAACTTTACTCACAAGAATAGTTGTAATAAAGTCATATCTCTAATATGATGCATGCCATTTAACTGTAAGACCACTAACTTCAATTAAAGATGTACCTCAAGAGATCGAATACCATGAGGGATGACATCGTGTAGTAATTCAATCACGCCACTATATTAAGCAATGTTGTTCAATGAAGGCCAGAGACATACACCTCCTGAAGATAAAACTTGATCCATAGGCATATAGATCACCCAAGCAACCAAAGCTGAGTTCTGGGTGTGGAGGCTGGCACCATCAGCGTATCCTACATATGCTGAATACTCTATCGACATATTCCATAAAAAATGGAAGCAAGTTAACAAAATGGACCACCACAAGAAGACCAAAACTAAACTATGCAACTGTACAATAGTATACAATCAACTTTGGTTGGGAATTATGCATAGTACTTTTTAATATAGATCACATTTCTAGTCTCCTCCAAGGCTTTCCCCTCATAATCTACTAGCTCGTAAGAACCTTTCTCTAATACTCGTTTGAATATGTAAGACCCATGCCACATGGGGTTCAACTTTCCTTCTGTTATAGATCAAAATGACACATCTCTACCTGTGACCACTTTCCCATGATTCTGTCGCATGTTGACACTTCCATGATGAAACTTCATGAAAGTCACTAAAAGTCATTGAAAAAACACCTAACTTGGAGGACCTTTATCTTGATTTTTGTAACTCCATTTGACCTCATCTCTACACCGTTGGAAATATATTTCTGTTGGATAAAACTTTCTAGAAGACATCAAAGTCTGAAAATGCCCAAAAATACCCTGAAAATGAGTTTTTTTGTCTATACACGACTTGCTCTTAAGGAAACCCCTATATGACACGCGACCTGTCAGTAGTACAACCCGCGTATGCCCCTAAAACAATGTTTTTTCCTCATTGTTGTTTTCTTCTGTTGTGGGATGTTTGGTAGGTATTTTGGTGTCCTCTGCAAGTGCATGACTCCAGGGAGTTAGTGTTATCCCTTTTGGTTGTTCTTTATCTATGTAGTAAGCCTTTTATAGCATTAGGGTTTGCTCTTTGCTCTTTCCCCCACCTCCTTTGCTTGGTATGATTTTTGGCTTATGTTTTTGGTCAGCCTCTGTTAGTGATATTTGTGAGTTCAGAAGCTTGTTGGTGTTGGTATCCTTCTTCTTTTGCTAGATAACTTCACCGTGCCAAAGTAGTTGACTTGTCTCTTATACAAGCCTTCCTTCAAAGTAGGGTTTATACTGACTTTAGTTCATTCTAGTGTTTGTTTGGTGGTTGTATAGCAAAGTTCATTTTTCTTTGTTCTTGTTATCTGCATGCTTTGCTTTGTAGGTATTTTTTCTTTTGCATTTATAAAAGAAAATTAAAAAGAACATATACTTGTTTTTGCTGCTTTCCCCCCTACCTCCTTCTTTGGCTTGACCTTGTTGGACAAGGTACTGCGCAGCCTCTGTTTGTAGGTCTAGATTGATACTTAGGACTTCTTGACCTTTGTTTATGTCAGTCTTATTGCTTAGTCTCTTCATTCCAAAGTTGTTGGCTTGTTTACCTTTGTAAGCCTTCTTTTCAAGAGAGGTTGATATCTAACTTTAGGGAAACCTAGGGTTTGTTTGTGGGGTGTAGAGTAGTTGTCTATTTGCTTTGCTTTTAGTACTTGCTTGCATTAGTTGATAGGCTGCTTTATCTTTTGCATTTATAAAATAAAAAGACAAAAACACATGTTTGCTTTATATGCATGTAGATTAGGTTCTTAGTCTAGATTGCATGGCATATCATTGTTTTTGAAAAAATATAAAAAGATTTGATCTTTTATGGCTTTCAAGTTTTCTATTTGAAAAAATAAAGAGAATAGTTTTTGCTTTTTGCGTTTCATATCTCTTTGCTTAGTCATTTTGTTTAAACTTTGAGTCAAAACACCACATACGTTTCATGCCATTTACCCTCTGACTAAAAACAACCCTTAAAATAAACGATATAATTTAAAAATTATTAGTAAGTTTTATTTTATAGGGTTATACACCAACTAGCTCAGGCTAGACTTGTGGATTAGGGAGTTTTAACTCTCCAAAAGTATTTAAATTTCAGACGTAGTTGACCAATCACTAGGTAAACCCTTTTCTACATTGATTGTATCTGGGAAGCTCCTCTCAAATGGGAGTTAAGCATGAGGCCGCGTGGAGACTTGGACTGAGGAGATAACCCTCTGATTCCTTGTCAAAGTGTAGACCAAGGTTTTTACGCATCTGGGGATTCTGTCTTAGACAGGGTTTCGGTCTTAGCTACCCTGCCCATGCGTAAAAATCAGGCTTGCGACTGTCCCCCCAGGCTGTCAATATAGTTAAGGTAGCCTTTAGTCTCTTTGACATCTAGGGTTCATACATAGGTACACCAGAAGGCTATTTCTAGTTGACCTTGGACGGACTTGGAAGGTAACCCCGGTATAAGGTGTGGGAGGGCGGTGGGTGATTCCTCCGCTTGTACCTAAGAACATCTACAGGGATTCCAAGTAACTTTCTATCAGATTTCTTCTGGAAAGCGTATATTATACCTATTTTTCTGTTTGGCTTTAGGAATTTTTAGTGAGTGCTGTGTGGTTTGTCTGTACTTAGTGTGCCTTTAGGTGCGTGCTTTGTAATTTTGGTTTCCTATTAACCTCAGACTTTGTCTCATGGTTTGAAACTATGGCTAACACCCCTTCGAACACCAAGCAAGAGATCCCCATGCTGGGAGCTCCTTGTACTATTCCTCTCATGGGGAATGTTGGTGTTCCCTTGGTGGCCACCCTAAATCTACCTGGATTCACCCTAAGGCTACCGATGTGGTTGTTTTCCACTCCAACTGTCCTAAATGCTCCTGATGCTTCTCAAGTAAGCTCCTTATATCAAGGGCATCAAAACAATGCTTCCCCTTCACCTGTAGTTGATTCTCCTCCTCCTTATACCTCATGCGGTGAAAGTACTGATACTAGTAACCGGCAGTCTAAAAGGAGTAAAAGAAGGAGGAATAGGAAGAAGGCACATAAGCAAGGGGGCACCCGTTCAACCTCTGCAAGTCAAGTTGAACCTCACCACCCAGCCTCTGTGGTTCATGCTGGGGGCACCTATCTAACCTTTGCAGGTCATGTTGGATCTAAGCACTCAACCTCTGCAAGTCAAGTTGATATTCACTATCCAGCCTCTATTGATCATGCTGGTGGGATCCTTCCAACCTTTCCAGGTCATTTCGGATCCAGTCACTTAGCCTCTGCAGTTCATGCTGAGGGCACCCATTCAACCTCTGTTGTTCAAGTTGAACCTCCCCATCCAACCTCTACAAGTCATGTTGGATCCATCCATCCAGCCTCTGTTGATCATGCTGGTGGGATCCTTCCAGCCTTTCCAGGTCATGTTGGATCCAGTCACTCAGCCTCTGTGGTTCATGCTGAGGGCACCCGTTCAACCTCTATTGTTCAAGTTGAACCTTCCCATCTAACCTCTGTAATTCATGTTGGATCCATCCACCCAGCCTCTGTTGTTCATGCTGGGGGCACACACTCAACTGCTGCAAAGCATGTTGATCCTCACCACTCAACCTCTATTGTTCATGTTGGTGGTGCCCGTCCAACCTCTACAAGTCATGTTGGACCCAGTCTCTTAGCCTCTGCAAGTCATGTTGGGGGCAGTCTCTTAGCCTCTGTGGTTCATGCTGAAGACAATCCGTCAGCCACTGCGAGTCATGTTGACACTGTTGAAAAGACTACCCGTTCAAAACACAAGCCCAAGTTTCCTTGTAAGCTTTGTGAGGGAGACCACCTTACTTATAAATTCCCTTCTATTGCGGAGGTGCGAAGAGTTTGGATTCATGGTCATCCCATTTTTGAACATTTTGAATCTTTTCAACAACCAACCTCTCTTAGTCAGGTTGGACACAGTCACCCAGCCTCTGGTTTTCATGCTGCGGGCAAACTCTTAGCCTCTGCGGGTCATGCTGAGAGCAAACAATCATCCACTACTAGTCATGTTGACACTGTTGAGAAAACTGGCCGTTTGAAGTGCAAACTTAAGTTCCCTTGTAAGCTATGTGAGGGAGATCATCTTACTCACCAGTGCACTGCTATCGCGGAGGTGCGAAGAGTGTGGTCCGAGACTCAATAATTTCCTTCTCCTGAACAACCTGTAGTTTCTCAACAACCTACTCAACCTTTGGTTGATCAAGTGGTCGAACCAATCTTATATTTGGTCAATCCCACTCTTCTTTTGAAGAGTGATCCTGATGTGATTGAACCAATGTCATCTTTGGTCAATCCCACTCTCCCTTGGGAGAGTGACTTTCACGAAGCGGTTGAATTGATTTCAGTATCGATCAATCCCGCTCTTCCTTTGGAGAGTGAAGTGTCTACTAGTCACATTTTCTTCACTACCAGTTCAAAACTTACTGAACAAGGGGGCACTGAACTCATTTCGGATCAACCCCCACCAAGCTCTCGGATTCCTTCCTTTGATTGGGATAGCCTAGTTGAGCCGCGCCTTCCTTTCGATGCACCTTTCCAGATAAAGGTCAAAGTTGAATCATACATGATTGCTCATTATATTGTTGATGAAGGAGCCTCAGTTAGTATCTTGTCTGCTCATGCTTGGAAAGGCATGGGATCTCCCAGCCTTATGTCGACTACTAGTCAGTTACTGGCGTTTGATAGAAGAACTTGTGTAGCCTTGGGAATTCTTGCTCAAACACTTGTTACTTTGGGTGGAAGGATTGTCTTAGTTGACTTCATGGCGATAGAAGACCCCTTGGACTTCAATATGCTCCTTGGACATGATTATGTCTATTCCATGCAAGTTGTGGTGTCAACATTCTTTCGTGTGATGTACTTTAATCATGATGAAGAAATTGTCACTATCGATCAGTTGGATTTTCTTGATCCGTCTCCTGACCCAAATAGAGACCAGGTCTTTCCTTTATTGATTCCCAGTGTTTCTATAGACACTACCCCGCCACAGGTGAGCTATGTGGCCTCATGTCCTTTGCGTTCAATTGCTACTAAGAAGCAACCTCTGTTTTCATGCTTACCTTCTTGGGACTTGGTCCCAACAGTTGACCAGGTGAGTCATCCTATACAGACTATGGAGCATGCTCTCCACTCTGTCAATCCATTTGAAAGTTTAGATATGTGTCCTACCTCGGATGATCTCCTTCCTTTGGATGAAGTCTTCTTAGAGTCTTTGATACAGTCTGACCTTCTTTTGGATGTTGGTTCAGTTGTGACTAAGTCTAACCCTGATTTGCCTAGTAATCTTGACCTTTCTTCTTATGTTGGTCTTGTTGAGTCTTTTGACTCTTTCTTCGAACAACAAGTCAGTGATCCTGATGAGTTTGATTTTTCTTATGAATTTTTCAACTCCTGTGATATTGAGTTTGTTCCTGTAGACTCTATCTCCCTTGTTGATTTTTTCTCTCCTTCTGAGGTTGATCTTACTGATTATAAACCCTCAAGCCTTGGTTCTATAGAATCTTCTTCAATTGATTCTTCCTTGACTTTACCTTTTGTAGAAGATAGCAATGTCACATGTGTTTCTGCCAAAGTGACCCGCGTCGGATCATTTCTTCTAAATATGATTATGATGTTGTTGTTTCTTGGAGACAGGATTTTTAGTTGGATTCACAACTGTTTGCTGGCCTTATCTTGTTGTTCAAGCTATAATTGCATTTGCATGTGCCCTGCTTGTGCTTATGAGCCTGATGCCGGCTTCCATGCTTTTAGCTCATTGTATAAGCCCTCATCTTTTTTTTCATCGTCGCTAAGCCTTGTATCATTTTTCCTTTGAAACTTGACACCTTTTACCTTATATCTCAAAATGACACATCTCTTCCTATGACCAATTTCCCATGATTCAGTCGCATGTCGACACTTCCATGATGACACTTCATGAAAGTCACTGAAAAAACACCTAACTTGGAGGACCTGTATCTTGAGTTTTGTAACTCCTTTTGACCTTATCTCTACACCGTTGGAAAGATATTTCTATTAGATAAAAATTTATAGAAGACACCAAAGTCTGAAAATGCCCAGAAATACCCTAAAAATGAGTTTTGTTTGTCTATACGCGACTTTCTCTTAAGGAAACCCGTGTATGATATGCGAATTTTTAGTTATACAACCCGCGTATACTTATATATGCAACTTTCTGCACTAGCAACCCGCGTATAATTTTCGTGTACGTGACTGTCCAGTTATGTAACCCGTGTATGCCTTTTAAAAATGTCAAAAAACACGTCTTTTGATTTCAGGTATTTTGGGTAGTTATGCAACTGACTCCTTCAGTTGTAACTACTTTGTCTTCGCCCCTAACTCTTCTTTAAGCATATAAATAGAGGTAGGGAGGTCCATGAGAGAAGACTTGAATTTTTGCATTGTTATGCTGGAGGATTTGGAGCTCTATTTGCCCACACCTTTGCCCTGGCGGTCATCCCCTTGTGTTGCAGAGCTTGGAGGCTGAGTTCTTTGGAGAAGAGAAGCAGCAGAACCAGATCAAGGTCTTGTGAGGTGCCGAACTTGAAGAGAAGGTATACTTGTACTTGTTTTCAAGATTAATAAAGATGTGATGCCCTTCTTCTTCCCCAAATCATTGTTCAATGTGTGATTGAATTTCTATTTATGATCATATGATGATGTTAGTCAGATTATTATCTCATGTTTATTTGATTATCATTTGTTTATATGTGGTCATATTGGTTTGAGGAAGGTATAACTTGTTTTGTAGGTCTCTTGGAGCGAGAGGAGCAAGAAGAGGATTGAAGAGAAAGCTTGGAACAACCTTCAGTTGATCAGGTGTGGACCTTCCTTATCTCTGAAACTTGCTTATGTATGCTTGCTGAACATTGGGCATCTCTCTTTCAACCCCAGTATGTTGATGGCCTCTTAAACCCTAGCCATAGGACACTTTCCTTTACAACAGAACTGGCGACTCTACTGGGGAAGCCTTATCTATTTGGGGTTTCTCTGTCTTTCTTTCAGTCTTTTGCATTGTTTCAGGTCCTTCTTGACACTTAGGAACACCTTATAAGTCTGATAGAACACTTCCCCTGCCTTCCTAAGGCAGTTTTTGACCTTTTTGGGTGCTTTTCCACCCATACACGACTTGCAGACTGAACATTCGCGTGTCTGGTTTTGTACACGCGACTGCCTATACTATTAACATGCATATGATATGCAACTTGTCAGTAGTGCAACCCACGTATGCTTATATACGCGACTTTATATACTAGCAACCCGCGTATACTTTTCGTGTACGCGACTGTTTAGTTATGCAACCCGCGTATACTTTTCGTGTACGCGACTGTTTAGTTATGCAACCCGCGTATGCCTTTTAAAAATTTCAAAAAACACGTCTTTTGATTTCAGGTAGTTTGGGTAGTTATGCAACTGACTCCTTCAGTTGTAACTACTTTGTCTTCGCCCCTAACTCTTCTTTAAGCATATAAATAGAGGTAGGGAGGTCCATGAGAGAAGACTTGAATTTTTGCATTGTTATGCTGGAGGATTTGGAGCTCTCTTTGCCCACACCTTTTCCCTGGCGGTCATCCCCTTGTGTTACAGATCTTGGAGGCTGAGTTATTTGGAGAAGAGAACCAACAGAACTAGATCAAGTTTTCGTGAGGTGCCGAACTTGAAGAGAAGGTATACTTGTACTTGTTTTCAAGATTAATAAAGATGTGATGTCCTTCTTCCCCAAATCATTGTTCAATGTGTGATTGAATTTCTGTTTATGATCATATGATGATGTTAGTCAGATTATTATCTCATGTTTATTTGATTATAATTTGTTTATAAGTGGTCATATTGGTTTGAGGAAGGTATAACTTGTTTTGCAGGTCTCTTGGAGTGAGAGGAGCAAGAAGAGGATTGAAGAGAAATCTTGGACCAGCCTTCAGTTGATCAGGTGTGGACCTTCCTATCTCTGAAACTTGCTTATGTATGCTTGCTGAACATTGTGCATCTCTCTTTCAACCCCAGTATGTTGATGGCCTCTTAAACCCTAGCCATAGGACACTTTCCTTTACAACACCTTCCCCTAACGATTGACTATCTTGGTCATATAATAGGACTAAGTCACCTTCGCTAAACTTTCAAGGACAGATAGACTTGTCATACTGAGCCTTAACGCAACACTTGTTTACTTCAAGAGCCACTAAGGAATCTCGATGTTTCTCATCAAGTTTCTTTAAGCGGACCAAACATTCCTCTAACTTAGAATTTTTTGGTAAAAGTCATATGGCTAGATTCAAAGAAGGGATTTTGCATTCAATTGGTAAAATCGACTCCACCCCATGCACCAACTGATATGGAGAAAAACCGGTGGTAGTCTTAATCGTGGTTCGATAGGCCCACAAAGTCAGGTACAACTTGATGTGCTAATTAGTTTTTCTTTATGTGATGGTTCTTTGTAGAATGGACTTAACGAACTTATTCATAGCTTCAACCTGTCCATTCGTTTAAGGATAATAAGAAGAGGAATTCTCTTGCTTATACCCCAACTTTAAAGATAGCTCAACCATCATCTTGTTTTGAAATTACCTGCCATGGTCTGTGACAAGCTCTCTCAGGATACCAAATTGGGTGAAAATCTGATTGAAAACGAAATGTGTGGTTGTCTCACCATCAAATTTGATAGTGGGTATAGCCTCTGCCCATTTCGTGAAATAATAAACAACCACTATAATATGATTATGCCCCCCCAACCGAAGTTGGGTTCTAGTCCATGAATTCTACCCCCCACTTTGTGAAGGGACCAACGATGATAATCATATGTAATGGGGTAGGATGTGAGCACATATTTCATGAAAACACTCGACAAGGGTGGCACCGCTTGATCGCATTAACACAATCCTTTAAGATCGACGGCCAACGATAACCCGCTCTCAATTTTTTTTGGTATGTAGAAAGCCCAGATAAATGACCACCACATGCCCCTCCGTAGCAATAATTAAGAATAGCCTTAGCCTCTTCATGAGTCAAACATCGATGCAAAATGGAATGCACCCCACAACGATACAAAGTGTCACTAATAAAGAGGTAGTTCTTAGCTACATGTCGTAATCGTCGATGCTCATCTCACGAGAGGTGAGGAGGTTGTTGGCGAAACCCACCAACAAAGTCTCATCGACAAGGGTTCTCACTCTGTTGATGCCGAACTAGTGTAATATCCCTGAGCACCGGCCCAGATAGGTTTTGCCTTTCCCAGTAATGTCCGCGGAGAAGACGAAGTCTCACCCAAGATGTTCAAGGGAGAGCTGTCGGAATCGAGTTTCCGATAGTGGGGATGGAGGATATGGGGATATGACAGGGAGACACCATAACTGCTATATTAGAGCTTTTCCGTCGATGTTAAGTCATTTCCACAACTTGTAGAGTGCATCCAAAACTGATGCAGACATTATTGATTCATTTCCATAGCATCATACAAGTGTCACAATAAATACCGCAACATTGTTCATAAAACATATCAAATCATAGTGCAACAGAACGTAACAAACTTGAAGATAGATCACATAAATATAACAGAAAGATATTAAATCACAACAACATCATGACAAAACAGGCTGCAACATCATAACAGATTAGATCGCAGCAGTAATAACGGACAAGATCGCAGTAGTGATAACATACAAGATTTATGCAACAATTGTCATATCATATTAATCTTATGGAAAGGATCCACATAACACTATTCTTCTCCAAAACCAAAGACTACATAGATTAGGAAAACCCAGATAAATCATAGATACATAAGAAATTATTCAAAAACCAAATCGCACTAGACTCTAGGCGATAATTATCCTCTTATGCAATTCTTCTATGATGATCATCATCCTTCCTCCTTTTTTTTCTTTACTTGCAAAACTAGATCTATAAATAGGATTATGATTTTTCATTGAGGGTCCACTTATAAATAAGTTATAATCGCTATTGACCTATTGTAACAAAACTTGGTCAAATAATATATAAAATGTTCAAAGCGGTTATTCATCCACCCATCGCGCTGATCTGGCCATGCGTGGTACCGCGTGAGCTTGCGCAGCTGTCACGATGCTGCGCAACTCACTTATAAAACCCCTACCAGTAGGCCCCCAACAAATTCTTTTGGCTCGTCCTTGAGCCATGTTAGGTTGACAGGGTATGTGCCGACGTTCGTGCCTTGAAATGTTTGAATTGTTGTATGATCTCATGAACCTGAAGCTGGACTTTGTCAGTAGTACTCTGACAATTAGTCAAAGCCTGCTGCACTGGGTGCTCTTCTCTGGCCTTGCTGTTGACCATTTTCTGATTCTTTTGTACCGCCTGCAGCATGGCGACTACTTTAACAACCAACTATCCACCGATATCTTAAAACTCATCAAGCTAAGTGCGACGCTTTTGTTGGCGTTCCTGCGCACGGTCGACTCGCTGCTATCGGTCCTTCAGTTCCTCGGCCCATGTGATCTGTACCATCAGTGGCATGGCCCTCAGTGAAGTCTTCAAGGTCATCAATTGATCTTCAGCTTCTTGCACTTGCACAGTCAGTTGATCAAGTTGCTCATCCTGGACAACGCTCTGCCAAAACTGCGTTGTTGCCTCCATAATGGTTTTGGCCTCTTGCTCCATGCTTTCGAACTGAGTTTTTATTTCTTCAATGGAGGCCTTTCATTCCACAACATGCTTTGGCAGCATCATAGGTTGTACCAGGGCATTGAGCATCAGGTTGGTATCCTGAATCTGAACAATAGTTTGCCCCAATCACTTGGCCTTTTCAACTAGGGTGAGCTCATCCGTGTTCTCAAAAATGTGCCCACAGACTTCATAAACAACTTTCTCAACTTCGCCGCACCGGGCACACAGTTGCATCTGTTCAAGAATCAGGCGGTCTTGCACCTTTTTTACTTCAGTAATCTCTTTAGCATCCTTTCGCTACAACTCAGCTTGCATTTCCTTTAAGGTGTCGATCTCTCTCGTGAACTTCCTCATTTCCTGCATCGACCGCAGTCGAGGGAACTTGCACATTCCTAGCTTGGGGCTCAGTGCTGATTGACGAGATGTCCTACATCATGGGTCACTCAGATGTCTTCCTAGAAACAATACCAACAATTGAATCTAGTCGATCTCTTACCACACCAAATTCTTCATGGTTGGACTCACGAATTTCCTTTGTCGCAACCATGGATGAGTCAGTAACTGCTTTGATAAGTCACTGCAGTTGGTCCTCCATCCATGACCTGGTATGACTCCCCACCTCATATTCTTGGTGCCATTTGGTGCAAGTCTCCTCCCGCATGTGCTGTGCTGCATCCTCAGGGTCCATCGATGACTCGTTGTCAGAGTCATGAGTGCTTATCTCCTTTTGGGCAGGCTCTTATGGGGCATCTAGTGGTGGCTCTTTAGATAATTCCTCCTGAATCAATGGGTTTTGCCACTCTGTTGACCACTCTTGGACAATGGCATCCACTTATTCTATCATGAACTTGTAAGGAAAAGGTATCCACTAACGGTCGGGGTCCTGTCGCGCCTGAATGTAGATAGAGTGGGGACCGATGGCAAACCGAATGATCCGCTGATACTTGGCCATGACATAAGGAGAGACTCAGGGAATGAAAACAGCTGCGGCTTGCAATGCTTCCCAATAAACCCAAAAGGGAATGGCACAGTTCACCTATCGACTGGTCTTTTCAACCCACCATAAGTTCTAATACCGTGCACCTTGGTGCACCTTCGCCGCATTAACTGCCATTGGTTGGTAGTCCTCAGGTTCCATCCAGGTGACGAGGGAAATAAGGATCAACAACCAACTATATGAAAATGACCACCAATTTTGAGCAGCAAGAGTGTCTTTTAGTAACTGGTTCAACAAGAATAAGTACGAATTCATTTGTACACCCTCCACACACTTCTGGGCGCAAGCGAAAACACCCGAATTGTATTATACTGGGTGATTTCCCTGAAGGACCTTGCTCGTCAGAATCCTTGTGCCAATGTGCATCGCCTATGAGTTAATGTTATCAATGTGATAAGCACGACCATCACACCATAAACCAAATTGCTCCTTCAATTGCTTGGAAATATTTTTATCCGTATCCCTCCCGTGGATATACTGCGCTGGATCTTCCCCGGCCTTCACCAAACCTGTGATGCTTGCGATCAAATATACAGTAACCAGGATGGGTGTATTCAACCATAACATCCCTCTATGAAAACAAGACAACATTTTCTTTACACACACATGGGATTCATTCAATCGCCCAAAATGAGGCATATTGATGAGCCCCAACAATCCATATTGGTCTAAGCCGCTCACCCATGGTTTAGGAATTCGTTGAATGGGGGCACCAGGAACTATTGGGACTGATTCATAGGGCTTGTCCATAAAATATTTAAGCAATAGAAATTCATGGTCTTCAAATTTCAACCTGATCAACGTAGGGATGATTTCGACCGATAACTTCATCCCCTCCGACAGCGGCGATAATTTTGGTGGATACTTTTGGCTTTTTTACGGCTGCCTCGGCTTGGCTCCCGAACATGTAGGAATGGCATATCCCAAAAATGTCATGAATAGAGACACCCCAAGGCACTGCAGACTCAATAGCTCTTGAACTCAATGGCCCGATCTATGTAGTTCCTTCTCCTTGCATTCTCACCGATGTGCGAGTTTGTCTCTTCGGCAGCGGCATGGGACCGGGCTTCTGAGCCTGCCGCTTTGGCTTGGGAATGGATAATGAACCAACTGGCATGCCCATAATTTATTCTTCAACAGACATGGGATGAATATGGGAATCTACTCACTTGAGATCTCAATGGCATCGAAGTCGCTCAGCATGCCTCACGCCTCAAACCTTAAAATTCACTCGACAACTCTAACTTGCAACACTGTAACTCACTCAACAACTCACACCACACTGCACAATTCTCCCTCTACTTCACACTCTAGTCGCTCAACTAAACAATGCCCTCCTTATGCATCCCACATGCTTTTTATAGCCACCTCCAACTCCAAACTCATCATTGCCAAATCTATTATCACCATTATTACTAAATCTGGTATTAATGATGCCAAATCCGCCGACAATTCTACTCCTCTAACGGTTGGATCAATCATTAATGCGGGTCGCTTCAACAAGTGTCGCCAGCCAACTGTTTTAACTACATGCATTTAGTACTTGATTTTACCAACCCACAGCCCTATAATTGTCGCAAGTGGTCGATCAATCATCGCTACAAATTTTAACGTTGTGCAACCTCTCCCCTGAGGCTCGCCTTGCTATTCTGAACTAAAATCTTCATTTTTTTATTTTTTTTTACAGTGTCTCAAGTACTGCACATCACTGACCCCGAACTATATGGATTCAAGCGACTCCCATTGACAAGAGTCATTAATAATGCACCATCTAATTGCTGTAATTGAACTGCACCGCCAGAAGTAATGGAATGAACAAGGTATGTACCTAAACATTGCATTTGTAACTTACCGGGATGCTTGATAAACTTACTGTCATATAACAACACCAGATTACCTTCTGTAAACTGTTTTTTCTTAATGTGGCGATCAAGCCATGCCTTTTATCGATCCTTTGCAAACTGTTGGTGGAAGCCATCAATAAAGTGGTCTTCTTTGAGCTGAACCAACTGCACAATGTGCTCTTCTAAAGCTTCTGCATCATCCATGCTCGTCGTCGCGATAATGCACAGACTGGGAACAATATACTCCATGGGCATGACTGCCTCTTTCCCATAGACCAGCTTAGATGGTGTCTGACTAGTTTGCCATTTACAAGTAATGTGATAGGCCCATAGCACTGCTAGAATTTTTAGGTCCCAGTCATCGCAGTTAGCGTTACATACCTTAGTCAACGTTGTTTCCAAGATTTTGTTAAATGCTTCAACAGTCCCATTCTCCTATGGATGGTATGGTGTACTCCTCTTATGTTGCACCTGCAACTCATCAGTTAGCATGTTCATAGTCTGGTTGACGAAGTGACTACCCTGGTCACTCATCAAGATCTTAGGACACCCAAACCATGTCACAATGTTTTCAAAGATGAACCTCACTCCTGTTGCAGCAGTGCAATCCACAACCGATGCAGCTTCTGCCCACCTAGTCAGATAGTCGATTGCAGTAATGATGTATCATGCACCAGTCTACTTCCTTGGTGGATTAATAGGACCCACAAAGTCCACAACCCATTTATCAAATGGTTTCAAAGTCACCTGCGGTACCAGTGGAATCTCATCCCTTCGTGATGGTTTACCGACACGCTGACAAACATCACAACTCCTTGCGTAGACTGCAGCATCATTATGCAATGTAGGACACCATAGTCCAACGTGCAACACCTTCCATGCAGTATCTCGTCCTATGTAGTGGCCTCCTGCGATTCCTACATGTGCTTCTTTGAGAATTGCACATTTGGCATCCCGTCATCAATATTGGTCAGTTCTTCACCATTCTCAATGCGAGATAGATGATCCATACCAAATTTCAATCGCTTTGGCTTCACAACTATTTCAAAATCAAATTCCTGGAAGAGTAACAACCATCGACAAATCTTCCCCCCCAACACAGGCTTATTGACCAAGTATTGCAAAGAAAAATGATCGATGAACATCTTGAAATGTCCGCCCAATAAATAGTGCCATAAATTTTGCAATGCATAAACTATCACCAAGCCTTCCCTTTCCATCATTGTATAATTTCATTCAGTAAATGAAAGCTTCGTATTGGCATATGCGATTGGGTGATCCAGGTCACCCTCACCCAGTTGCGCAAGAACGACCCCCAACACGATAGAAGAAGTGTTGACATGCACGTGGAACTCTTTATTCCAATCTAGAAAAACTAGTATGGGCATAGAGGCCATCTTGGCTTTCAAAGTGTCAAAACTTCCTTGACATTCTTGAGTCCATTCATAAGCTGCATCCTTCTCTAGTAGTTTCTCCATGGGGGCAGTAATCGCAGCGTATCCTTTGATAAACTTGCGATAGTATCCGGTATGCCCCAGTGTGGCCGAAAGCATCTTGACATTCATCAGTGGTGGTAAACTAAGGATTAGCGCGATCTTCTCTGGATTGACCAACCGGCCTTCTTTGCAGACTATGTGCCCCAGTAGCATGCCAAATGGTGCACAAAAAATACAATTTTTAGAATTTAAGGAGATATTATGTTGTCGACACCTTTCCAGCATCAGTTGCAGGTTGTCCAGATGGTCCCTAATTAGTCCATAGACATTCTAGTCATCCATATACACCTACAGGAACTTTTGAATAAAATATTTAAATACAGCGACAACTATGCAAGAGAATACATATGGTACATTATTCAGCCCAAATGGCATGACTGTATATTGAAAACAACCACACTTGGTGACAAACGTAGTCTTATGGCGATCCTCCTTCGCAATTCGGATCTGGTGGTATCCCAAAAATCCATCCGTGAAAGAATACATCTCCTAGCCACCTACGCCTTCAAGAACTTCATGTGTAAAAGGGGTCAGGAACGAATTGTGCATGCATGCATCATTCAACTTCCTTAGGTCGATACAAAGGCATATTTTGTCTGTCTTTTTATCCTGGACCACCATAGGACTTATCCATTCAGATTCTTCTACAGGATTGATGATCCCAACATCAAGCATCCAGTCAATCTTAGCCTTCACACGGTTCTTGTATCATGGATCGGTCGATACGGCCTCTGTCGCACTGGTTTGGCATCTGGTTTTAACATGATTTTCATCTCCCCCAGGTCTCCTAAAATTCCCTTCATCTCTGAAAAACCACGTCAGAAAAAGGTCCTAGAATTCATGTAGCAGGTCTGTGATCTTGGCCATGGTCTCCTTGTCCCAGTAGTCTCCGACATTGGAAAATTTTGGGTTCTCTGTCGACCCAATGTTGATTTTTTGGATCCTTAGCTACTGAATCATGAAGTCCATCAGTATGTCTGGGGCTATGACATCACAAATTCCTTTTGACTATGGAATATTAACATTCCACAACTCATCGTCATCTTCATGTTCCCCAGACAAGTTGTAGCAGGTCATCACGGATTGGATGGAACAATGTGCATGCGGATCAATAGGATAGGTGACAGGGGTGATATTGAGTACAATGTCACGGATGATTTGTAAAGCATTTCATAGCTCTGGGTTGACGTCCTGAAAACTAAACTTCTGTGCAAAACAAACAGACAAATCCTCCCAAGTGGTGATAGTTCTACGCGACTTTGCCGCCACATACTAGGATCTCGACATTTCTTCCAGAGTGTGAACAAAAGCGTGGACCCATTCATCTCTAGGTCATGATTCCCATAAAGTTTCACACTCAATTAAATGAATGGTGGGATCATTCCTTCCATCATATCTCCCAGCATGATAGACCTTTAAATCATCGAAGCGCACCATCATCAATCGACGACACTGTTCCCAGTAAAAGATCATATGTTTGTGTGTTGCCCACCATCGAGCCAAAGTATCTTTTAGTGCTACATCAAGATCCAGCATCCTTTGTGGTTCAAAAAATTTCTCTTCAAATTCTTGAAAGAACTCTAATAGTCCTGGCAATCCTTCATAAATGGGAAACTCCATAGTTTCAGTTGCAACCCGTCGGAGAGACTGTGTAATCAACCTGCATTTACTGAATGATACTTCATGCAACCTATTCTTTCAGCTTTCCAGAGCATCATCAAAATTAGAGGATGTAGAACTTGCACTGCGCCATCCAAGTTTTCCATCGACGGTAGGATGGATGTAGTCTTCATAGATGTTATAAGTGTGTTCCCAGCTTCTGTCGACTTCATCCCTTACAGGTTCAATATATCATCGTCCCTCCTAAGGGTCCATAGGAGAACCGACCTTGAAATCCTAGTTTTCGAATGTCATAACTCATTTTTTGCAGTTGATAACCTCCATGCTATCATTATCCCATCCAATCCCTAGAAGCGCGGGGTAGGAACCACCATCTTCTACTACTTCTATCACGTCAAAGCCATCATGCATTTTCATACCTTCAATGTCGACAACCAATTTTGAAACATGACCAATAGGCTGAAACTTCACCTAATTTGCGAGTCACAACTGTACTGGTGACCATCCCAATGTTGGATTTCCCATCAATTGCTAGGTTTGCTTGGTCAAAATATTTACGTATGATCCGAGATCCAGAATGATCGAGTCAACCTCATAATTTTTGATATGGATATTCATCCTCATCTCCTTTCCCATCTTTCTTTTCTGCAAATAATTTACTGCAGAATCCTTTACCACCTTATCTGGGTGGTGCAATAATGTCTTAAGCTCGACAAGGGTGTCAGGGTCCCTTTCCAGCAATAGACAATTCTCAAAGAACTGCCACAAGGTGCCATGCTTCCACGATGGTCCTACCTCTACTGATGGATCAAAAGCAAATGGCATATCAATAATTGGTAACTTACTGGGATTTCTCCCAATTGCATTCTTTGTGCCAAAGAAGGTGTCTTTCTATATCACAATGTCAAATGGAACCTTTTTATTCCCAATGATCCAAACTTGCTACCGCAATCTATCATCTCCAGTTGTCACACCGGCACGAGTGACGATCCCAACGTCGACATCCTTCATTCGTGGCTCGGCCTGAATTGTTGCAATTGTTGGTCCTTGATTCAAGTTCAATGGCGGGTTCTAATTTAATGGCTGATTCATCAACCGATTCTAAGTTCGAGGTTGGTTATGAGTTTGAGTCTGCAGTTGGACCTGGTTTTGCATTATCGGTTGGTTCTGTACTTGGAACGCAGGATGATTTTGATTCTGTACATTCTGCAACTAGGGAATGTTTCCAGCCTGCCATTTTACAATCAACTGAGTGCAGTTTTCAACATTATGATCGCTGGATGCACAGTATGTACACTATGCATGAGGGAACTCCCTCTGATAATGACCAAATACCCCATAGGTGTAACACTGGATTGATTCACAACCTCTTCCTCCCCCTCGACCAAATCCTCCTCATCGACCTCTGAACCCTTCGTGGAATCCTCCTCAGACTGCTCCTTGCTGAAACTGTGGTTGGGCCATCTGTTACTACAGTGGGTTTGGTTGTTGCTAGACATATTGTGCATCTTGAACATATTATGGCTGATTATACTGTAGCTGCAGTGCCTGGTTATACTGTGGTTGTACCACCATCTATGGTTGAGGTACAAACTGTAGCTAGGTTGTAAACTATTGCTGTAGTTACACAGGGATAAACTGCAAATGAGGTGGTGGTTTATACGAAACTTGTGCTGCTGGTTGCACTACTTGTGGCTGCTCTTGCGCTGTTCGGGGGTCCTCTCCTTTCACAAAATATGAATCATACATTCTTTCCTGGAGCAAATCATAAGCTCGACAGTTTTTGTAATCATGTCTCACTGATCGACAAAATGTGCAATATAGGTTTTCAGCCTTCGTAACCATCTTCTGCATTTATTCACAATTCTCATGTCGATGCCCATAGACTTGACATATGCGACACCATGTCATACCAGCATAGCTCAACGGGTTTGGGGCTCCCAACAACAAATAATTCATGAACATCAGACATGTGTCCTTGGTATGCCCACCTGCATGGCACCGGGTGCACCAAAGATCATCGCGATATTCCTTAGCCTTTTTGATATCTTGCAGTTGGAGCATTAGGTTGGCCAACTATGCTTGAATCTGGTTTATTCCTACTGCACTTTCTCCTACTGGTGATGCCTCCAATTTCATTAAAATCTCTAGAGCCTTGCTCTACGTTGCAATCTTTTGCTACATTAATGGTTGTCAGATATGCGGGACAAGCACAGCGATGAACCATTCCTTGTGCTGAACATCTCTCATCTGAAAACTGACCCGAGCCATCAATGTCTTAAACCGCTGATCAAAGTCTCAAATCATTTCATTTGGGAAATGTTTTATTTATTTTAATTCAGTAATATACTGAGCCTCATACTTCGACTTCTTGAATTCTTCAAATAACCCCGTTTGGATCTCATCCAATGTCTTCGTTGTACCTCCTTGAGGAATCCATGTGAATCTCATGAACCATTCCAATGCATGGCCCCTTAGAGTAGTGGCTAGTTGATTTTTCTTAACATCATCATCGACAGTTTGTTGGGTGGTCTAGATCACCTCACATAAGAACCAATACTTCTCTGGATCATCAGTACCATTTCCATTGAATATCGGTAACTTCATTTTGTCGCCCGCCATTCTGGGCCTTCTTCCTCCTACTGGTGCTCTATTACTAGACTGTTGCTGACACGTCGGGTAAGTTGATGTAGAATGCATGTTTATTGCTTGTGGTGGAGTAGTGCACAGAGGTGTAGACACGTTACTGCTAGGGTTTGATCCTGTCATCCTTCCAGGCGTAGCCTGGGCCTGGTTGTCCTCATCATCACAGAAAGGTCGCTTCGTCCCATGTGGTTGTTCTTCACAGCATCACACTTCAATCACAACAGGATCTCCTCCCATCCTCTACCTCTTCCTCAATGATGATCACATTCTCACCAGAGCTCATGCCCATCTACCCCTTACCTTCTCATGCATCTCCTCCCTTTCGTCATGATTCTTACATCCTCTGCACACCAGAGTTCCACTACTATTGGTCCATCTTTAGAATACATTTTTCACAGACCGGTTTCTTAATTGACAGCTGCAGCGACAACAAGAATATTCCTCGAGGTCCACTGAAGAAATCCCTTTCCACTTCGCTAAAAGATTTATTGGTGTCAACGAAAAACTTGGTGATGTATCCTTCTAAGATACTATCCAACCATACTTCAACTGTCTGCGATGCCTTATTGTTGCTTTCTTGCAACTCCTGGATCAACTCTGGGGTCCAGGATGTCAACTCTCCTCCTTGAAAGTTTGTCTTCTTCTTAGTGAATTTTTCTAGCCATTCATGCAAGAGGACAAGAAATTCACAAAAGAACCATTCATGAGGACCGTCGTAGATATACCTATCCAACCAGTGGCCCGTTGACACCTTTGGATTCTGATTTTCAGCTTCAGCAAACACTTGCAATTTTAGGTCAAACCACCCTTCAATATTCGGTCGGTGTAGAAATTATAAATCCTTGATGGCATAAGGAATTTCATAAATAGGCTAAGGATCTAGGCACACAATTAACCTCACATAGAATTGTAGAGAATTAGCATAAGGAGAGAAGAAGAAGAATTAATGAACACACATTAATGAATGATCAATAAATGATAATTGATATTATTACATAGGTAATACATCCTTATAAAGGAAAAAGGAGTTTCTAGAAGACAACTAAGGCTAGCTCATAAAGCAGGCTTACTAATTATGATAAACCCCATAGTTTACTAAAGCACTTTCCCAATCTACCAAGCACCTCATGAATTAGCAATAGCATGTGTGAGTGATGATGAGTGAAGGAAGGACTTGCTAATCCTAGAATATGGAGAGAAAATAATGGAGGATGGGTTGGCAACAAAAGTTGTCAGTTTCCTAGTCGACTAACTTTACCTTATCCACAGAAAAGCAGGATAAAGTAGAAAAAGAAGAATAAAGAAGAATCTGCTGTAAAGTGCAGTTACCAATTTTGGATGGCCATAAAGTGGTCAATATCAACCTAGAATCAGATATAATTCATTCCTAGGATATAGATGGCAATTGTTGACTCTAAGGTGCAAGTGGATGCCAACTATCTAAGCTAGTGGGTAGGAAATTAATCAAATAATGATTAATTATTTTATGAGTGGGTTTATTATATTCCAACACCCCCCTTTAAGCCTGACTTTATGATGATATCCTTGAACTAATCAGAAATATATATGCATATAGGGCCCAACAATAAAGCTATGGTCACCATTTTACAATTTATCTTGTCCAAAGAAATGAGGAAAGAGGCAAAACCTCAAGGGGAAAATCCTCCCTCAAGGAAGGACATGAAAATAAATACTAAAAATGTTGAAGTGCTGGTGTTGTTGGTGCTCCAAACTAAATGCTGATGTTTGGAGGAATCTTCTTCTTGGGAAGAAGATAAATTTGCTCACTTGGATCAAGGACAGCTGCAAGATGGAAACTAGGACCATGTAGAACAACTGAGATCCAATGATGTGAAGGAAATACTGAAGGATATTGAGACTTGTAATCAGCTACAATATGATGAGATGGCTTGAACTTTGAACCAGTAGAGATGAAATGAGCTCCAAATAGGTGAAATAACTGTGCAAGTGATCTTGTAGGAACATAGAGAAGGCATAGGATCAAAGAGTGCAAATGCATGGGCTCCATGGGTTGATCTATCTTCCAAAGAATCCAAGAGATAAAAAATAAGCACAACAGTAGACTCATGGGAATATACTGGTAAATAATCCTCTATGGTAGAAATATGAGAGGAGGAAATATAGTGATGTTCAAAATCTCGAAGGAAGCTCTGAGAATGAGTGCCAAGAACAAAGGAGGAGCTATATAAGCACATGGGATCAAGTATGGTAAGTGGTAAGACACTAAAAGGACTTGATTTGGATAAACAAACATCCTGGAAGTTACTGGGTTGCGCACCATCAAGAAGAGAGGCATGCACAAAGTGTGAGAGGTCTGGCATATGGATCTCAAAATCCATGATAGAAGACATAGAGAACAATGAATGTGTCAGTGAATCATCAATAGCAATAGCAGCTCCATTAGTCACTTCTTTTTCATCAACAACATCATAAGAATATGAATCAAGATCTTCTACTTCAAATGACAGAAAAATATGGCTCTTCGATATTTGCTTCTTGATTGAAAGAGGAAGAATTCGAATCAAAGAGAGTAGTAGCAACAAGAACTGTATGGGAACCTTCTTCTTCATGATCAACTTCATCGGAGACTGTAGAGGCTGAGACATCTTGAGAGAGAGAAATCATTGAGGAGCTAGAGGCACTCTCCACATAGCTAGAAGGATCCTCATTGTCCTTTCCCAAAACTCTATCCAATGTTGTCCAGAGATCCTTTGGGTAATCAATAGAATCAATAAGGTAGTGCATGCTTGGAGAGATAGCTAGACACATAGCTCCAATTGCTCTATCATAGTCATTCAACCAGTCACTTGGCTATTCATAAGACTCTTCACCAGCTCTAATAGATATCTCATAGAGACCTTGTCTCTTTAGATATGAAATCATATTCAATTTCCACTCTGAATAGCTTGTGAATGGAGAAAGAAAAGGAACTGATACTCTTGAATCCATTCGAAGTTGAACCTGCAAAATAAACCCGCAAATATGAAAAGGAGGATTAATTAATGAACTCTCAAAGATATGATATCATGTAGAGCTTTGATATCCTCAGCTCTGATAGCATGTAGAAATTTGAGAACCTTAGCTCTGATACCATGTAGAAATTCTAAAGCCTTGATGGCATAAGGAATTTCATAAACAGGCTAAGGATCTAGGCACACAATTAACCTCGCATAGAATTGTAGAGAATTATCATAAGGAGAGAAGAAGAAGAATTAATGAACACACATTAATGAATGATCAATAAATGATAATTGATATTATTACATAGGTAATACATCCTTATAAAGGAAAAATGAGTTGCTAGAAGACAACTCAAGCTAGCTCATAAAGTAGGCTTACTAATTATGATAAACCCCATAGTTGACTAAAGCACTTTCCCAATCTACCAAGCACCTCACGAATTAGCAATAGCATGCGTGAGTGATGATGAGTGAAGGAAGGAATTGCTAATCCTATAATATGGAGAGAAAATAATGGAGGATTGGTTGGCAACAAAAGCTGCCAATTTCCTAGTTGACTAGCTTTACCTTATCCACAGAAAAGCAGGATAAAGCAGAAAAAGCTAAATAAATTAGAATCTACTGTAAAGTGTAATTACCAATTTTGGATGGCCATAAAGTGGTCAAGATCAACCCAGAATCAGAAATAAATCATTCCTAGGATATAGATGGCAAGTGTTGACTCTAAGGTGCAAGTGGATGCCAACTATCTAAGCTAGTGGGTAGGAAATTAATCAAATAATGATTAATTATTTTATGAGTGGGTTTATTATATTCCAGCAGTTGAGTCAGATGCCAAAACATATCCTCCTCTTAATAGAAACTTGGTCCTAGCAACAGAACCATCTGTTGGCGAAACCCACCAAAAAAGCCTCATCAACATGGGTTCTCACTCTGTCAACGCCCAACCAGTGCAATCTCCCTGAGCACCAGCCCAGACAGGTTTTACCCTGCCCAACAATGCCTATGGAGCGGACGAAGTCTCACCCGAGATGCTCAAGGGAGAGCTATCAGAACCGAGTTTTCAACATTGGGGATAGAGGATATGGGGATCCAATGGGGAGACACCATAACTGCTAGATCAAAGATTTGCTGTTGACAGTAAGTCATTTCCACAACTTGTAGAGTGCATCCAGAACTTATGAAGACATTATTGATTCATTTCCACAGCATCATACAAGTGTCACAATAAATACTGCAACATTGTTCATAAAACATATCAACTCATAGTGAAACAGAACGTAACATACTTGAAGACATATCGCATCAATATAGCAGAAAGAAATTAAATCACAACAACATCATAACAAAATAGGTTGCAACATCATAACAGATTAGATCGCAACAGTGATAACAGACAAGATCGTAGCAGTGACAACATACAATATTTGTGCAACAACTGTCAAATCATATTAATATTGTGCAAAGGATCCACATTACACAATTCTTCTCCAAAGCCGGAGACTGCATACATTAGGAAAACCCATATAAATTGCAAATACATAGGAAATTCTTCAAAAACCAGATCGCACTAGACTCTAGGCGATAATTATCCTCTGATGCGATTCTCCTATGATGATCATCATCCTTCCTCCTTTTTTTTCTTTACTTGCAAAACTAGATCTATAAATAGGCTTGTGCCTTTTCATTGAGGGTCCACTTCTAACTAACTTATAACCGATAATGACCTATTGCAACAAAACTTGGTCAAATAATATATAAAATATTCAAAGTGGTTATTCATCCGCCCATCACGTTGATCTGGGCTTGCACGGTACCGCGTGAGCTTGCGTAGCTGCCGCAACGCTGTGCAACTCACTTACCAAAACCCCTGCCAACAGAGGTAACTTCAAATTTTTTAAATATATGATAATATCCCCCTACCATGGGTCCACGGTTGAAATGAGGAAGATATGTTCATCAACAAAAGAGTCTTCATGAATCTCAACTTCATCCAAACTAGGAAAATCTGATATGGGCTCCGCAAAAATCAACGATTTCTTTGACTTTGCCGAAAACATTTTGAGATCGAACTCTTGCAAGATCACAATAAATTTATTATATTTTCCCCCTATCATCCATATGGTTAGGATGAACTAAAATGGATTGATGTGAGACACAACCAAAGTCAGGCGAAGGAGTATGTAATGTCTCAATCGTTGAACTGCATGGACAGTAGCTAAGGATAGATTCTCAACATGAGTGTAAAGAATTTCAACATCAATGATGTTTCTTCTAAGATAATAGATAACGTTCTCTTGGAGATCCTCATCCTCTTGAAGCAAAACCATTCCAATTGTTTCTTGAGACACGACCACATATAATAAGAAATCATGGCTATAGTCAGGTGGACTAACCATGGGGGACAATTCCAATTCTTTCTTGAATGCATCAAAAGACTCCTGGGTTCACTCATCCCAGATAAAAGGAGTGTCTTTCTTCAAAAGGTGCATGAAACCCTTGGTCAAATTGGAAAAATTCACAACAAACCTCTGCAAGAAGTTAGCCATCCCTTGCAAACTCTGAAGATGTCTAATGGTGTGTGTTGGCAAGTAGGTTTTATTGGATCTAAGCTGCACAGAACCAAAGGTGATGTAGAAGGTCAAAGGTGACACACAAGGTCCAAGATGATGTGCAAGGAGAAAGATGGTGCACAAGGCGGGAAAGTCGACAAAGAGTTGGATTGGTCATAATCTTGTAGGAATTGGTCATTATTTTGTAGTTTTTGGTCAAAACTAGTCATTAGAGGAAATTTGGGGTCTAAAATGGGACTTATAAGAAAATGCACCAACAATAACTTTTGTGAGTTTGAATTCAAGAACCAATAGAATTTCAATAAAATGAGTAAACCATAATGGTTGAATTGACATATTTGTCATAAAAGAAAACTACTTTTTTTGTTTGTATTTTCGACATATCTCCCTGTGTTTTTACTCAAATTTCAAACGGGAGAGCTCGTTGGATGCAGAATTTAATTATGAATCCAAAAATTACCCACACTGCATACTTTTGATGGACCATGATACCCCAAAAATAAGAAATACCTGAAAAAATGTGATGATGATGTCATCATCACGTTTTTTTAGGCATTTCTTGTTTTTGGGGTAGCGGGGTCCGTTAAAAGTATGAAGTGTGGGTAGTCATTGGACGTGGAATTAAAATTCACCCCCAATGAGCTCTCCCGCTCATAAATTCAGTAAAAACACAGGGAGATATGTCGAAAACACAAACAAAAAAGTAGTTTTTTTCATTCTTCCTCCAAAATTAATAACTATTATTTTATCATTTTCCTTAGGAGGTCCATTTTAGACCTCAAATTTCCTCTAATGTAGGAAGTTAATCTAAGTGGACCATTTTGTAAAGGCGCAAGCCTATAAATAGAGATAGGATTGTAATGTTGATATATCTTTTGGAGAATCCTTAGATCAATCAATGAAGGGATGAATGTAATGATCTTATACTAGATTATGATTTGCGGAAGACTGTGGTCTTTTTTGTCCCAACTATTTTTGAGAACTTGTTTTGATGCGGAAGTAATATGACATGACGAAGTTTTGAGGGAAACAATGTAGTTTTTATGTCTTTTTGATTTCCTGTTTTCCTTGTGATGCGATGTGAATAAACCGATACCGCAGTATGATGGTTCTTTAAAGAATGTTATGGTGATCGATATGTTTATGAGTAATTATCTTGTTGCAATCTAAATATGTTAATGTGATCTGATGATTAATGGTATGGATCTATGATAATTAACTTGTGTTTGGATCTCTAAAGTAATGTTGTGATAGATAGATAATATATGCACAAAACCTCCTTCTTACTATGGAAATGTGGTTCCGATAGTTCTCCCTTGAACACCTTAGTTGAGACCTCATATTCTATGCAGGTGTTGTTGGATAGGGTAAAACCTGTCTGTGTTGTGCTCAGAGAGATCACTGAGTTAAGGGTGTTGACAGAGAGTGAACCCTTGTCAACGGATATGTGTCAACAAATGGTTCCTTTGTTGGGACCATTTGTTGACACAGAATCATCGACAGGGGTTCACTCTTTGTCGATACCCTTAACTCATGATCTACCTAAGCATCAACCTAGACAGGTTTTACCCTGTCCAGCAAAACATGTGTAGCAGATGAGGTCTCACTTGAGGTGTTCAAGGGACAACTGTCGGAACCACGTTTCCACGATAAGAAGGATGTTTTGTGCATCTACTGTCTATCTATTGCAACATTACTTTAGACATTTAGACAAAGGTTTATTATCATAGATCCATTCCATTAATCATCAGATGACATTAACATATTCAGATCGCAGCAAGATAATTACTCATAAACATATCAATTGCCATAACATGCTTTAAAACACAAAAACATCGCATCATTTAGAAAGAACCATCATACTGCGGTATAATTTTATTCACATCGCATCATAGGGAAAAAAGGAAAGAAAAAATACATAAAAACCATAGTGTTTGCCTCAAAAGTCCGTCATGTCATATTACTTCCACATCAAAACAGGTTCTCAAAAATAGTTGTGAAAAAACAAACCACAGTCTTCTGCAGAGCATAATTCAACATAAGATCATTACATTCGTCCCTTCATTGATTGATCTAAGGATTATCCAAAATATATATCAACATTACAATCCTATATCTATTTATAGGCTTGCATCTTTACAAAATGGTCCACTTAGATCAACTTCCTAACTACTTTAGACCAAAAACTACAAAATAATGCCCAATTCCTACAAGATTATGACCAAGCCAACTCTTTGTAGACTTTCCCAACTTGCACACCTTCTTTCTCCTTGTGGATCATATTCAAACTTGCACATCAAGTGGCTGATTGGCATCTGGAGTGGAAAGTGCCAGTGAGTGCGGAGGAAGTATCAGATGCCACGACGGGTCCTCCACCCGATACGTTAGTGGATAAAGCACCTATACATGGCAGTGATCGGGATTTGAGAGAGGCACCGTCAAGGACCCCGATAGATTCATAGGTTGAGAGAAAATATGAGGAGACAAGGACAAAGAGAAGGAAAGAGCACAGAGAGGCCATCGGCATAGCGCCAATGGTAGATGAGCATGTGAACCACATCATTGAGGGAATCACAGCGGCGATGACTGCAACTAAGACTCAACTGAGGAAGCAGTCGACAGGGATTTGCAGAGGTAAAGTCACAAATCAAATATTTAATTAATATGGTTTTGGAAAGAATGTATGAAGCAAAAATATTGTAGAGAATGGCTAATATCAGTACGGGGAAGTGGGCCAAGATTGTGCCAATTATTCCACGTGTAGTAGAAACGTAGAACAAGGATGTTGACACATCTTTGCAGCAGTTCAAAAAAATCACGTTGGAAATAAATGAACTATCGAAACACATGTTGGTGCGACTGTAGAAGTTGGTCACTCAAGAACTGGTCAACTGACAGAAGATCACCGAAGATCACCTTTCAAAATTGCAAGAGCAAGAAGAGGCAGTGAAGAAGGAGAACGAGAAATTGAAAAAGGATCAATATAGGTCAACTATGGAAACGACGCAGTTGTGGGATGAAAAAGCACAATTGGAAAAGGCATTTTCTTTCTCCTACCAGGAAGTTCCAACGATCGTAGAAGACATGGATGGTAAAACTAAAGCACAAAAGCTAGGAGAAGTGATTGTAGACTTCAAGCGTGACCTTAAATACTTGTAGGAAGTGGTGAAACCTGGCACACTTCCAAAGAAATATGTGGAATGAAAAGGTTCCATTGAAGACGTTGCGACGTAGCTTGAGGATATCGAGAAATAGGCCAACATGATTACAAATGCCACCACACAATTTTGGGGTAGTGTGGTTCAGGATGACCACTTAGAACAGCTAAACACACAACTGAGGGAAGCAAAAGAAGGGTTGGTTGTGCTACAGACATTGGTTAAAATGATTCCCCCAGTTGTGCAGGTTACAAAGGCAGCAGAGTTGAAGGAGTTGCAGCAGCACATCACAAAGGCATGGGAGTGTTAGTAGAGACATACTACTCAGCTTGAAGAATTTCAAGATATTGGTGAGCAGTTATCGTTAAGGAATTCATTGCACTTCAAGCAGTGCAAGGAAAATGCAAAGAAATGATGCTGAATATTTTCAAACATCCCCTTGAAAAGGATGTTGCAAACTGCATAGAGATCGGTGACAAGATGAAAGAGCAGGTAGAAGAATTCCAAAAGCAATACGAGGACTTCAAGATCAAAATCAGTTGCTACACTATTTCCAGTTGACATGGCTCGAGGGAGAGCCACAAGATGGTGTTGGGGGATTGTTAGAAGGTGGTTTTTGATGGATCTAAGTTGCACAACACCAAAGGTGATGCACAAGGTCAAAGGTGATGCACAAGTTTGAAGATAATGCACAAGGAGAAAGATGGCACACAAGGCGAGAAAGTCGACAAAGAGTTGGCTTGGTCATAATCTTGTAGGAATTGGTCATTATTTTGTAGTTTTTGGTCCAAATTAGTTAGGAAGTTGATCTAAGTGGACCATTTTGTAAATGCATGAGACTATAAATAGAGATAGGATTGTAATTTTGATCTATCTTTTGGAGAATCCTTATATCAATCAATGAAGGGACGAATGTAATGATCTTATGCTGAATTATGCTCTGTGAAAGACTATGGTCTGTTTTATCACAACTATTTTTGAGAACTTGTTTTGATGCGGAATTAATATGACATGAGGGATTTTTGAGGGAAACAATGTTGTTTTTATGTCTTTTTTCTTTCATATTTTCCCTATGATGCGATGTAAATAAACTGATACCGCAGTATGATGGTTCTTTCTAAATCATGCGATGTTTTTGTGTTTTAAATCATGTTATGGCGATCGATATGTTTATGAGTACATATATTGCTATGAACTGAATATGTTAATGTGATATGAGGATTAATGGTATGGATATACGATAATAAACATGTGTTTGGATATCTGAAGTAATGTTGCAATATATATAAAGTAGATGCACAAAACCTCCTTCCTACTGCAGAAATGTGGTTCCGATAGTTCTCCATTCAACACCTCAGGTGAGACCTCATCTGCTACATAGGTGTTGTTGTATAGGGTAAAACCTGTCTAGGACGGTGCTCAAGGAGATCGCTAAGTTAAGGGTGTCAATAGAGAGTGAACCCTTGTTGATGGATCTATGTCAATAGTGCATGGGGGAGACAATCAAAGTATTGCCTCAACCTTAATAGGGTCGACCTTAATACCCTCCTTAGAAATGATAAACCCCAATAAGAAACCTACTTTCACGCAAAAGATGCACTTTTGAGGATTTAACCGGATTTTATATCGGTGACATATTTCGAAAACCAAGAATAGATGGTCAGGATGATCTAGTCTCAAATGAGAGTGAGAAGCTAAATCATCAAGATACTCTTCAATATTTCCTTAAGGTCATGAAAAGAGAAGGTTATTTCTCCTTGAAAATTAGCTACAACGGTTTTAAGGGCGAAAGGAATTTTTAGGTATGCAAATGTACCCCAAGTACAAATGAAATTCATTTTATGTTGGTCCTCAGGATTGATCTGAATATGATTATACCCTGAAAATCCATCAACCATAAACGAAAACACCTCGCTTCCCGCACACTCATCCAAAATATGATCTATGAATGGTGTGGGAAAGTTATCTTTAGGACACGCTTTGTTTAGGTATCTAAAATCAGTGCACACATGGATAGTTCCCTATTTCTTATCAATCAAAATGGGATTGGATACCCATTCAGTTAAGGGAACTAGAGAGATAAATACAACCTTAAGAAACTTCTCTATCTCTACCTTAATAGTGGGTTCCTTACAGGGATTCATCGCATGCAAGCATTCTCGAACATGTCCAGCATTTCGAAAAGTATTGATCTAATGTTCAACAATATGAGGGTCTATTCTTGGAATTTCATCATACGAGAAAGAAAAAAACATCTCAAAATTATTTGAAGAGCTTAGTGTATGCTTCAATCTCATTGGGGGAACAATTTTCCCTAGTGTACAAATTTTGTACTTTTCCAAGATTTCAAGAAATGTTGAAAGAGATGGTCAGTGAAAAATTAGCCATGTTCCCTTCGACATACTTACAAGGAGAACCTAATGGGATCATATGACTACCAACCTTCTCGCTAAGGATTTCCCTATAATAATCACACTGCATACGTTCAAGCTTTGGGAGAAAGTAAGATCGATGGTGTAACTCCTCCCAAGTCCCTTCTAAACCATTCATGGCTTTGAGAATAGCTTCATCCAAAGGAAAAGTGTCATTGAAGAAATAATGATAGTGTGATGACGCAAACTCCCAAGAAGGAAGTGCAAAGGGGTCCTCCTCCACCATCTACAAAGAGGAAGAACTAGGATCTACAACGGGACCAAGAGTAGCTTGATAAGAAATCATCGTTGTAGATAATGACATCTCCATCTTGGTAGGTCTAGGATCTTCATACGAAGTGATCGAAGAAGGGAGAGTCCAAGGATCTTCCAAATGTGAAATGTGAAATGGCATTGAACTCAATGATGACAACTCAATACCAAGGCTGGAACTTGTAGTAAGAATTGCTGCGAAAATATTGAAAATTCCCATCAAAGATGGATACATTCCCACCCCAACATTACTAGTTGTCGGCTGAGAATTATCAATGACCAGGATAGTATCTCCCGACGATGATTTCATACCATAATTATTGAAATAATTTTGCTACACCATGACACTCCTACCTTTGAAAGGGAAGCAAATAACTTGGAAGAGGGATGACACGACCACTTCATATTGTAAATCCAGTTACGACCCAGTAAAAGGTTATAGTCAAGGGGCGCACCAACCACCTTGACCTCGATTGAAATGGTATTTCCTCCCAATTGGAATTCGATATAAGGAAGTATACCATGCAGTCAAAAATATATCCCATCAAAATCAGTCAACATGATCCCATATCTTGACAACGTGGGAGAACCTATACCTTTCCAATAGGATAAAGACATCATAGAATTCATAGCGCCTTCATCAATTACTGTGCATTTAATGGTGTTGTTCATACACTCCAAATGGACTAGGAGAGCCACATGGTAAGGAATGCAAGGCTAGACTTCATGGGTTTAAAATTAATCACTCTGGAAGGATGTGAATCAACCACCCCAAGGGAAGACAACAAAGATTTCCTTTGCGAAGGGAAAGTTTGAAGGAATTCTAAGGCAGATATTGCACAAGGAGTCTTTCCTAAATCCTCGACAATGGAATAGTGTTGGGAGGATTGGGAATTAAGATTATGCCCCAAACACTTTAATATTCCCTTAGGAATGTGAGGTGTAACTTTAGGCTTTTCGACAGGCTTGTTGATATGCAAAGGAACCTCAGGGGTGTTATATTTTAACATTTAAGCTAGCATTATATTAGGATCTTTAATTGAGAGAATAACAAGCACAACAATCAAACACAAGAGACAATGAACACAGTGTTTTTCCTCAGGGAAACCATAAATGGAGAAAACCCCGCAACTTCCTCAAAGATAGAATTAGCACCAAAAGTAAAACCCCAAAATAGTAAGATGATCTCCCGACAACAGTAGCCTCTTTCTTTCTAGCCACAACAACTTCTTCTCCCTCAGCTATGTGCTACAACTGAGTGTGAGTGAGTGTGTGATAAATAGAGAGACTAACTCTCTATTTATACTAATTCCCGAATTGATAATGAATCACTAGGGCTGACTTCACTAGGTGAGCCTAACAACCCTAGGGCCACGGAACTACAGGGACTTTAACCCTTGAACAATAGGAGGGTTACCCACATTGACTTGACATGAATTTTTTACATTATAGAAACTCCCGATCGAAACATTGGGGCATGACATGACTCAATTACATTACAAACACTTCCCAGAATAAACATCGGGGTACAATACATAATAAATACAAGTGAATACATTCCAAAGTTACAATTACATCAACACTCCCTCTTAACTAGGAAGGTATTCTCTCGACACAATTTATCAACAAAAGTCTTCTTCTCTGTATCATTTGGATCATCATCAAGTCCACTTCATCTTCAATTCATATTCATCTTCAAGTCATCTTCATCTGGATCTAGATCATCACTCAATCTGGATCATCATCACTGGATCTGGATCACCACTGGATCTAGATCATCTCTAGTTCTAGAACATCTCTGCTAGATCATCATCATGGGTGCTCTCTCTTGATTATTCTTGTCATAGGAAGTTCTATAGAGCCAACCCTTTTTCATGTTGGTCATAGGCCTAGCCTCCATGTAGGTCTTTTCCAGCACTTATATATGACCCTAAGTTAGAATGGTCGGCCCAACACTTATATCTGATCATGTAGGAACCAATCCTATAATCATATTAGAAAGGCACGCCCAACACTCACATATGACCATGTGGGAGCACATCCCACAACCCTGTCAGAAATGACCAGCACTCACATCTGACAACCAATGTCAGAAAGGCCTAGCACTTACATTCGACCATGTGAGGAACCAATCCTCCATTCCAAAAGGGCTCTGCACTTACATCTGATCATTGTAGGAACCAATATTACAATCGATTCAGAATGGATCTTCACTTACATCTAATCATTGTAGGAACCAATCCTACAATCACCTCAAAATGGCTCTGCACTCACATCTTATCATGTAGGAACCAATCCTACAGTCACATCAGAATGGCCCTCAGTCCTAGACTGAGCTTTCCTGGTAACTAACCAGGTGCCTCCATTCCAAGAATGGCATTCATCATGTAGGAACCAATCCTATAGTCACATCAGAATGGCTCAGCACTCACATCTGACATGGAATGAACCAATCCTCTCACCATGATAGAATGGATTAACCCTTACATCTAACCATGGAAGGAACCAATCCTCTCACCATGTCAAAATGGATCACGAACTCATCACTTCCCTTTGGAGGGAACCTCGATCTAGAGAACACCAAGTTTCTCCCTGAAGTACTCAAACTTCAATATGGATAATGGCTTTGTCAACACATCAGCTATCTGTTTGTCCATCGCAACATACTGGAGCTTCACTGCTCCCCTCTACACCATATCCCTAATATAGTGATACTTGATCTCGATATGCTTCGACTTGTCATGAAACAATAGGTTCTCCGACAACTTCACACAACTCTGGTTGTCACAATGTATACAAGTATCATCCAACTGGATATCAAATAAATCAGACAGTATCTTCCTCAGCCATATTGCCTGACAATTAGCTGAACAAGCTGTGACATACTCTGCTTCAGCTGTACTCAGTGCCACACAGGATTGCTTCCTGCTAAACCAAGAGATCACACCTGATCCCATACTGAAGCAACACCCTGAAGTGCTCTTCCTATCGATGGCACTGCCTGCCCAATATGAATCAACATAACCCTCTAGGTTAATCTTTTGATTTTCCTCATACTTGATCCCATAATCAACTGTACCCATCAGGTACCTCAGAATATGCTTTGCAGCAATCAAGTGAACATGTCTCGGATCTGTCAGGAACTGGCTCAAGGTGTTCACAGCAAAGCAAATATCTAGTCTCGTGTTCATAAGGTACATCAAGGACCCAATCATCTGATGATACATCATAGCATCAACCGCTTCTCATGAAGCATCACTCAATAGCTTCAGGTTCGATGCCATAGGTGTGGTCATGGCCTTGCAGTCCATCATCCCAAACCTCTTCAGGATCTCTACTGCATACTTACCTTGTCTGAGGGATATTCCATCCATATTCTACCACACCTCCATGCTTAGAAAATAGTGCATCATACCCAAGTCCTTCATTTCAAACTCGACAACAATCTTCCTCTTCGTATCAGCAATCAACCCATCCATACCTGTTACAAACAGATCATCTACATACAGTAGGAGTATCGTTGGGTTACAATATTCAACCTTGTAGTAAAGGTTGGAATCTTCTTTACTTTTGGTAAAGCCCAAACTGGATAGAAATCCATCAATTATGCCGTACCATGTCTTGGGTGCCTGTTTCAAACCGTATAGGGCTTTCTTCAATCTACACACATGAGACTCCCTGTCATGTGTCTCAAAACCAAGTGGCTACTCTACATACACTTCCTCTTCCACTACACCATTCAAGAAAGCAGTCTTGACATCCATTTGGTATATCTTCCATTTCATTACTGCAGCCGAAAGCACTGATCTAATGGAAGTGCATCTGGCTATAGGTGCAAAGGTTTCTTCATAATCTATTCTTTCTTTCTGTGACAATCCACGAGCCACAAATCTTGCTTTATATTTCTCTATGCTGCCATTTGCAGAATTCTTGATCTTGTAGATCCATTTGGGAGTTGCAACAGACTTCCCTTCTAGTCTTGGGACAACATCCCAAACATCATTCTTCATGATCGATTGATACTCTTCGATCATAGAATCCTTCCATTCTTTTCTTTCTGCAGCTTCTTCATAGTTGGAAGGTTCTTTATTGATAAAGTCACATAATAAAGATACATACCCAAAGCAAGACCTGGTCCTCTTTCTTTCTATGTGATTCTCTTATGGAGCCCCATATCTTTCTGCACCTTGGATAGCTTCTTGTACCCAAGCACGTTTCCTCTTGTGAGGATTCTTCTCCTGAGGTGGATCTACAGGTTCTTTAGGTTCCTTAAATTCTCGATCTTCTTCTTGATTTTATTCGTTCATTGTTGTGTTAAGAATTCTGGGTGCTTCTGATTCTTCAGGATCTTCAGCAGATCTCTTTCTAGATTTGTTGTAAGCTAAGTCTTCGTCAAATGTTACGTCCTTGCTGATGTCGATCTTCTTGAATCCTGGGAAGTATATTCTGTAAGCCTTCGAGCTTTCAGAGTATCCCACAAATATACCCTTCTTTCCTAAAGGATATAAATTTGTACTCTTTTCTTTTGGAATGTGTATGTATACTGGACAACCAAATATTTTGAGATGGATGACTTCTGGTTTCTTGATGAAAAACACTTCTTCAGGTGTCTTGTTCTTGAGTACTCTATGTGGAGTACAGTTCTGTACATACACTGCTGTTCTGGAAGCTTCTGCCCATAGATGCATGGCAAGATCTTGATCATGAAGCATTGCTCTTTCATCTTCCATGATCATCTTTCTGCAACCCCATTCTATTGTGGATTATATGGAGTGGATAACTCCCTCTTAATCCATGAATATTTGCATAACTCTTTGAATTCATTTGATGTGAATTCTCCGCCATTATCTAATCAAAAGGTCTTGATCTTGTTTTCTGTGTGGTTCTCGATCAAGGCTTTGAATTCCTTGAACTTGCTGAAAACTTCATCTTTGTTCTTCAAAAAGTATATCCATGTATTCCTAGAAAAATCATCAATAAAAGAAACTTAGTATACATACCCACTTAAAGAACTGGATGACATTGGACCGCATACATCGGAGTGAATGATTTCCAAGATTCCTTTTGCTTTTCTTTCACTACTTGGAAATGTCTTCTTTGTGTTCTTTCCTTTTGCACATCCTTTGCAGGCTCCTTCATGTTTTGCTTGAATTTTTTCAAGACCTTCAATAGCTTTTCTTGCAAGTGGTAGTGCTATGTAGTGCACATGTGCAAGCATTCTATGCCAAAGTTCATTTGGCTCTACTGTGTCATGGACCAAAGCTTGTTTTGGATGGCCCTTCAATTTGTATAATCCTCCTTCTTGTTCTCCAATTACTATTGCATCGTCAATAGATTTTCCACTTGGCCACATGAGGACTTGGCCATCTACAAATGAAACCCTCATGCCTTTTGCATCCAGTGCCGATATGGAGAGAAGATTCTTCTTTAGTCCTGGTACAAACAAGACATCCTTCATTTTCATAGTCTTTCCAGAGTCTAGCTTGTAGGAGGATTCACCACTACCTTTTATGGGATATTGGTAGTCATCCCCAAGTTTCACCTTATGGGGTGAATTATGTTCAGATTGTTTCCCAAAAGTTTCCTTGAATCCTGTCATGTGTTTGGAAGCCCCACTGTCAATAAGCCAATATTTGCTTCCATGAGTAAGAGTTCCCATCAGAGCGAGGATCAGAACATATTCTTCATCACTTAAAGAGTCTTCACTTTCTTGTTTTACTTTCTTCCTAGGAGGATCATCATCCTGAGCAGTGTGAGCATGATGTAATCTTTTGGAGTTCTTCTTCTTCTTGGATCCACTCTTATTCATGGGACAATTTCTAGCAAAGTGTCCTCTTTCACGACATGTATAACATCTGAGTTTGGATAGATCCCTTTTTAAAAAATTATCTTTCTAATGAGAATTCTTACCTTGGTGATGATGATTTTCCCTTCTGCCTTTCTTGGAGTGTATTGTGAGAGCTTGATCTTCACTTCCCATCTTTTCTTCTTGAGCTGCTATTCGAGCTTCTTCTTGTGAACATTATTCCCACAGTCTATTGAACTTGATAAGCTTCTTCCTAGCACAGATTCCTTGGATGAAAGAATCCCATGACCTAGGGAGACTGTTCAAGGTTGTCATCACAATTTCTGCATTCTCCACTTCTTCATCTACTGCTTCAATTTATTCTTTGATTTGGGAGACCCTTGTGAAGTATGACTAGATGGTCTCCTCATTCTGGATCTTTACATTCTTCAACTGGTTCATTAGAGTCATCTTTCGGTATATGTTCTTCCCTTCAAATCGTTTGGTTAGGGAATCAAACATAGCTTTAGGTGTCTTGAGGGAGGACACCTGTGGTATGAGGTGATCCTTGATTGAATCAGCAATAATCCTCTTAGCCATAACCAAATATTCTTATGTAAGGCCTTAGCCTCATCTTCCTCTGGAACTGGAACCTCCCCATTGATGTAGGATTCCAACTCATTTTCTTCTAGGATCAGGGAGATCCCATACTTCCAGGCTCAGAAGTTATTAGCTCCCTCAATATTTTCATCAAGCTTGGTATGATGAGACATATTAATTGAGAACCTCAAATGGAAATACAAAAGATTTAGATCTTACCAGGTCAAGATGTCAGATCTAGATTTGGAACTGAATTTTTGCAGTGCTGGTTCAGGAGCATATCAGGGTTTGACTTTCCCAGAGTTCTGTCCAACCAAATGCTTTGATCTTGATCTCTAAACTTCGATTTTGAGGAGGAGATAAATCCAGGCCTGGTCTCACTCAAAAATTGCACTTCTGTGGAAAGCACTAATTTTCGGCAGTAGTGTCGGGTCCAAATCTGAAAAAGCTCAGAATCAAATTCTGTTTCGACAGAAAGATGCACCCTAGGGAGGAGAGTCAACCCAACCCTCTTTTGCTGAAAATATGTGGAGAGAGATCCAAAAAGTAGGAATCCCTAGTTTTCACAGCTGCATAGTGTCCTCTTCTCAGGTTTGCTCTAATACTATGTTAGATTTTAACATTTAAGCTAGCATTATATTAGGATCTTTAACTGAGAGAATAACAAGCACAACAATAAAAAACAAGAGACAATGAACACATTGTTTTTCCTCGGGGAAACCATAAATGGAGAAAACCCTGCAACTGCCTTAAAGATAGAATCAACACCAAAAGTAGAACCCCAAAACAGTAAGATGATCTCCCGACAACAATAGCCTCTTTCTTTCTAGCCCCAACAACTTCTTCTCCCTCATCTATGCGCTACAACTGAGTGTGAGTGAGTGTGTGATAAATAGAGAGACTCACTCTCTATTTATACTAATTTTCAACTTGATAATGACTTACTAGGGCCGACTTCACTAGGTGAGTCTAACAACTCTAGGGCCCCAGAACTATGGGGACTTTAACCCTTGAACAATAAGAGGGTTACCCACATTGACTTGACATGACTTTTTTACATTATAGAAAGTCCCGATTGAAACATAGGGGCATGAAATGAATCAATTACATTAAAAACACTTCCCAGAATAAACATCAGGGTACAATACATAAGAAATACAAGTGAATACATTCCGAAGTTACAATTACATCAACAGGGGGGAGCAAGTTCTTTTCCCAAGTTGGTTTGCGACAAACCATAAAATTTTTCTCATGTCACAACATTCTTGGTGGACATCATGTTGATGCACCCATGGCCACTTTAAGTGTTTGATGGGTTTTGATGCCCACTAGAAGCACTTCCAGATTCCATGGTCCCCGAATCCATATTTTGATTATGCAAAAAGGATCAATTAACACAGCTTGGCTCTGCGCAATGAATTTCGAGGCATCTTCAAAATGAGGGTAGAAGTATGTGAGGTGATATCCCCCATGAAGTTTTCAAGGGGATTTAACCTTACGTTTATACTTCTTGTCCCCCCAACATCATTACCATTCTTGTCATCGTTAGAACTTCCATTCTTATTCCCACCCTGACAATTGTTTCTTCCCTTTTTCTTGTTATGTCCAGGCTGTTGGTTACCCTTCTGGTTTGATGATTGCACAGTGTATATCCACCAATTGGGTAGGATGATATGAAGTTGTAGCTTGTCATGAAGTAGGTTGGTTAATAGAAAAATTCTTCATTTTATTCGTAACCAGGTCTGCAGGTTTATTACTCGCAGAGCCAACGATTCCATCAGCATGTGGCCTAGGTTTAAACTTAGGCTCGAAGTTTGACTGTGGTGCATTTGGAATAATATCTATTAAGAGTCCAGACTCAGCATAAATCAAGTCTAGTTGTTGAGCTCAGAAAATAGCATGTTCCTTGTTCATAACTCAAGATGTGGAAACATCCTTCTCTATATATGGCAATAATGACTTGAAAAACCATTCCAAAAGGAAATCTAGTGGAATGTTGGCCTTAATCAACTGCTTTTGTCTATGCCACTCCTCAATATGGTCTAAAATATGTGTGGCTTTATCTTACCGAAATGTTGATAAGAGCTCAGTACCGGCATTGTAATGCATGGGTAGCTAAAAGTGGTTCAAAAAGGTCATGTCTAGGTCATTGAATGTCTAATATCTACCCCCAAGCAACTCTATATACCATTTCTTTGCAAGACCCATGAGGGTGCATTGAAATAGTTGTAAACAAATGGAATCATGGTTCAACGAAATCGAATAACACCATAGGTGGAAAGTGGTAAAGTGTTTTCGAGGGTCCTCACCATTCTTACCTTCAAATTTTGGAATGTATGAAGGAAGCTTGGTAGGGACAACCGACCATGTCGGAGTGTGAGAAAATAGATCATTGGTCAACTTCAATAAGTTGGGTATATTCAAAGTAGCTAGGAAAGGGAGCCTAGGTTGTTCCATTTGGTTCCACGCTCCGTGACAATACTGATCCATATAGGGTTGTTGCTTGTAAATATCGTAACCTTGGCTTGTCGGATAATAACCTCCTCCCATCAAACCCCTAAACGGATACATGGGGATAATATAATTAGGAATACCTTGATACTGGGGTTCTACATAGCCATAATTATAATACTAATAGGATGGTCATCTCTCGGACACATAAGGAGGTACATAACCTCTTGACATACCATAATGGGCAGATGAGGGGACCACATGGCTATAAGCAGTGCTACTTCCTAAAGAACCATTCGGGTTGTAAGGAGGGTGTGTCATGAAAAACACATTCGAAGGAACATGTATAAGAGATGATAGAACATATGAAGAAATATATGAGGTACCTCCAATTCTCACATGTCTAGGGTCACCTCCGCTAGAAGGGATCCAAGTGGTATGCCTAGATGAGGTGTAAGGAATTCATCCCACAAAGGGTGTGAAAGGTGAAATATGACCACTACCAAACTAATCGGCATGGAACATGATGTTAGTGCCCCCAAGGACACCACTAAGACAACAATAATATCTTTGACAGATGACGACATACTATTAGTCATATCTGGTATGCCAAATATAAAAGGGCTAGTGCTAGAAGGATCAGGATGAGTCTCACCACCCGGCCTTTGAGGAGAAGATCATTGGTTCATATTTACATAATATGAAAACTGGGATCATGCATTATATGACATACCAACCTCAAAAGGATCGGATTCTTCCTTAGTTCTCATATACAATGAATGACACATTCCCCATCCCAAAGGATGAATAAAGAGGGGCTTTCTGGATCTCAGAAATCAATCCATTCCAATATGCAATAGAAACAAATGCTGATAACAATAAGGGATACAAAACATACCTTATTCCGGATGGTTGATGTAGATACTCGTTGATATTTTCTACCACGCTTGTATTTATAATTCACTCTCAACAACAACAAACAAGACAGGCATGCTATATATCAAAGTGTTAGGCCTACTCTAGCATATTTAAAACCATCATGTAAAAGAAAATATTACTACATCCATGATAAAATATTCATAGTCATACACATGTAATGGACGAGAAATGGATATTTCTATTAATAATAAACAGAGAGAACAGTGACAAACTTTGTCGAAACCTTGTCAAAATGGAGAAACTGAGTCCTCCACCTGGGCCTCCACCACTTCAATCCATCTCAATGGTAAGCTTACAAAGCAATGGAAAGCTTGGGAAGAGCAATAAAGTGTACTCAAAAGGACAAAGGGATGCAAACTCAATCATAAGAAAATGAGGCAACAATGAACTATAGTTTCCTTGCTCTCCAAAATTCTCCTCCTTAAATCCATCCAAGAGGCTCAATATATAGTCCTCCAATAGACAATGGAGGGTCGAGTCAGATTCATTTAGGAAAACTCCAATTTTTTGTTTTTGTTTTTATGCACATTTCTCGATGTACACGGGCTACCGTGGAGCAACTTGGGTGTACACACGGGAATTAGCTTAAAAGTTGGGTATACAAATAAACATGTGTTTTTTAGGTATTTTCTTGGATAATCAAAGTATAAATTGAGAAAGGAGGGTCCAAAGAGTCTACAGAGGGACATGGAAGGCCATAAAAGTGTGATCTACCAAGTTTGGTAAAATCAGTTATAACATCAGCTGCATAAGATTTTGAGTTAACTTGGTTTTCTTCTTGAGAATAACCTATTCCATTTTTGTTACTTGGATCCCTTTGTGTAGTTATAATCTTGTCTAATACTTAAGATCTATTTTCATATCTTCTTTGGATAAGTTTTGCATCAAGATATTTTCTTAGGTGAACTAATTTTGCCTCTGTTCTTTCATAGGATAGTTGTTTTTCTTTGAGAGACTTCTCTAGACTTTCTTCCATCCTATTTGCATCTAGGATTGGTTTTTTAGGTTGCTCATGATTTTCTCCATCTCTTTTTCTTTTTGTTCATGGTTTTCTTTTTGTTCAACTACAAAACTTTTCAGCTGTCTATATTTGTTTTTGTATTTTCTTAATTCATCCAAGGCACTGATAAGTTCTTCTTCCATATTAACCTATGCTTCATATTTCGACTCTTCCTTATGCTCAATTTCTTCTATCTCATTAGACTCTTCAATACCTAGAAAAAGGACTTCATCATCACTGTCACCAGACTCAGATGAATTATTGTTCTCTTCTTTTAAGTAGATTTTTTTTCTTTGTAATTCATTTTCTTATAGTGGTATTTTCCCTTTTTCTTGTATTGTTTATTTGTGTCATATTCATCTTCGGAGTATTCATTGGGATAAGGAAATTTGGCTGCAAAGTGCCTAACTTTTCCACAGTTAAAATATTTGAAAGGCATCTTGATTTTGTACTTCCCTGATCCTTTCGGAAGTTTTTTAATAAAATTGGCTTCTTCTACATCAGATTCTTCATGATGGTTGGGTTGAAGTTTTTGCTTCTGATTTTTTGTTTTCTTGAGCGCCTTGAAGGCTTCCTCTCCTTTTGGGAGGTTCTCATGACCTAATCCTAACTCATAGGATGTGAGGATTCCATACAATTCATCCATGGTGAGTTGATCTAGATTCTCTCAGTCTTCAAGAGTGGACACTTTAGGATTATATAGCATAGGAAGTGTTCTCGATATTTTTTCAACTATATCATTGTCTGGCACTTCTACTCCAAAACCTATGATTGCATTAACAATAGTATCAACGCTTTCAAATTACTATGAGATATCTTCTTCATCCTTCATTTTTAGACCTTCATATTGTACTTTGAAAGATTGAAGTCTGGCCCTCTTTACTTTGGAATCTCCTGCATATATAGTTTCCAATTTATACTAGTGGTTTTTTGCATTTCCACAGTTTAGTACTTTAGCAAGAACCTTCTTACTCAGTCCATCTTGTAGTGTATTTAAAGCCTTTGGATGTTCCCAAAATTTCTTCTTGTCTTCTTCTTTTATGGGAGTGACTTTTGGAACATCATATCCTTTTCCAACTATTGTACACACTTCCAGTCTAATGGACATCATATATCTTTTCATTCTAATCCTCCACAAAGCATATCCTTCACCATCAATTAGGAGGACTCTGAATGACATATTCATGTGTTGATCCATTCTGATGTATACTTCTCTTCAAGTGATTAAAATTTCTAGTGAAGAGACCCACTCTGATACCGATTGATGGATCAGGTCCTATCACTGAGAGGGTGGGGTGTGAATCAATGACACAATTTCTAAACCATTTTTTACTTAGTTAACTATGGTTTGCATAAATAACAAATTTTAACACAACTATTTATCGTGGAACCTAGTTGGGAAAAAACCACCAATAGTTTTCTATTAAATACAAAATTTGTTTTTACAATATACAATAGAGGGAAGATGTTTTCTTCCACTTTGGATCAGCACCCACTAACTAGGATGCACACACACCCCTATTTAGTCAGTTACAACTAAAAAGGAAGCACCTACTCCCCTATAGGAACCAACTTTCCCTAGCTCCTCCCAGCCACCCTTTGTTCATCAATATGGAAATATTCTGTGTTATACTCTGAATATGATGATTGTTTCTCTACTACAGTCACACTTTTTCCTTCACATATCTGCATACTTTATAGTTCTTAAAAATATTCAATACAACTCTTCATAACCATCACACCTATTCATAATTTTTTTTTATAAAAACATAAGAAATTTGTCATTTTTAATTTTTTTCCATTCTTTAATTTTTCCAACATTTTTAAATTTTGTTTCATCATTTTCTAATTTTATTTTTGCAGGTATTTTACTAACTTTGGTGATTCTCCAAACTTGGCATTATGTCAAAGAGTCCAATAAAAATGACAGTCTTACTACCAAACAAAATAATGAATGCATATAATCCAATGATCACTCCATATGACCATCATGTCCACAGATATATAAACAAATATTAATCCAACGGACGAGATCATTTCCTCGGTAAATCAATGGATGTTGTCACTTCTTCCAAAAAGGTAGGGGGCCTGAAAATTCATCTCGGGCTCGAGGTTGGTGACTAATCATGGATTCCAAGCCCTTAGAGACCCCACCATACCTTTTCTCTACAAGTCAAATAACCATAGTGAGGCTGGTGCATATAAACACATAACAATTTAAACACGCTTCCAATGTGGGATAAATACCAATCTTCGAATCAATCTGCACCATTGATCACTTGATTGGATGATTTTCAAGTCTCCTCAATGCAATTATTTTGATTTCACATGCCTTCATGCTCTCCTGATGCCCTCTCAAATGACATTCTTCCTGCAGCTCTCAAATTGCATACACGATCCAAGGATGTAGCAAAATCCACCACTCAGACTTCTTCGTCTTACATCATAATCAAGAACTAGTTTATATGAAGGTAGTTTGATATTTTTCCTTCCCAATTTATGAGACAAGGAAATATGCTCAATTCTATCAGTGACAGAATCCATAGGAAAATTATTTGATTTCCCCTCTTCTTTCAATCTTGGAAAACATTGAAAAGAAATCCTGTCATTTTCCTGGAACTCTTGATCCCGACCTTCAATGAAAATAGGAAGTTGTTGCAGTGGATCAAAAGGGTGTGGTTGCATCTTCCTCCCACCCATATCTTTCGGATTGGTCACGACCCTATAGCATTTATTTTTTCTATCAACAATAGAATAGTCATCTTGTTGCACACTATCTTTTGTATCTAATACTTTCTTTTAAGACCTCTCAACTTGGGGATAATTATTATTGAATACTAACTTTATTTCACTATTTTAATTCTCCAAATCTTGGTAATAATTTCTATCACAACATTCAAAAGATTTTATAGGAGGAGTATTTATCTCTGAATATTTGTGATTGGATTTGGAACCTTCTAAAAAATCTTTCTATTTTCATTACCATCACAAATGTAAACTCCTATATTCAGATCAAGATCTACTCCATTAGAGTTTCCTTCCTCATCAACAATGATTGAACATACTATTGTAGAACCATCATTTATAGAAAATTTTCCTATAAATATTTTTTTAGTGTTACCAGCTTGTGGTTCACCTTGTACTTGCTCTTTTGACAGAGAAAATGCATTAAGACATTATTTGGCTTTTGGTTCTTGATATGAATTTAAGTTTCCCAAATCAGGGTCTTGTTGCAATTTTAAAGGTTGGTCTTTGAGTTCTCGTTTCAACCTTTAATCTGCCAAAGGAAACAAATGGAGGGATTCAACAACATGGATTTCTGTTGTATGAACATACTTAACTGCATACTATCATGACATCATATCATCATAGTCAGAATATCAAACAATTAACACCATATGCTTTGTCATCATTCTATTTTCCATCTATGCCAACCTGTATATATGTCATATTGCCAACAATATCCATGGATCCTGACTATTCATGTAAATCAATGTGATCAAGACTTACCCCAAGGGTAATGCCATGAATAAATGAGATTAAGTCAAGTAAGTTGTAGTTTTATATCCTAACCATTCACACTGAGGGACATGCTCATGATTTATCCTTAGGGATGATGCCACAAACAACTATGATTATATTGGGTGGATATGATCTTTAGATCTTGTTCATTCACACAAAGAGACATGATTGGACTATAACAACAGGGACTTGAGTAGGAATTGCCACAATAGTTTCTAGTATATGGGATTGATGGTGGATATTATTTATGGAGTCAGATAAAGGTGGTGTACATAGTGACTTGTTGCAAATAGATCATATCAATATCGAGATTGAAGATATATGGTTAAGATCCACTTGAGGGATTCCTTTCATCTATGATGGAAAATATGGTGCAAAGGAATCTATTCCAATTTCACAATGACAGATAAAAAATTGTTGAACATAGTATGGCATGCTAGAACCAAAGGATTCAACATACAGTCCAGTAGGACATGTTTCCACATCATCACCTACAACATTGGTAAGATGCCACATCAATGTACAATTTTTTTAACCCCTAGCTAGATCCATTTTCTTGTTTTGGTATAATAGGATCATATTTTATAGTATTTGATGAAAATTTAGGGGTATATCTATGATCTATGGGACACAAAAAAGTTAGTGAGGGTCAATTATTGATTCACCTAAAAATTTTGAGAAAATGAATATCAATGGGTTTTAATTACCCTTATTAGAAACCAAGATAGAAGTCCCATTGGTGATGAAAATTGGATAATGAAGCTCATTACCAGGCATCAAGAAAACCTTTAGATAAATTGACATAATTTGAAATAATTTGGAATGTGGAAGAAAAAACATGCCAAAATCCACTATTCTAGAGCACTTTTAGGGGAATTTTGAAAATCTAAAAGGAAGGAAAAGTGACCCGAGAACAAAAAACTACAAAGATTATTTACTCAAAATTTTACATCCTCATCAATATGAACAAATTTGTACAAGTGAATATTTCCCCAAAATTCCCAGTTTGGAAGAATGTGGTTTTTGACAAAATATTCCAAGTCTGGAAAAATGTGAAAATGACATAGTCAATTTTAGAAAATTATAGAAATTGATTAGAGAATCATATTAGTGATATGAAAATTGTGTATTAACCCCTATAATGAGTATTATCTACATTTAGTACAAGTTTCCCTAGTTTTTTTTTATAGGTGGCTAAAGTTGACCTTTGAGATTAAATGCACCTACATGAAAAGTGCAAAAATTGCTAATTTTGGAGGGCTATAAATTTTATCCCCGAGATAAAAAAAATGAGCATGGTTATATTCATTGGAAATATGATCTATAGGAGAACAAATTTGCATGATCATATTCTTATTAAGTGCTTCAAATATTTCCAAAAATTGAATAGAAAAGATCATGTGGCCTTTATTTAACAAAATGTGAATATGGGTAGTTTCCAAAATGCATGGAAACTATTTTTTATTTTTATTTTTCTAAGGATAAAATACATCTAACAATTGTACTTATATGAACATATTTTTTTATAAAATACCCTATAAAGGATATTTAGAGGCCAAAATTCAAGATTATCAACATGTATGATGCACACAATCCTTATGAAGTTTAAACAGATTCCATGGGAGAAAATATACATGTAGAAAATGTGGATATAGAATCGAATGGTTGTATAAATCAAGTAATTCCTATAGATAATGTAGATACCATTAGAATTTTAATCATGGAAATGAAAGTTGCATGATAGATAATGAAAGGCTCATAAAAACTCGAGAGGAACATATATAGTTGAATGTAGCCATGTTTCAAAGATTAACACACATACATAGGAGAATTAACATTGGACATAATTCAAATAATGATGATGGGAGTTGGAATAGTTCCATGAGGCATATTCATAAGAGGTCCCATAGCTCAAGAATAATTTCCAAATATAGGAAATATACACCCCATAATTTCCCGCTAGTGAGTCATCTATCTCTAAGGATTGATTGGAAATTCAATATCTTCATCTCACGTCATTAAGAAGAAGAGGTCATTCAGAGACAACTCACATGGATAATTTCAGAAGGCCAAACCCCTTACTTTTGACCATGAAGTAAAATTTGGACAAGAAGTGATGCTTAGCTTCTTGGGATGAAGAAATATTTCCAATTCCATGACTAATTTGGAAACATGAAGTCAAGAGTGGTCATATTTAATTTGAATGGAAGAGAATCATTTTGGTGGTGTAATCTCAAACAAGTCAAAATGATTAAATAAAGAGAGATTGTTTGGAAGCAGTTTAAGGAGTACCTCTTTGATAGGTACCATGATAACAAAATAAAATAATTTTAGGAGTTAAAGTTGGGGAAAATGACCATGGATGAATACAAATATAAATTCTTATAGATGTTGAGGTAAGTTAAGTAGAGATGATAAGCTAAAAATCTAACGATTTCCAAGTGGTTATTTACTTTAGTCATACAAGGAAAAAATGAATTTTGATGAACCTAAAAATTTAGATGAAACCACAAGGAATACTAAGTATTGTTATGATAAAAAAAAATCTAGCCAAAATTCCAGAAGGCATGGAAGGGAAAGAAGAAGGATAAGTTTTACCAAAGGAAGAATGGATTCATGCCTCTTCATTTTAGAAATCACAAATCCAATGAACACATGGTGATTCTAAGACAACTAATATGATGGGAGATAAGGAAAGGGAGATCGTTTAGTGTTGGGGATGTGGAGAAGATCATTTTTCCACGTCAGAATAGAAATTCCAAGCATGCTCTCAACATACAAGAAGATACAATTGTTGTATTTGTAGAAAATACTACCCCTGGAATCTATGTTGCAGTATAAGACAAAAAAGAATACCATCAATGGACCATGGTTGAGGTTGAAGATGATATCGCTACGAAATATATTCCTATTTTAATTGAACTAGGACCAACTCACAATTATGTTACTCCTAAAATTGTTGAGATTTGTGCTTTTGAGAAGATAACTTGCATAGTGATCATGGTTGGTTAATCTAGCCATTGGATCCAAGAGGAAAGTTAGTGAAGTGGTGGATAAATGTCCATTGAAAATGGAATAGAATCTCCACATAAGAAAATATAAATATATTTCCACTTGTTCTCATGATGTTCTCATTGGAATGGATTTGTTGGAAGCACATCAAGTTAAAATTGATTTCTACAACAAAAAATTTGAATGCATTGAGGAAGAATAAAACCAAAGAATAGTGAGGGGCATTCCAAAAGTAGTTTCTATTAGGGACATCTTAGACTTGTAGAATAAATATTTTAGAAAAGTTTTTGAAGTGTATGTATCCCATGTTCTAGACATGATAGGATAAAAATGTCCCATAATGAAGGATTGTCATGTCTTGTAAGATTTCAATGATTTATTTTATGAAGAAGTGCCATGGATTAGTCCAAAAAGGGATATTGATTTTCATGATTGATCTTGTATCAGGAGTTGCACCCATTTTCAAGACACCTTATAGAATGAGTACCGTAGAATTTCTAGAGATGAAACTGAAACCATAAGAGTTATTGGGAAGAAATGAATATATCCAAGTGTATCTCCATGGGGAGCACCATTACTATTTGTGAAAAATAAGGATGAAAACTTTAGGTTGTGCATTTATTACATGTATCTAAATAAGGTTACTATGAAGAATAAATATTATTCACCTTGAATTGATGACCTCTTTGACAAAAATAAGAGGGAAAAAGTATTTTGAAAATTTATTTGAGGTTTGGTTATCACTAAGTTAGAATCAAGGAAGAAGGTGTTAAGTTTTGTTTTCAAATATTTCATGTCAAAACAAAAGGAGCACTGAAAGAATAGAAAGCACAGCAGAAAGAGAACAAAAATATTTATCTTGGTAAAAACCTCGTGGGGAAGAAAACCCAACAAAACTTCCTCGATATAGACTTCAACTAAGTACAATGTAAAACTAAAGAAATAAGACCCTATAGCTTCCTTCACCTCAGATGGATTGTTTCTCCTCTAGTCTCTAGCGAAATTGCTTGAGTGATTAGCTTGTCCAAATGAGGGATGCACTTCTCCTATTTAAAATAATTAGCTGAGAGGCCTAATAAACCAACAAGGTCGAATTCTCCTTTATTTCCAAGGCCAAATTTCCTTGGAAGACTCAAAAAATACATTTTAATAATACTTTTGTGGGTACTATTGACCCTCTTACAACAGAGGTTTTACTGCAATAATTTACATGATCAAATACATGATTGACATCCCTAATCGAAGGAACAACATCTCTGGAAGGGGTAAATAATAATAATACAAAATAGAATATCTTTCGTAGTTACATTTACTTAACACTCCCTCTTAACAAGGAAGGTATTATATAAAACAACAATACATATGTATAACTGATTGGTAAGTCTATACATCATAGGATTTTTTCACAACTATATCAACATCATCTTCCATGGAATATCATCAGCATGGAGAAACACATCTTGATCATCATGAACACATCATCACAAGCATGGTATCTCATCACATCATCGTTAGCATCGCATCTTGACACCTCATCGTGAGCATCGCATCTCGACAAATCATCATGAGAAATGCATGTCGACACATCATCGTGAGCATCACATCTCAACACATCATCACGAGCATCACATCTCAACACATCATCATGAGCATCACATATTGACACATCATCACAAGCATCACATTTCATCGCATAATCTTACGTATTCTCATCCTGAGCATTTGCTGCAATTCTAAACATACAAACAAAACACAACATCACAAATTAATGTGCAATCACCCACATCATCAAGAATGTTGGAATTTCATCGTCTGCAAGTGAATGTAGGACCACAATGTCTGCAAATGAATGCCAGAATACAACATCCTCAAATGAATGTAGGATCACAAACTCTGTAAATAAATTCCAGACCATAACATCTACAAATGAATGTAGGACCACAACTTCTGCAAATGAATTCCATACCATAATCACAAATGAATGTAGGACCAAAACGTCTACAAATAAGTGCCATATCACAATGTCTGCAAATTAATGTAGGACCACAACAACCATAAATGAATGCAATACCACAACATCCACAAATGAATGCAGGACCAAAATTTTCCCGAATGAATGCAGGACCACAATGTTCGCAAATGAATGTAGGACCACAATGTCAACAAATGAATGTAGGGCCACAATTCTTGCAAATGAATGCAGGACCCCAACTTCATCTATAGGAACTCAACTCTGCACTGTCATCACATTTTTACTGAGCTTCCATCACATCATCCATAAAAATATCATCATCACACTCCCTGTGTCTAGTGAGGTCCTTTCGGAATACACCAAGCTTGTCTCTAAAAGATTCAAAATTCACACGAGGCAAAGGATTAGTTAACACACATGCAACTTGTTCCTATGTAGGAACATACTGGAGCTTTATGGCTCCTGTCTACACTATATCCTGGATGTAATGATACTTTATTTCTATGTTCTTTGATGTAAGATGGAACACCAAGTTCTCTGTCAACTCGATGCAACTCTGGTTGTCACAATAGATATCAGTTGCATCCATCTCAGTATCAAACAATCCTTTCAATAACTTGTGAAGCCATATTACTTCACTATAGGATGAACATGCTGAAATGTATTCATCCTCTATTGTATTAAGTGTAACACTTGTATGATTTCTACTAAGCCATGAGATCACACCTGGTCCCAAACTAAAATACCATCTTGAAGTGCTCTTTCTATATTCAATACTTCCTACCCAACCTAAATCAGTGTAGCCAAATAATTTGAACTCACAATCAACTGCATATGTGAGGCCACAATCCAATGTACCTTTTAGGTACCTCATCACATGTTTATATGAAACTAGGTGAACATGTCTGGGTTCCATCATATACTGACTCAAGGTGTTTACGACAAAACATATATATGGTCTTGTATTTCTCAAGTACATCAATGAGCCAATAATCTGTCTATATAGTGTGACATCTACTCTTTCTGAAGAGTCATCATTTTGAAGCTTTAGGTGTGTCATGATCGGAGTGTTCTTTACCTTACAATCCAACATCCAAAATCTCTTTAGGATCTCAACTATATATTTTCCTTGGTTTAAGAAAATATCTTCTGGGAACTTCCATACTTCAAGACCTTGGAAGTAATGCATCGTGCCAAGGTCTTTCATTTAAAATTTGGTCACAATCTTCTTCTTACATTCACCGATGAGCTTCTACTTTCTTGTCAGAAATAGATAATCTACATACAATAGTAATATCAGGATCCCGTCATATTCAACCTTATAGTAAAGGTTGGAATCTACTTTACTTTTAGTAAATCCTAAGCTCATCGGGAAGCTATCAATTCTTCTGTACTAAGCTCTGGGTGCTTGCTTTAATCCATATAATTATTTATTTAGTCACCACACATGTGTCTCAAAACTTGGAGGTTGTTTAATATACACTTCCTCGTCTATGACACCGTTTATAAAGGTTGTTTTTACATCCATTTGATGTAAATTCCATTTCATCTTGGAAGCCAAAGAAAGAATGGTTCTAATTGGGCTATATCTATCTACTGGTGCAAAAGTATCTTCATAATCAATTCCTTCCTTCTGAGAGAATCCTCGTGTAATAAATATTGCTTTGAACTTTTCAATACTACTATCGGTTGAATTCTTTGTCTTGAAAAATCATTTTGAAGAGATCGTTGATTTATCCTTCAGTCTTGGAACTACTTCCCAAATATCATTCTTTAAGATAGATTGATATTCTTTGATCATGGAACCCATACATTCCTTCTTCTTTAAGGCTTGTTCAAAACATGTAGGTTCTTCATCAACAAGGTTACACATTATTTATATGTAATTGGAGTGGAGTCTTGGTGTCTTGCTTCCTTTTGGTGCACCATATATTTATTCTTCTTGAAATATATCACGATCCCAAGTTGGTCTTATCCTTGTTGAACTCATATCATGAGATGTTTCTTGACGTTCTTCCATGCCATGATCTTCTGGTATAGGTTCTTCTTCATCATCTATAACTGGTTGTTTACTGGCCTTTACGATTCTGGGAGCTTCTTTCTATTCTTCATAAAATTCATCCTCATGGATCTTTCTAGATTTGTTGAATGCTGCATCTTCATCAAATGTGACATCTCTATTGACCTCAATTTGACCTGGAATATAGATTCTTTATTCTTTTGACCGATCACTATATCTGACAAATATTCCCTTCTTTCTTGAGGTGTCCAAATTTGATATTTTCTATTTGGGAACATGTAGGTAAACATGAAAACCAAATATATTTAGGTGTTTTACTATAGGATTCTCAACAATAAACATCTCTTCTAGAGTTTTGTTTCCAACATAACTGTGGGATTATTTGTTATGAACATAGACTGTGGTTTTTAGTGTGTCATCCCATAAATGCATGGGTAGATCTTGATCATGGATCATGGCTTTGACTGCTTCCATGATAGATCTATTCTTTCTTTCTGCTAGTCCATTTTGTTGAGGATTATAGGGTGTAGTAATCTCCCTCTTAATCCTTGCTTATTTGCAGAAGTCCTTGAATTCATTTGAAGTGAATTCTCCTCCATTATCTGATCTTAATATCTTAATATTCTTTTCAGAGACATTCTCCACAATATCTTTGAACTCTTTGAATTTTTCAAATACTTCATCTTTCATTTTCAAGAAATATATCCAAGTCTTATGTGAGTATTCATCAATAAAATAAACATAATAGACATACCCACTTAAGGAAGTAGTTGACATTGGTCTGCACACATCTGATTGGACAATATATAATATCCCTTTGCTTTACTATTACTGCTTGGAAAATGGATTCTTGGTATTCTTCCCTTGAGCACATCCTTTGCATACCCCTTCATGGTTGATCTAAATTTCTAGTAGGCATGTTACTACCTTGCTCACAATTAGTAATGCTTTGTATTTTACACGAGCAAGTATTCTATGCCATAGTTCACATGGACTGATGGTACTAGTTTTGAAAGTTGAATTTGTATGTTGTTTTAGTTTTTATAGTCCTCCTTCTTCAACACCTATTAAAACTACATCATCTATAGTTTTTCCTTTTGGCCACATAATAACTTCACCATCTATAAAGGAAAATCTGAAACCTTTCTTTCCTAAAGTTTATATAGAAATAAGATTCTTATTTAGACTTGGAACATATAATATTTATTTAATTTTTATGACCGGATTTCAGATTGTAAGAGGCTTCTGCCATTCCTTTGATAGGTTATTGATAATCATCTCCAAGCTGCACTTTGTGTGGATAGTCTATCTGAGTAAGGCATGAGAGAGAATATTTGTGACCTATAATATGTTTGGAAGCACCACTATCTATGATCCAAGTATCACTTCCATGAGAGATTGATCTTGTGAGGGCTGATATCGAGACATATTTTTCAATAGAGTCTTCATTCTCTCTGGTCTTCTGTTCATTTGATTCATTCTCTTCATTTTTATGGGCATGGAACTTTCGGTTATTCTTCTTGAACTATATTTTGTTAAGTGGGAAATGTTTGGAGATATGTCCTAACTTATGACATGTGTAACATTCATAAGATGAATAATCCTTCTTAAACTTCTTACCTCTTATAACTTCTTGTGATATTCTTGTAGGAGATCCTCAATACTTCCTTTTTTTCTCCCATTCTTTGTATGAGCAGTTAGAGCTTTATCTTTATCTTCATTTAAATTTTCGTCTCTATTTTCTAACATTCATTCTTCTTGTACACATCCTTCCCATAGCTTGTTGAATTTGATTAGCTTTCTTCTAGCTCATATTATTCCGATGAAGGAATCCCTTTCTCTTAGAATACCATTTAGAGTGGTCATCACAACTTCAACTTATTCTACCATGTCACCAATGGTTTCTAATTTTTATTTGCTTTGAGCTACTCTGGAGAAGTATGACTGCATGTTTTTTTCCTTTTGCATCTTCACACCCTTGAGTTGGTTTCTCAAGGTCATTCTCCCGTTGATGTTCTTCCTTTCAAACATACTGGTTAGTGCATCAAACATTTCCTTTGGAGTATTCTTTGAGGACACTTGGGGGACCAAATGATCCTTGATAGAGTTAGCTACGATCCTCTTATATTTGATCATATCCTTCTTGTGCTTGGTTTTTTCCTCATCTCCCTATGGTTCCTTGATCTCTTCTTTGATGTAGTCTTGTAGGTCATGTTCATCAAGAATGACCATGAATATATAATTCCATGCTCTGAAAGTATCTGCTCCTTCAATCTTTTCATCAAGCTTGGTACTGTTTGTGATATTTAATGAACGAGAACCTCAAATGGAAATATAGGAGATAGTACTTACCAGTTTGAGGAATTATTTTGGAACCAACTTCAGGATTATCTAGGGTTTGTTTTCAAGGCGATATAAACTGTATCTTTCTTCTATTGAATCTAAGGATGGAACCTTGAAAAATATTGTTGATGTATTTGTAACTTTAGAACGTATTCACTTATATATTTTACCCTGGTGTTTATTCTGGGAAGCATCTGTAATGTAATTGAGTCATGTCATGCCCCGATGTTCCTATTGGGAGATTCAATAGTGTAAACAAGTAATGTAAAGTCATAGAGGGTAACCCTCCTTATTGATCATGGGTCAAAGTCCCTATAGTTGTGGGGCCCTAGGGTTATTAGAATCTCCTAGAGAAGTCGACCCTAGTGAGTTATTGTCATGTCGAGAATTAGTATAAATAGAGAGTGAGGCTCTCTATTTATCACACATTCACTCACACTCAGTTGTAGCACATAACTGAGAGAGAAAGAAGAAGCTAGGACAAGAGAGAGAGACTACTACTGTCAGGAGATCATCTTACTATTTTGGGTTTTACTTTTGGTGTTGATTCTATCTCGAAGGAAGTTGCAAGGTTTTCTCCTTTATGGTTTCCACGAGGAAGATATTTGTGTCTATTGTCTCTTGTGTTTGATTGATGTGCTTGTTATTCTCTCAGTTAAATATCCTAAGATAATGCTAGCTTGAATGATAAAATTATAACATGGTATCAGAGCTAACATGAGAAGAAGACACTGTGAAACTGCGAAAACTAGGGCTTCCTACTTTTTGGATCTCTCTCCACAGATTTTCAGCCAAATAAGGTTGGGCTGACTCTCCTCTCTAGGGCGCATCTTTCTGTTGTAAGAAAATCTGATTCTAAGCATTTTTAGTTTTTGACCCGACACTACTGCCGAAAATTAGGGCTTTCCACAGAAGTGGAATTTTTGAGTGAGCCCAGGCCTGGATTGATCTCCTCCCCAAAATCGAAGTTTAGAGATCAAGATCAAAGATTTTGGTTGGGCAGGACTCTAGGAAAGTCAAACCCTAATATGCTCATGAACTAGCTCTGCAGAAATTCAGCTCCATATCTAGTTCCGACATCTTAACTTGGTAAGATCTAAATTTTTTGTATTTCCATTTGAGGTTCTCAGTTAAGATGTCTCATCATACCAAGCTTGATGAAAAGCTTGAGGGAGTTGATAACTTCCGATCTTGGAAGTATAGGATCTCCCTGGTCCTGGAAGGAAATGAGTTGGACTCTTACATCAGTGAAGAGGTTCCAGTTCCATAGGGAGATGAGGCTAAGGCCTTACACAAAAATAAATTGGTCATGTATAAGAGGATTATTGCTGATTCAATCAAGGATCACCTCATACCATAGGTGTCCTCTCTAAAGACACCTAAAGCAATGTTTGATGTCCTGACCAAATTGTTTGAAGAAAAGAACATAAATCGAAAGATGACTTTGAGGAACCAATTGAAGAATGTAAAGATCCAGAATGCAGAGACCATACAATCTTACTTTACAAGCGTCTCTCAGATCAAGGAACAGCTAGAAGTGGTAGATGAAGACGTGGAGAATGCAAAAATTGTGATGACCACCTTGAATGGTCTACCTAGATCATGGGACTCCTTCATTCAAGGGATTTGTGCAAGAAAGAATCTAGTCAAGTTTAGTAGGCTGTGGGAAGAATGCTCACAAGAAGAAGATCGAATAATAGCCTGAGAAGAAAAGATGGGAAGTGAAGATCAATCTCTCATAGTACACTCCAAGAAAAGTAGAAGAGACTTTCATCACCCCAAAAATAAGCACTTCCACTAGAAAGATAACACTAGGAGATCTAATAGAGATTTATCTAAACTCAGATGCTATACATGTGATGAAAGAGGACACTTTTCCAGAGATTGTCCTAGAAATAAAAATGGCTCTCACAAGAAGAAGGGAAACAACAAAAGACATCATGCTCATGCTGCATAGGATGATGAACCTTCCATAAAAAGAATCAAACAAGAAAGTGATGATTCTTCAACTAAAGAAGAATATGTTCTAATTTCTGCTCTCACGGGAACTACCACACATGGAAGCAATGATTGGCTAATAGATAGTGGGACTTCCAAACATATGATGGGATTCAAAGAATCTTTAGTGAAACTATCCAAACATGAGTCACCTCACAAGGTGAAACTTGGGGATGACTACCCGTACCCAATAAAAGGTAGTGGTGAATCCTCCTATAAGATAGACTCTAGAAAGTCTATGAAGATGAAGGATGTATTGTTTGTGCTAGGAATAAAGAAGAATCTCCTCTCTATATCTGCATTGGATGCAAAAGGTATAAGAGTTTAATTTATAGATGGTCAAGTCATCATGTGGCCAAAAGGAAAGACTATTGACGATGCAGTAGTAATTGGAGAACAAGAGGAAGGACTGTACAAATTAAAGGGCCGACGAGAACAAGATTTGGTTCATGACTCAGTAGAACCAAATGAAATTTGGCATAGAAGGCTTCCACATGTGCACTACAGAGCACTACCACTTGCAAGAAAAGCTGTTGAAGGTCTTCCAGAAATATAGACAAAACATGATGGTGTCTACAAAGGATGTACGAAAGTAAAGAACACAAAGAAGACATTTCCAAGGCAAAAGGAATCTTGGAAATCATTCACTCCGATGTATGCAATCCAATGTCATCCAATTCATTAAGAGGGCATGTATACTATGTTTCTTTTATTGATGATTTTTCTAGGAAGACATGGATATACTTCATGAAGAACAAAGATGAAGTATTCAACAAGTTCAAGGAATTCAAATCCTTGATTGAAAACTACACAGAAAACAAGATCAATATTTTTCGATCAGACAATGGTGGAGAATTCACATCAAATTAATTCAAAGTGTTATGCAAAGACTCAGGGATTAAGAGGGAGTTAACCACTCCATATAATCCACAACAGAATGGGGTTGTAGAAAGGAAGAATAGAATGATCATGGAAGCTGCAAGGGCAATGCTTCATGATCAAGATCTCCCCATGCATATATGGGCAGAAGCTGCAAGAACAACTGTGTATGTACATAATCGTACTCCACATAGAGTGCTCAAGAACAAGACACCTGAAGAAGTATTTTGTGGAAAGAAACCAGAGGTCATCCATCTCATAATATTCAGCTGTCCTGTATACATACACATTCCAAAAGAAAATAGGACAAAGTTAGATCCTTCTGGAAAGAAGGGTATATTTGTGGGATACAATGAAAGCTCAAAAGCTTACAGAATATAATTCCCAGGATTCAAGAAGATAGACATAAGTAGAGACATAAAATTTGACAAAGATTCATCTTACAATAAATCCAGAAAGAGACTAGTTGAAGACTTTGAAGAAATAGAAGTACCCAGAATTCAAGATACAACTATGAACGATGCAAATCAAGAGGAAGATCGAGAAATAGAAGAACCCTAGGAACCTGTAGATCCACCCCAAGAAAATAATCCTCACAAGATGAAACTTGCATGGGTACGATAGGTTATCCAAGGTGCAGAAAGATATTGGGCTCCAGAAGAAATACATAGAGAGAGGAAATGAACTAGGTCCTGCTCCAGTTATGTGGCACTACTATGTGACATTATTGATAAAGAACCTTCCAACTATGAAGAAGCGACAAAGAAGAAAGAATGTAAGGATGCTATGATCGAGGAGTACCAGTCGATCATGAAGAATGATGTTTGGGATGTTGTCCCTAGACCAGAGGGGAAGTCTATCATGACTTCCAAGTGGATCTACAAGATCAAGCATGCTGCAGATGGAAGCATAGAGAAATATAAAGCAAGATTTGTGGCTCGTGGATTCTCCTAGAAAGAAGGAATAGATTATGAAGAAAATTTTGCGCCTGCAGCCAGATACACTTCCATCAGATCAATACTTTCTCTAGCTGCAGGAATGAAATGGAAGATACACCAAATAGATGTCAAGACTGCCTTCTTGAATGGTGTAGTGGAAGAGGAAGTGTATGCGGAGCAGGCACTCGATTTTGAGACACATGACAAGGAGAATCATGTGTGTAAATTGAAGAAATCCCTATACGGTTTGAAATAGGCACCCAGGACATGGTACAGTAGAATTGACAGCTTCCTATCCAGTTTGGGCTTTACCAAGAGTAAAGAAAATTCCAATATTTACTACAAGGTTGAAGAAGGGAACCCAGTGATACTCCTATTGTGTGTAGATGATCTGTTTGTAACAGGTATGTATGGGTTGATTTCTGATACAAAGAGGAAGCTTGCTGCCGAGTTCAAAATGAAGGACTTGGGCATGATGCACAATTTTCTAGGCATGGAGGTGTGGTAGAATGCAGATGGAATTTCCCTAGGAAAAGGGAAGTATGCAGTAGAGATCCTGAAGAGGTTTGGGATGATGGACTACAAGGCCATGACCATGACTATGGCATCGAACTTGAAGCTATTGAGTGATGCTTCATCAAAAGTGGTTGATGCTATGATGTATCATCAGATGATTAGGTCCTTGATGTACCTGATGAATATGAGACCAGATATTTGCTTTGATGTGAACCACATTGAGCCAGTTCCTGATAGATCCTAGACATGTTCACTTGATTGCTGCAAAGCATATTCTGAGGTACCTTAAGGGTACAGTTGATTATGGGATAAAGTATGAGGCGAATCAGAAGATTAACCTTGAAGGTTATGTTGATTTAGATTCGGCAAGCAGTGCCATCGATAGGAGGAACACTTCAGGGTGCTGCTTCAGTATGGGATCAGGTGTGATCTCTTGGATTAGTAGGAAGAAGTCATGTGTGGAACTGAGTACAACAAAAGCAGAGTATGCCGCAGCTTGTTCGGCTAGCTGTGAGGCAGTGTGGCTTAGAAAGCTACTATCTAATTTTTTTGATCTCTAGTTGGATGCTACTTGTATATATTGCGACAACCAGAGTTGTGTGAAGTTGTCTGAGAACTCAATGTTCCATGACAAGTCAAAGCATATCGAGATCAAATATCACTATATCAGGGATATGGTGTAGATAGGAGAAGTGAAGCTCTAGTATGTGCGATGGATGAATAGATAGTTGATGTGTTGACCAAGCCATTGGCTAGAGTGAAGTTTGAGTACTTTAAGGAGAAGCTTGGTGTTCTCCAGATCAAGGTTTCCTCCAAGGGGAGGTGATGAGTCTGAGAGTCCTTCTGACATGGTGATAGGATTGGTTCCTTCCATGGTCAGATATAAGTGCAGAGCCATTCTGATATGACTGTGGGATTGGCTCCCACATGATGAGATGTAAGTACAGAGCCATTCTGATATGACTGTGGGATTGGCTCCCACATGATGAGATGTAAGTGCAAAACCATTCTGATATGACTGTGGGATTGGCTCCCACATGATCATATATAAGTGCAGAGCCTTTCCCCAGATGATAGATGGTGTTTCCTATCATGCCGGCGGATATAAGAGCAGAGCCTTTCTCTAGATGGTAGATGGTGTATCCTACCATGCCAGTAGATATAAGTGTTGAGACCTTCCTTAGATAGTAGATGGTGTGTCCTACTATGCCAGAGGATGGAAGTGTTGAGCCTTTCTAACTGGGTCAGATATAAGTGTTGTTCCTTTCTCTATATAGTAGATGGTGTGTCCTGATATGCTAATAGATATAAGTGCTGTGCCTTTCTCTGGATAATAGATGGTGTTTCCTTCTATTCCAGTAGATGTAAGTTCTAATCCTTTCCTTGGATGATAGATGGTGTGTCCTATCATGCCGGTGGATGTGAGTGATGGGCCTTTCTGACATGGTGGTGGATGTGTTCCTCCCATGGTCAAATGTGAGTGTTGGGAGTGCCTTTCTGACATGGTTGTTGGATGTGTTCCTCCCATGGTCAGATGTAAGTGTTGGGTGAGCCATTCTGACTAAGGGTCAGATACAAGTGCTGAAGAAGACCTACATGGAGGCTAGGCCTACAACTAGCATGAAAAAGGGATGGCTCTGTAGAACTTCCTATGACAAGAAGAATTGAGAGATAGCACCAGTGGTGATCCAAATCCAGTGATGATCCAGATCTAGTGATGATTCAGATCCAGTGATGATCCATATCCAGTGATGATCCAGATCCAGTAATGAAGATGACTTAAAAATGAATATGAATTGAAGATGAAGATAACTTGATGATGATCTAGATGATACAAATAAGAAGACTTGTGCTGATAAATTGTGTCGAGAGAATACCTTCCTAGTTAAGAGGGAGTGTTGATGTATTTGTAACTTCAGAATGTATTCACTTGTATATTTTACCCTGATGTTTATTCCAGGAAGTATCTATAATGTAATTGAGTCATGTCATGCCCCAATGTTCCTATTGGGAGATCCAATAATGTAAACAAGTCATGTAAAGTCATGGAGGGTAACCCTCCTTATTGATCAAGGTTCAAAGTCCCCGTAGTTGTGGGGCCCTAGGGTTATTAGACTCTCCTAGAGAAGTCGGCCCTAGTGATTTATTCTCAAGTTGGGAATTAGTATAAATAGAGAGTGAGCCTCTCTATTTATCACACATTCACTCACACTCAATTGTAGTGCATAACTGAGAGAGAAAGAAGAAGCTGGGACAAGAGAGAGAGAGAGAGACTACTGTTGTCGGGAGATCATCTTACTGTTTTGGGTTTTAATTTTGGTGCTGATTCTATCTCTGAGGAAGTTGCAGAGTTTTCTCCTTTATGGTTTCCCCTAGGAAAATATTTGTGTCTATTGTCTCTTGTGTTTGATTGTTGTGCTTGTTATTCTCTCAGTTAAAGATCCTAAGATAATTCTAGCTTGAATGATACAAATCTAACAAATATGATGCCCTAGTTTCTCCCAGAAGTAGTGGTAGGTCAAAAATAGAAAATCCTCAGAATTGAAAATTTCTTTGACAAAAATATGCACCCTTATAGGGAGAGATGAATGGGCCTCATGTTTCATTTGATCTATGGATGAAGGTTCCTAGAATAGTGAACCCTAGATTGTTATACTACAGGATGAGTTGTTGCATGATGTCTTCTTCTAGGTTGGATCTGATACCATGTTAAGTTTTCTTTTCAAATATGTTATGTCAAAGCAAAAGGATCATTGAAAGAACAATAAGCACAATAGAAAGAGAGCACAAAGATTTATCCTGGGAAACCCTTGTGGGGACAAAACCTATCAAAACTTCCTCAATATAGACTTCAACCAAGTACAGTGTAAGACCTAAGAAATAATACCATATAGCTTCCTTCACCTCAAATGGATTATTTCTCCTCTCTCTAGTGAACTTTATTGAGTTATTAGCTTGTCCAAATGAGGGAGGCACCTGTCCTAGTTATACTAATCAATTGAGAGGCCTAATAACCCAATAGGGATGACTTCTCCTTGTTGTTAGGGATGACTTGCCTTGGAAGACTCAAAAAATACATTTTAATAATAATTTTGTGGATACTACTAACCTGACTTACAACAGAGGTTTTACCTCAAGACTTTACTGTTAAATTTGTGAACCATTGATTGATAGGAAAATGAGAGAAATTGAGAAGTAGAATTATGCAATGGAATATCAAGAACAACATAAACTGAACAAGAAAAATTTGAGACAAATATGATAAGAATCGATCAATTAATTACAAAATTAATCTCTATTCATTAATCAATAATACAATGATTATACAATAAATAGAATTTGAATTCCATGGATAAGATTCGAATCTACTAGCTCAAGCTGACTAAATATCTAAATCAGTGTGTCTAAATAATTTTTGGAGGCTCACTAGTCTAACTCCATATGTCTAAATCATTCTACAATCAATTAACTGATGAGGTAGGTGGAAAAGGGTGCCACTCTCTCTTCATGCATGCATAAATGGCGCTAGGCTAAATGAAAGTGATCTAACTGATTGTACCTATAGGTTGACTCAACATAACTTATACCTACTACAACCAACTAATGGAGGTTGATGGTGGCACTTAGAGTGGGATCCTATAATGTATGGATTGGAACAGGTGGCACCAATGGCATTAATGGAACCTATGGCACCGGTGGAACCAATGGCACCAATGGCATCAGTGGCACCAGTGGTACAAATGGAACCAATTTTCATGGTAGCACAAAAAATCTAGTAAGGTTATAAATGAACTCCTAAGTTAAGAAATAATAACAAATAGACTATATTGGAACCCCCCCCCCCTTAAAATAAGTAGTAATTAGGAATTTTTACTACAATCTGCAACTCTATGGAGCAGTAATGCAGGTTCTTCTTTGCATCATCATCCTAGGACTGTGCATGTGAACCTCTCCAAACTAAATGATTGTCTGGAGGAATTTTCCTATTTGGAAGAAGAGGAATATGCTCAACTGAATGAGGAACATAGACAGATGCAAGATGAAAACTGGACCCATGTAGAGCAACTGAGATCAACAGATGAGAGAGAAATGTTATTGAGAATTTGAACCATGTGAGGTAAACCCAAGCAAATGATATGTTTTATCCTTGAAAATAGAACCATGTGAGGTAAAATAAGCTCCAATTGTTAGGCGCAAGTGTCCAGGTGAATGCATGATGTCTCCATCTTTACTAGTATTGTGAGGAGATGAGCATGTGATCAAGTTGAAAGGTAGAGAAGTCCTAGGACCATGGAGAATGAATTATTGAGCTCCATACTCTGAAATGGCTTCTAAAATATCCAATGATTCACAAAATCTAATATCAGTAAACTCATGAGAGAAAACTAACATCTAATCCCCAACAACAATTTTGAAAGAGACTTGCGGTACTTGATTTTTCACACCAAAATTGATGAGAACACCTACAAGCATGAATTGAGGCTCTTGAAACTTAAAATTCAAACCAAATAAGGTCATATCAGTTCCAAATAAGCTCATATCAGATCTAAGAGTGTGGAACAAAGGTTCCAAGTTCTCCACTGAGATGGTAGATGCACAATTTTCTCCTTCTTCAACAAAACTCTGAGTATTGGTGCAAGCAATCATGTAGGAATTTGTTGGAAGCTATAGATCAATGAGAGTGAATGGATCACTCCTAAAATATGATATTTCTTCCAAAATATCCAAAGTATTACTTTTCTCCACACCAGCAGCAACATTAGAGAGAGAGAAATCGAATTCCTCTTCATTTTTTGAAGCAATCACTTGCAAACTTTGCACGGAATTTAAAATAGAATAATCATTGGAGAATTCCTGAGTAGAATGGAAGGATAATTTTTTCTTCAATAACAGATATTTGAATGTCTTCTTTTGGATCAACTATACAAGAATATGATATATCAAATATCTCATAAACTTCTGAAGCAATAGGAGAAGGAATTAGTCCAAGGAGACTTTCTTCAATTCGAATTGACTGTGTTGAAGATTCTACTTCCTCTTCATCTTGAACATATTCATAAGAGATAATAGAGGTTGAGACTTTTGAAGAAATAACTCTTTTGGTGTTGGGTGTTCTCTCCAAATTGCTGGAATGATCCTCATTGTGCTTGCCAAAGTTTCTATCCAATTTTGTCCAGAGATCCTTTGGGTATTCAACAGAATCAATAAGGTAGTGCATGCTTGGAGAAAAGGACATACATATCATTCCAAAAGATCTATAAGCTTCATTTATCCACTCATTCTCATATTCATAAGAGTATTTACAAAGTCCAATAGATACCTCATAGATACCTTGTCTCTTTAGAGATGAAATCATCTTCAATTTCCACTCTCAATATCTTATGAATGTAGTAAGAAGAGGAACTGATAATATTGAATCCATATTAAGTTGTATACGAAAAATATCATTGTAAAACAAACCAATTCACAACCATATGTAAATTCAATCCTTTCCACCTCGACATGTACACTTTCTCAGAGTCCATCACACCTAGATAGACTTCTCTGGACAGAATCCATAGGGAGCAATGATACGATTCCAGGATTTATGTGGAAACACAGTTGTTTCTGGTGTACAATGGAGACCATACAAAACTTGATGCTATCCTTAACAAGGCTCTGATACCATTTTCAATTTGTGAACAATTGATCTACATGAAAATCAGAGCAATTGCGAAGTAGAATTATGCAATGGAATATCAAGAACAATGTCCATTGAACAAGACAAATTTGAGACAAATATGATAATAATTAATCAGTTAATTAAAACATTAATATCTATTCATTAATTAATAATACAATGATTATACAATAAATAGAATTTGAATTCCATGCATAGGATTCAAATCTACCAACTAAATCTGACTAAATAGCTACATCAGTGTGTCTAAATCACTGTTGGAGGCTCACAAGTATAACTCAAGATGTCTAAATCAGTCTACAATCAGTTAACTGATGAGGTAGGTGGAAAAGGGCACCACTCTCCCTTCATGCATGCATAACTGTCACTAGGATAACTGAAACTTATCTAACTAATTATAACTGAAGGTTAACTCAACATAACTGCTGACCTACCACAACCAACTGATGGAGGTTGCTGGTGGCACTCAGAGTGGGATCCTGTAATGTAGGGATTGGAACCGATGGCACCAATGGAACCAATGTCATCAGTGGCACCGATAGCACCAATGGAACCGATGGCACCAATGGCACCAATGTTCATGGTGGAACCAAAACTCCAGTAAGGTGATAAATGAACTCCTAAGTTAGGAAATAATAAAAAATAGACTATACTGGACAAAGGAGGATTATTAATTTGTGAACTCCATGTTAAATTTGTGAACCATTGATCTACAGGAAAATGAGAGAAATTGAGAAGTAGAATTATGCAGTGGAATATCAAGAACATGTTAGTGATTGAGCAAAATATGAAGAAACTTGAACTTCAAAACTTTAATCCATAATAACAGTGCATATAAATCTCATCAATAATCCAAAGACATAAATCAAACCATAGAACACAAGATATACCCTGGGAAAAACCCTCTATTGATTCAGAGGATAAAAAACCCAGCAAATGATCTTAGAGTATTATAGATTATTAGCATAGAATGATTACAACACAATAGCAGATTGCTTTCACCAAGAGCACGAGAGAGAGGAGATCAAATGGAACACCGTATATAACTTGCCAAGTGCATAGCACTTCAATAACAAGTCAAATTAGGTTTTACAACAAAAATAGAATGGTTGCATGTAGCAACAACTTGTTAACACTTAGAACACCGATCCATCTTCAATCATGCACGCCATACTGATATGGGGTCAAGATGGCACTCTATAATTATCTTCCACATGAAGATATGCGCCTTTCATTAATTAACTAACTCTAAATGAGTAGTTAACTGAGTTGAACTGAATGTAACTGAGTTGAACTGAATATAACTGAACCGAATTGAATGTAACTGAACAGAACTGAATGTAACTGAACAGTAACTGAATGTAACCGAACAACAACTGAATGTAACTGAACAGAACTGAATGTAGCTGAACAGAACTGAATGTAACTGAACAGAACAAGTGCTTCTCCATTAGTGTTTACTTCCAACAATCACTTGCATAAGTTAAGGAGTTGAACCCTTAATTAACTGGACTTGTTTACCATAATTGAAATTGAAATTCTCTCTCTGTCTTTGTGCTTATATTAAATATCTCTGCATAGTCAATATGTGTTTTCATTAAATAATCATCTTTATCATATCATACTCATAAGATCATTTCCAAACCTATGATCATATGTATTTCCTCGGGTCATATATTCACATGCTAAAGTAAATCACTCTAGGGGTAGCTAATCCCTAAAGGAGACTTGTAGCACCTGTTGACCATGAATAGCCATACATCACATAGTATATCTACTTTACATAGTAAAGCAAACCACCTCACAACATGAGGATATTCATAGGACTACACGAGCCCACTGTCCACCTCAATCATATGAGGATATTCGTAGGGATACACAAGCCTACTATCCACCTCAATCACATGATGACATTCGTAGGGATACATAAACCTACTGGCCACCTCAATCACATGAGGATATTTGTAGGGCTACACAAGCCTACTGTCCACCTCAATCACATGAGGATATTCATAGGGATATACAAGCCTACTATCCACCTCAATTATATGAGGATATTCGTAGGGCTACACAAGCCTATTGTCCACCTCAATCACGAGGATATTTGTAGGGCTACATAAGCCTACTGTCCACCTCAATTATATGAGGATATTTGTAGGGATACACAAGCCTACTGTCTCTCTATTACTTACAAGACTGGAGAATGACTCCTGATGCTGTAATCTCAACAAAACAATGTAGATTGAACAAGAAAAATTTGAGACAAATATGATAAGAATTGATCAGTTAATTACAACATTAATCTCTATTCATTTGAATCAATATAAAATGATTATACGATAAATATAATTTGAATTCCATGGATAGGATTCAAATTTACCAGCTCAAGCTGACTGAATAACTAACTTAGTGTGTCTAAATCACTGTTCGAGCCTCACTAGTCTAACTCCATATGTCTAAATCAGTCTATAATCAATTAACTGATGAGGTAGGTGGAAAAAGACGCCACTCTCCCTTCATGCATGCATAATTGGCACTAGGCTAGATAAAAGAGATCTAATTGATTGTAACTAGAGTTTGAATCAGCATAACTACTTACCTACCACAACCAACTGATGGAGGCTGTTGTTGGCACTCAAAGTGGGATCCTGTAATTTAGGGATAAGCACCAGTGGTACCAATGGCACCAGTGGCACTGATGACACCAATGGCACCAATGTTCATGGTGGCACAAAAACTACAGTAAGGTTATAAATGAACTCCTAAGTTAGGAAATAATAACAAATAGACTGTATTGGACAAAGGAGGATTAGTAATCCTAACATTTACATGACCAAATACATCAATGACATCCCTAATCAGAGGAACAACGTCTTCGAAAGGGGTAAATAATAATAATACAAAGTAGAATATCTTCGGTAGTTACATTTCTTTAATAGAAGGAATACACAAACAAACCTTTAGAACAAGGTATGTACATTATGAGTTCGTGGTGGTTCTGGTTGGACACATTAATGTAATAGCTACATTTATGTGCATCAAGAATAATGTATTCAATAAGTTCTTGGATAAGTTTGTGCTTGTTTTTAAAGATAATATCCTTATTTATTCCAAGAATGAAGAGGAGCATGAATAACATTTGAGAATGGTTTTGCAAGTTCTAAGAGAGTATAGACATATGCGAAGCTAATTAAATTTGATTTCTACCAAAAAACAAATCCATTATTTTGGTCACATTATTTTAAAGGAAGGGATATCGGTGGATCCAGAAAAGGTTGAAGTCATTATGAACTAGCCAATATGAAATAATGTAACATATGTAATATTTTTTATGGTTCTTTTTATTTATTTTCTAAGGATCCATACCCCATTACTTTTCAAAAGAAGGGAACAAAGTTTGAGTGGACACAAAAACGTGAAGAAAAATTCTAGTTACTAAACAAATTTCTTACTATTTCCCCAATTCTAAGTATTTTAGATTTGGAAAAGGATTTTTTGGTTTGTATATGTGCATGTAAATAAGGGATAGGTGGAGTTATTATGCAAGACAATCATGTGGTATGTTATAGGTCAAGGAATCTAAAGAAACATGAAAATAATTAAGTTACACATGATTTGGAACTTGTTGTAATATTGCATTCTTTAAATATGTAGAGGCACTATTTAATGGGTAAGAAATTTGTACTTAGAATGGACCATTGTAGTTTGAAATATATGTTTCACCAACCAAAATACATGTAAGACAAGATAGATGGATGAAAGTTTTATATGAATTTGATTTTTAAATTAAACACAAAATGAAAAAAAAAAGTGGTTAATGCATTCAACAGAAAATTACATGTAATACATGTGGAAACCATTAACATTTCCAATCATATTTGAGACAAAGGAAAATTGATTCCCTTAATGAAAATGAACACTATGTTCAAGTGAATGATAAATTACAACAACTGAACTTGGAAAAGATATATGAAGGTTATTAATTGGAGGATGATAGATTTTTACCTATAAAAAATATAATATATATTCCTAATTCTTTGTATTCAAGAATACTTATTATGGATGCAATTTATAAAATTCCATACTATGGACATCCAGGCTACCAAAAAATGATTACTACAACAAGAAAGAAAGACTTTTGGAATGTGATGAAGGTATGTGTTGCTTAGTATATTTCTAGATGTACGAAATGTCATGAAGTAAAGGATGAACATCAACACCGAGCATGTTTTATCACAACCATTTTCCAATTCCAAAATGGAAATGGAAAGTAGTGACTAGATTTTATTATCGGGTTACCAACTACTTCAAGGAAGCATGCTTCTATCATGGTTGTGGTGGATAAATTATCTAAGGAAACACATTTTATTCCTTTTAAATCCACTCACAAAAATGTGAGAGAGCAAGAATATTTATGAAATGAATATTTAGATTGCATGGGATACCCAAAGCATTTATATTTGACAGAGATGCAAAGTTTACATCAACTTTTGGAAACCCTTTTTGTAGAATTGGGTACACATGAATTTTAGCACTTCCTACTATCCACAATTAAATGGGTAAACATAAAGAGTAAATCAAGTTATTGAAACGTGCTTCACATGTATGTTATGGATAAATAATCCAAGTGATAGGATTGTCTACACTTGGTAGAGTTTGCATATAACAATGGGCATCAAGCATCATTGAAAATGAGTATCTTTAAGGATTTATATGGAAAAAGATATAGAACACCAATGAGTTGGGATAATCCAGTGAACATAATTATTTTTGCACCATAAATGCTCAAGAAATTGAGCAATAGGTTGCAAAAATTAGGAAAATTTTGAAGGTATCCCAATATGGACAGAAAATATTAGAATGCATAGAGAATTTAATGATGGGGATCATGTTTACCTCTAAGTGAGGCTAATGAAGAGTTCCTTGAATCTTGGAACTTGTGCCAAGTTGTCACCAAGATTTTGTGGTCCAGTTGAAGTGCTTGAGAGCATAGACTGGTTTCATATATAATTGCATTGAAATTTTATAACATTAGAACTCATAATGTTTTTCACGCTCCTTTTATTAAGAGATATGTACATGATACTACCATGTGATTGATTGGGATGTGATCCAAGTTGAACACAGAGGAGAGTTCCAAATAGAGTCAATGTGAATCTTAGAGAACAAAGTAACATTTCTATGAAACAAGCCGTCAGGTAGGTAAAGGTGTAATGGAAGCACTTTGGTCCTGATGAGGCTACAAGAGAGTTGGAGGATGCCATGCGAGAGGTATATCTATGTGTGTTATCATATTGAGGGAACACATAGGAAAATGTTAATTCCAAGGAGGAGGGGAATCTAATACCCCTAGTTTTGACCCTTTGAACATATTAAATCAGATTTAGTAAATGATGTATAGTATGTTATTATGAATTCATAGTGTGGATCGTAAGGCCAACGATTGTCGAGTGAATGTCTAAGCATGTATGATATAAATATTTATATACAAGCAATGTGTTTGGCTTGTCATTGTGACTAAAAATATATGTAAATATTATGTTGGAAAAAAATAATATGGTACAAGATGACTATGTAAAGAGCATTAGAAGTGTCATGATTCCATTGCAGGGGAAGAGGAAAGGGGGCCTATGGAAGAGTCAATTTTGTTTTGCCAAGTTCCAACCTTGGAATTCATGCATTTTCTGCCATGTGCCTTAAATAAGAAATCATTTCCTTTGAATTATTAAAACCAATCATTGAATGCATGTGTAGGGTTAGTGGGAATTAAGTCTTCTCATGAAGTTATGGAAGAATGGAGTGAATATACTTTTATGACAATTTTAAGAGTAACTCCTTCTACGGTTAGAATTAATGAAATTTTCTTTTCACAAATCCTTTCATCCCCATTGGATTATATCACTCATTTTTTATACAAATTTCGTACACTACATAATTTCCATGTTGTTTATCCAACAATTAACCAAAATTAGCACTATGAAGAGAGAAATGCATACATAGCGTGAAGAGTAATGGTTGTACATGAGAATGGAGGCTAGGAAGGGTAGGAAACCATTACCCACTATGTATTTATACTACTTGGATGATCGAGAAGCCATGATATGCTTTTACATGAGATTCTCTAAAACCTTATAGCAGGTTAGACTCTTTCTACGCACACTAAAGGGCATTGTAACGGTTGGGTACTTAAAGGGACTATTGAGAAGAGAAAGAGTAGGGTTTCCATGTGTTTTGTGAGGCAATGGGAGTGGGGTGGTATCTATAGTTTATATCGATGGTTGGTTGGAAAATCATTCATACAACACTAGTTTATTGGATTACTTTTAGTTGAAAGATAAGTATTCATTGTTGTCTATGAATGTGCAAATTATATGTACTTATTATTATGAATATAATAGTTTATGAATGCCATGTCTGTGAAATATATTTGTTAATTCTATTGTGTTTTATATTCATTCACTTTGACATGCATATATATTTAAATTATAGTTCTCATGGGAGAATTATTTAGTTATGAAATTGAAAACTGATCTCCATGGGTGAAATTTTGAATTGTGGAATTTTTAACTATATATTTTATGGTTGAAATGATGGATGGAGATGATACACAAGGTATAATATTCCATGTAAATGTTGTTACGATTATACCACCCTAGCCCGTGGGTTTAACTAGAGTATCATTGTTATACCTAAACTCTGTACCAATACTTCAATCCCTCAAAATACCTGGCCAAGAACTCTTTTGGGGATTTACTACTCATTCCTAGTTAGGCTAGAACACTTTTCCTTCCATGACAGAGCATCATCCAGGTATGACACTTGTTGACCACTAGCATAAGGCACTAGTGGCACCCTTTCCTTGACTACAGGGTGCAAGAGTGCACTTACCCCTATTACAAGGAGCGTCAACAAGATCAAAAAGGAAAAATCAGAAGTTTTGAGAAGCTTCCAAGCGAAAGATCTCATGGAGGATGATCTTATATACTTGGGAGAGATGGAACTCGACCTCCTAGCCCATAGGGATCATTCCCTATCCTCTTCCTAAAATATCTCAACTCATTTGGGCTTCCCTTAGCTTATAAAAGAAAGATTCATGGATCATGTGAGGAGAGACCAAGAAGAGCATCCTTATGTTGTTGGATTGAAGTCTAGTATAGAGGCAATTTGAGAGAGTGTTGTGAGAAAGAGTTTGTGTTTGTTGATAATAGGTGTTGAGTGTGTTGCATATCTTGCAAAGGAAAATATATTGACATCAAGGCTTTGATTGTAGCTTTCTCTTTTCATCTTTAATACAAAAGTGTTTCCCTTTCCCATATATTATTTTTGTTAGTATTGATCATTTATTATTAGTCTCCTTGATCACTAATATAGATTATTGATTTATCTTGTTAATCTCATACCTTGTATTATTTCTTGTGTTCTTTGCAGGTATAGTAGATCGCATTAAGATCGGTGAAACAAATACAACCTTCCAGATATAAGGTAAATATAGTTATTTATTTAAGTAGATCAATAATCTAGGGAGAGGATATACGGTTGTGTCTTTTTGTTTTAGACTTGTACCATGCAGGATAGAGGAAAAAGAAGTGTCTGCACTGGTTGAAGTATTATTGGTAACAAAATTGGTGACCATATTGGGGATATATCTAGTCATATTTGGGATAGATCCGATCAGATCTAGAGCAGATCCAGTTATATTTGAGATTTTTTATAACATTTTTGCTTGTAAACTTATGATTCTTGTTTGCATAACTCCTTTGAGTTGTTAAGGTGAGTGATCCACCTTACCATACTTTAATTTACTTCAGCGATGTTTGTTTAACCTCACTATTATTCCAGCTTGATCCATAATTGGTTTCTTTTGAAAATTATTGGATTTTTCAAGTCTGAGGATTCACTGACGCCCCTGGGTAGCCCTGATAGAGCATTAGACATACCCTAATGCCTTCTTCATTCTGTCAAGTAGCGTTGATGACACCTAATTTCTGACTGCATTATGCACCATTGGCACCTATACCCAGTATACAAGGTACGTCGACACCCTCCTGGTGCCCTGGTGAAGCCTTTCACTGCGTGTCAAGGTAGGCCATCCCCTGTCTTGAAGCTTTCTATTTGAAATTTTTGTTCTTCTTTGATTGATTATTTATTTGAATTATGTCCTATTGTTAAGTCTGATATCCTAGTAGTCTTATCTCTCTTTTTGAGTTCAATATCTAGAAATTTTCATTGATAGGAAGCTTAGAAATTTAAAAATTGTGTGTGAATTGCAGTTTTGGGTTCATGGTTTGTTTGATTGGTTCTCTTAAAGTGATATTAGGTCTATAGGAAAGAAGAACTATAGTTTCTTTACAATTATTTAAGGATAGTATTTTAGCTCTCTTTCTTTTTCAGATCATAAAAAAAAAATTGTTGGTGTGTTTGATTTGATTACTTTTGGCTTGCTTGAGTAGTTTGAAGAATATTTATTTATGTATTTGATTGAGAAAGCATAGTTTTCTATACATTAGAATTTGTTCTTTCTTTCCTCTTTTAGAGATATTTTAGGATTAATGTTGGAAATTCTTGTGTGTTTGGAAATTTGTTGAAAATATTGAAGTTGAAATCATTGAAAGTCACATAGTGTCTTTTCTTTGGGAAAAGGAAATTTCCCCCTTGCTCTAGGTAGAATTCATCGAAGAGAAGAGTTGCACTGCATCTAGATATTAACATTGCATCTTGATCCACATTCCATAAACATTCACTAACCATCAAGATAAAATCAACGGTAGCTTAGGTTAAACTTTTCTAATAATTTGAGTGATAGGATATAGATGTGTTCCGGTGTCTTAAAACATAGGAGTTGTCATTATTTTCCTGCACTGCATCCTTGGGATCATGTGGTTCTTTCACGTATTGTTGGTATATTGAACGACCTTTCACGTACCCTTGAGGTATGTCGAAAGGTACTTCACATAATCAGTGGTATATAGGAAGAACCCTTTCGAACGCTCGTGCATTAGACATCACTAATACGGATTTGAGTTCCCACATACCTAGTGTATATTAAGAGACCCCTCTAGTGTTAGTTTTTCAACATTTAAGCTAGCATTATGTTAGGATCTTTTCACTGAGAGAATAACAAGCACAGCAATAACATAAGCACATCACAAAAGACAAGAGACACAAATCTTTTAGGAGCGG
>LPNX010820360.1:491539-529121 GCA_001517045.1 Pseudotsuga menziesii | reverse complement strand
CGATAGTATTTCCTTTTGGCCATATGATGACTTGACCATCTATGAATGCAACCTACATTCCAGATTCTAGCTTGTATGAAGATTCCTCACTACCTTTTATTGAATATTGGTAGTAATCTACAAGTTTCACCTTGTGAGGTGATTCATGTTCTGATAGACTTACAAAGGATTCATTGAATCCCATCATATGTTTGGAAGCCCCACTGTCTATAATCCAATCATCACTTCCATGAGTAATGTTACCTATGAGAGCTGATATTAGAACATATTCATCCTCGCTTGAAGAATCTTCACTTTCATATCTGGATCTCTTTCTGGATGGTTCATCATCCTCTGCAGCATGATCATGATGTCTTCTTTGGCCTTGACCAAGTTCTTCTTGTGAAAGGCTTCTAACCTCCTCTCCCTCTGAAACTGGAACCTCTATACTCATGTAGGTGTCCAATCCATTTTCTTCAGAGAGATCATATACTTCCAGGATTGGAAGTTATCAACTTCCCCAAGCTTGTCACCAAGCTGATGTGATATATCATATTGAAATGAGAACCTCAAATGGAAATAACAAAGGATTAGATCTTACCGATTTGAGGTGTCTGTCCTTGTCCCGGAGTTCGCTGATCTAGGGTTTGTCGCAGAAACCCTAATTTTCAAAAATTGGAATCTTTTAGATATGATTGGATGAGAATATAGATCTCTTCAAATGGAGCTGTCCAATGTACTCCTTTTCTGAAAACAGTGGAGGGAAGCTCCCAGAACAGGAAGCCCTAATTTTCTGATTTCTTCTGCAGAAATTCCTGTTACTGTTCTGTGATATATCTGAAATTACTGATCCTCTGTGTCTGAAATTTCTCACTGAGGTAACCTCGCATGTCCCTGATCCAAAACCATAGGTTTCATCAGAATTGGTTTCACCATTTTGGATTTATGATCCTTTTCCCAAGGTGACCTGTTACTGGACTGTTCAGAACAGCAAAGTTGTACGGCATGCCATGTGTCACTGGTTCGTCTTCTGAGTCTGATCTTTGGACCACAGAAATTAAAGTCCGTTCCCTTTATGTAACATCTTTAGGAATTCCATTTGTACCTCTGTAGCCCAAGATATTGCATATCTCCCCAGGTGTCCTGTTTGTGGATGATTTCTGGAAGAGGCTGGAACCCTAACTTGGAGAGATCATATCTCCTAGAATATAGAGAATCTGAGGCTTCCCTTTGGACACAGTGTTCATCAGGATTTTAGCTTCGGCCCCTGCAATTTTCAGCTTCTGAGAATTCGCCAATATAGGAATATAGCGACTGTACCAAAACTTAGCAGTTTTAGTATTTAGGGTTTCTTCTAGCTCAGGGTCAAAATAGGGTTTGACTTTCCCAGAGATTTACCCAAACAAATTTACTGATCCAGGTCTCTAAATTTCGGTTTTGATGAGGAGAACAATCCTATGCTGGTCTCACCCAAAAATTCCTCTTCTGTAGAAAGCCCCAATTTCCACATCGAAACTGAAAATGCTTGAAATTGAATTCCGCATCGACAGAATGATGCACCATTTAATGGAGAGTCATCCTATCATACTTTTGCTGAAAATATGTGGAGGAAGATACAAAAAAATAGGAAGCCCTAGTTCCTGTAGCTGCACAATGTCTTCTTCTCAGGTTAGCTCTGATACCATGTTAGTTTTTCAACATTTAAGCTAGCATTATGTTAGGATCTTTTCACTGAGAGAATAACAAGCACAACAATAACATAAGCACATCACAAAAGACAAGAGACACAAAGCTTTTAGGAGGGGAAACCATAAATGGAGAAAACCCCTCAACTTCCTCTAAGATAGTATCACCACAAGATGTGATCCCAAAACAGTAAGATGACCTCCCAACACAATAGCAGCCTTCTGTCTTCTGTCAAGCCAAAGATTTCCTTCTCCAAAAGTGCGCCACACTTGAGAGAGCAAGAGAGATAAGTCACAAGTGATAAATAGAGAGACTCTCACTTTCTATTTATATTCTTCCGTTGACTTGAAGTGCACTCAACCTAATAATTACTACTCGAGCCTACACCTTAATTAGTGTATAATAACTCAAGTGCCCCTAAACAGTGGGGACCTACCCAATGACTTGATATGACTTGTTTACATTATAATCCTCCCGATCGAAACATCGGGGCATGACCACATGACTCAAATACATAATAGAAACATCCCGGAATAAAAATCGGGTTACAATAATATAAAATACATAGAAGAATACATTCCGAAGTTACATATACATCAACATCTAGGACACCCAAACCAACTGAGAAAATCCTTTTGTTTGTTTTGTTGGAGAAGTACACCAAGAAAAGGACTTGGGGAGCTACTACACACATGTCATATAGGTAGTCGGGTATTTAGGAAATGGTATGGTCCTAATCCTTGTCGTGTTTTACTGTTGGACCCTGCAGTATATCACGAGTTGTAACAAATTGGATATCCTAGTGAGGAACCGACTTTCACCAGCCCCTCCTATCATTTAAGTTTTCTTGTGACCTTAGCTTGCATAGGATTTTTTGTGTGTGATCTCTTCCTTGTATAGATTTTTATATTATAAGTATTCAACCAGCACCCTGGCTGAGATACCTATGAGATGATCTCGTAGGTTGCAGGGCTTACCACCTAACTCTCCTCCTGTCATGGAAGGAAGTGAAGGTGAAACCATGGACCAACCAGCTACGGCTGATTCACATGTAGAAGGAGTTCTGGTTATTTAATTCAGGGAATAAATTTCCTCCATTCAAATCCCTATGATAGTCCAACAACCTTCTACAAAATACACCACTTTTCGTTATTAGAATGGAAGGTCAACCTTTTGCACCAGATTGGGTGTTCAACCAATCGTCAGATGATACTGTGGCATCAGATTTTGGTCCAAATGCTCCTTTTTAGGAAACTTATTTAGGACATTCCATTTCTGAATATGGGACCACTCAGTCATCTTATGTTACCCCCATTTGAGAAGCTCCGTCAAATGAAGAATTATTCACACAAGTACGGGAAACTCTCGAATTTTATGTAACCTAGGAGAGAATATAAATAGGAGAAGTGTTTATCCTCTACCCCTTCGCTCATAAATAACCCCACCTGCATATTGTGGTCTTTCACCATCTCATGTGGCTCTTAACTCGAGGTCACCAATTCAAAACATGGTGTTAGCAACTATGCTAAATTTTATTCCTACGGGTGTTGGTTTTCTTGATCGGGAAGGTTTGCAAGAGAAAAGGATTTCATTGGTCATATGGGAGAAAATAAAGGCATCTTGGTGAATTAAAAAAAAAGAGTTTACTCATTTTAAAATGAAATATGAACATTGGTTTTATATCTAAATTCGGCCTTATAGTCAAATTTTTATGTTTTTTCACCAAATTTTATTAGTTTCATTAACATGTCTAACAAAGCTTGTATAAAAATGTGGTCTCACAGGCCCACGCATTCAACATGCCAATAAGAGCCCATGCGTCCAAGCGCCAAGCTTCCAACGAATAATATACATGCTTTGTTCCTTAATATTATGTATAAATCTTGGCACATAAAAACCCTTTTAACATTTTCCCTCCTTTGCATGTGGGATATGACTTAAAGGCCTTGCAAATAAAATGGAAGATCAATGACTCAAGTTCAATACCAACGCATACAACCGCTAGCATTGAATTTTGCACAAGCAACTTGAACAAACAAATTACAAATCTAGCATTGTGAAATGGTGTTAAGACCACTCACGAAATCAATGGATTGGATCTTATTAAATATCGATCAACGGTCCACACTGATCTCACAGTGGAAAAGTGCAGGATTTTAGTTTTGAAATCTCATCAAAATTTTATGTATTACAACAAACACGTTTTTCTGTGAAAATGACTTTTTAGTCACTAACTTTCGAGACCTGTTTCTGCCAAACAAAGATGAACTTTGAGAAAATGAGAGAGGTTTTTCTTCATAACATTATCATCTTTAATAACATATTTGTTTGTTTACATAGGTGTTATAGTTTGGGAGAATTGAATCCATCTTCATAGGGTATTTTTCTAGAATTTTGCAAATCCCATCTGAGTCATCAAGTTCAAAAGCAAATTTCGAGGAGGTGGACGGGAATATGTCCAAATGGAAGCATTAGTTTTTTCAGGAGCATGGTCAATTACAGAAAAATATCTCATATTTCACACATATATCACCAGTAGGGATATGCAGGTGGCGATTTGAAGCCTGTTTTCAGTGATCAATGGTGTAGATCAGACCACATTTCATCCAACGCTCCAGAAACTATTTCACTGATCAAAGAGAAAGAAATATATAATATTTTCAAACCATTGAGAAATGAGGCTAAACAGTATATGAGATGGACGGTCTAATTGACAAGTGAAATGCATCCAACAACTCATATTCATTTCACAGTAAGAACTTGCATGTGAAAAAAAAGGCTTAAGAGCAGCAAAATTTCTTACAAGTATTCAACTCCAAAAAGCATGTGTCTTCCTAATACGAATTGCCAAAGAGATCAATGGATAAAAAAGGATTTCACTGGTGGAAATTGATCTTGGTTTATTTTGTGAGAATTGGGTGAAATTTTATAGAGAGTACAAGTTCTAACACTTGCTAATATATCTTGCCTTATTCTCTAAAATGACTGTTTTGGTTAGTTTCTTCCAATACCCGTTTTCGCTGAACTAAGAAGAATTTTGAGAAATTGAGAGAGGTTATTCTTTAGAAAATTCTTATCTAAAATAACCTCTCTCATATTTTACACGGGACCAAATCCATATTCAGGGGGGATTTTCCATAATTTCCCAGTCTCATCTTAGTCATCAACTTCAAACATGTGTTTCGATGTCCTGGAGGTGAATATGAGAAAATGAGGGCATGGGTTTTGTTGGAAACATGTGGAATAACAATAAATTATCTCATCTTTCAAACAGGTGTAACCATTTTAGATATGCAGGTGGATCTCTGAGGCCTATTTTTCAGTAGTCCGTCTCCTAGGAAGAGGTGAAAGAGTGAAGATTTGGGGGAAGCTGTATGAGGATGAGTGCTTGTAATGAAGAAAGGATCCTTCACCCTTGCTGTTGAAGAGAAATACAAAGCTAATTCAGCACCAGACCGTTGGGAGTGCTTTGAAACGTCACTTTCAACCAGCAATCCCAAGTCTCGGTTGTGATACTTGTTGTTTTGATCAAGCACAGAAATCACCACATATTTTCCTAATTTGTTTGTGATAATGACAAATATACCACCTTATCCATCTGTCAGGATTTGATTCCCATGCTATAAAAGAATTGGGCTCTATTTCGGGGTTGGTCCTGGGAACCATGGCATTATACATATGTCCTCAATTGATGAGGAAAGGGGTTGGATTGATTTTCATTTTTGAGGCCTCGGTGCCAGTATTGTAGCTCTATAAATATTTTTGGGAGTGTTTAATGAAAATACTTCTCGATGGTTATGAGATTCATCATGGTGTATGTGTTTAGTTTGTGTTCCTTGTTATTCCATTTTCATGTATGTCATTTTCAGCTAATACATTTCTATATTAGTATGTAGGAATTTGCTCTCAGTTAAGCACTCTTGCATTAGAAATTGTATTTGTAATGTGATTGTAATATATGCTATAGAATTCATCCATTGATAGGTGCTCTATTTCAGCTATTTCCATTTGTTACTTTCTACTGAAGGTGTTCTCATATATTCGTCCTTGATAGATGCCTCTATATTTCACTAGGCTCTTTTCTTATTTCCATCTGCCATCGCTTTAAATCTATTTGACTGAATTTTGTGCTTACTTTGCTTCATAATACACAAGAGAAACTCATTTTCATTATATGTTGTAATGTCCTTAAACATTTCAGACTATGACTTCGTCGCCCAATAGTTTTGATATTTGTTTATCTTTCAATCTTTTATTTCATGAATCACTCTGTTATAACCTGAAGAAATCTAGCCTTCTACATGCTTGTTTAAAGCCAAATATATATGTGAATTCTACCATGACAAGAGAGAGCCCTCTCTGACTACATTAGCTAGAATGCAGTCTAAAGTTGGTTTGAAATGGTTATGCCTATGACTTCCTATCACAACCATAGGAAAATTACAGGGTGCTAACATCTTGGCACCGTTATCAGGGAACGAAAGAGAAAATCATCCCTGGAAAAAAATGACATTGCTCAGTTCTATGACCTGGTTGAGAAGCCGATCTTAGACACATATTGGTTGTATATGCTCTGGCGACTCCACTCAAGGCCTTTGAAGGAAACTCCATTGGGAACATCGACCACCCAGAAACTGCAAATATTTTTAGAGTTACTATGGCTACTCCATCTGCAAAGAATCCAGTCATCGTAATGCTCCATGGCAGCCCACTGTCAAAGGGTTGCAAAGCTCGAAAATATGATTCAGCTTATTCATTATCAATATGAGTTCTATTTCTACGAGGTATGTCCCTAGGAATAATTCTCACATCCCTGATTTTCCAAATCAAATACCTAATGTAGATTGGCAAACATGTCTTCCAAAATTCAAAAATCAAAAGAGTGATGATGTTGCCCTTCATTTGGTTAGATTTCATATGCATATACGTAAGCTGTGGGTTGAATTGCATGAGGATTCTTTAATGAAAATGTTCATGGTTAGTTTGGAAATAAGTGCATGGTCATGGTATGAGGGGTTACCATCAGAGATTTTACTATCCCTTAAAGACTTTCATACATCATTTCATGAACATTTTAAAAATCAATACCCTTCCCTGTTGCTACTTCAAGATTGATGCATGCATGTTAAAGTTTTCATTGAAGATTTGGAAAACATGTATGGAAATTATGAGTTTATGGATGAGAAGTTGTTATAAATGTTACAGGAGAACCCACTTCAGAAAAAAGAAATACAAACTAGTTGTCATGACATTCAAGAAAATTCCCAGTAGCTGATAGTGCCTTCCTTGACGGAAAAAGACATGAGCCAAAACTCTGTTTCAACCAGTTACAGATCTTTTTCTGGGGTAGATGATAATTTTCAGTAGTATATTCAACCTTCGTGTGACCAAGAGAGAAGTTGGGACTGTCAATCAAATCCTTCCTCATAGCATTCAACTTCTGAAATTTTGTTACTAGAAGAGGCTGCCCCTGTGTAATTTCTTCAAAGACCTGATACGTTTTATGAAGAGTGTCATCAACCTGTTTCAAACTCTATTAGTGGTGGTTTTGAAGAAAATATTATCCCACCTATATATGATGACCAGGAAGGTGATGTACAGGAAGAGGGTCATGCTAATTTGCTTTATAAAGAATGCAATCAACATGCTAACAATTTTGTTAGTAATGTTTTTAAAGAAAACTTCATCTTGCCTGTATATGACGAGTATGAGGCGGGATACTTGGATAATGTACCTCAAGAAACAACAACCCACAATAATGGATGGCATCACCAAGAAGACAAGGGTCCTAAATGGGATGCCTCTTCATGTTTTTCCAATTTAGAATGTCAAGAAGAGTGCATTTCACCTGATTTTATTGAAGAAGAGGAGGACTCCAAATGGGATATTTATTTATGTTTATCAAATTCAGAAAATATTTTTCTTGATTCTATTAAAGAACACAATGATATTTCCTTTGAAATACTTGAAAGGAATCAGGTTTTAGATTCTGAGATCTTAAATGAGGAAGTTGATGTCTCGTTTGAAAATTTTCATGAGCATTCTTTGCATGGTTTTGTTGAAGAACCTTTCGGCAGGGTGCTGGAGGATTTACAGCTGGAGCAGCATTGTCATGGAAAACAAATAACAGAAAATTTTGCAGGTTGTCATGATCTAGTGGAAGAATACATGGAAAAGCTTTGCAGTTGTAATGGATGGTTATGTCTTTATAGTAAGGATCAATTTATTTATCATAACCTTTTGCAGTTAGGTTTTTCATCTCTGTTTTTTATCAAGCATGAGGGGAAAATTGGCTTATGGGATCATTTGTTTGATTGGATTCACTGGAAGTCAAAAGTTACTTGACTAGGAAGTGATGCTTAGTAAGTAGGGTAGGTAAGTAGATGTGAATAATCTCGACATGGTGAGACTTTCTTTCAGCAGTTTTTAGTTTCCGTTTTAGTTTCTCAATCTTATTTCAGCGTTGGTTCTGTTTTGGCTTCCATATCATGTTGGGGATTTTAGACAATTTTGGGAGCCGCCCAATGGATTTGGCACATGGTATACGGGTTCTTTTCTACCTCACAATGAGGAGCCGGAGTTGAAGTCGTTGTTAGCACTTGTGCTAAATTTATTCCTGTAGGAGTTGGTTTTCTTGATCGGGCAGGTTTGCAAGAGAAAAGGATTTCATTGGTCATATGGAAAAAAAGAAAGGCATCCTGGTGAATTGAAAAAAAAAGAGTTTACTAATTTTAAATTTAAATATGAACATTCGTTTTATATCTAAATTCGGCCTTATAGTCGAATTTTTATGTTTTTTCACCAAAGTTTATTAGTTTCATTAACTTGGCTAATGAAGCATGTATAAAAATGTGGTTGCGTAGGCCCACGCATTCAACACACCAATCAGAGCCCAAGCGTCCAACCGCCAAGATTCCAACAAATAATATACATGCTTTGTTCCTTGATACTTTGTATAACTCTTGGCATATAAAAACCATTTTAGCATTTTCCCTCCCTTGCATGTGGGATATGACTTAAAGGCCTTGCAACATAATGGAATATCAAAGGCTCAAGTTCAATACCAATGCATCCAACTGAAAACATTGAATTTCGCACAAGCAACTTGCACAGACAAATTACAAATCCAACATTGCGAAATGGGATTAAGACCGCTCATGGAATCAACAACTCAGATCTTATTAAATCCTGATCAACAGTCTACACTGATCTTGCAGTGGAAAAGTGTAGGAGGTTTAAGTTTTGAAAGCTCAACAAAATTTTATGTATTGCAACAAACACGTTTTTCTGTGAAAATGATTGTTTTAGTCACTAAATTTTGAGACCTATTCCTTCCAAACAAGAAGAACTTTGAGAAACAGAGACATGTTTTTCTTCCGAACATGCTCATCTACAATAAAATATTGTTTGGCAGGAACAGGTCTCGGAAGTTAGTGACTAAAACAATCATTTTAATAGGTGTCTCATTTTTTACATAGGTGTTACGGTTTGGGAGAATCGAAGCCATATTCACGGGGTATTTTTCTAGAATTTCACAAATCCCATTTGAGTCATCAAGTTCAAAAGCATATTTCTAGGATCTGGATGGGAAGTTTTCCAAATGGAAACATGGGTTTTGTCAGGAGAATGGTCAATTACAAACAAATATCTCAAATTTCACACAACTATCACCAGTAGGGATATGCTGGTGGGGATTTGAAGCCTATTTTTAGTGATCAACAATGTAAATCAAACCACATTTCATCCAACGCTCCAGAAACTATTTCGTCGATCAAAGAGAAAGAAAGATAATGTTTTGAAACCATTGCGAAATGAGGTTAAATGGTAGATGAGATGTACGGTCTGATTGGCAAGTGAAATGCATCCAACATCCCATATTCATTCCGTAGTAAGAACTTTCACGTGAAAACAAAGGTTTAAGAGCGGAGAAATTTATTACAAGCATTCAATTCCAAAAATCATGTGTCTGCCCAATATGAATTGTCAAAGAGATCAACGGATAAAAAAGGATTTCTTTGGTGGAAAGTGCTCTTGGTTTAATTTGTTATAATTTGGAGAAATTTCATAGAGAGTGCAAGTTCTAACACGTGCTAATATATCCTTCCTTATTCTCTAAAATGACTGTTTAGGTCTGTTTCTTCCGATACCTGTTTCTTCCAAACTGAGCAAAATTTTGAGAAAATGAGAGGTTTTTATTCAGAACATCCTTATCTAAAATAACCTCTCTCATATTTTACACGGGCACCATTTTTTGGTAGAATCGAAGCCATATTCAGGGGGGATTTCCATAATTTCATAGTCCCGTCTTAGTCATTAACTTCAAACGCGTGTTCTGATGGACTAGAGGCTAATATGAGAAATATATGACATGAGTTTTGCTGGGAACAAGTGGAATGGAAATAACCTATATCGTATTTCACATAGGTGTCACCATTTGAGATATGAAGGTGTATCTCTGAGGCCTATTTTCAGTAGTCTGTCTCATGGATAGAGGTGAAATAGTGAAGATTTGGGGGTAGCTGTATTAGGAAAAGTGTGTGTAATGAAGAAAGGATCCTTCACCCCTGTTTTTGAAGAGAAATGCAAATATGAGTCAGCACTAGACCGTTGGGAGTGCTCCAAAACGTCACTTTCAACCAACAAGCCCGAGTCCTGGATGCCATACTTGCTGTTTTGATCAAGCACATGCATCACTGCATATTTTCCTAATTTGTTAGTGATAATGACAAATTTTCCACCTCAGGAATCTGTCAAGATTTGATTCCCACGCTGTAACAGAATTGGTCTCTATTTCAAGGTTGGTCCTGGGAGCCATGGAATTATAAATATGTCCTCAATTGATGAGGAAAGGGATTGGATTGATTTTCATTTTTGAGGCCTCATTGCCAGTATTGTAGCTCTGCAAACATTTTTGGAGTGTTTAATGAAAATACTTCTCAGTGGTTATGAGATTCATCATGGTGTATTTGTTTAGTCTGTGTTCCCTATTATGCCATTTTCATGTATGTCATTTTCAGATAATACATTTCTAGATTAGTATGCAGGAATTTGGTCTCACTTAAGCGTTCATGCATCAGAAATCGTATTTGTAATGTGATTGTAATAGATGTTATATAATTCATCCATTGATAGGTGCTATGTTTCAGATGTTTCCCTTTGTTATTTTCTGCTAAAGGTGTTCTCATATATTTGTCCTTGATAGATGACTTTGTGTTTCACCAGGCTCTTTCTTGATTTTTGTCTCCCATCGCTTTAAATCTATTTGACTGAATGTTGTGCTTACTTTGACTCATAATACATAAGAGAAACTCTTTTTCATTAAATGTTGTAATGTCCTTAAACGTTTCAGACTGTGACTCCATCCTCTCAATGGTTTTTATATTTGTTTATCTTTCAATCTTTTATTTCATGAATCACTTTGTTACCCGAATAAATCTAGCCTTCTACATGCTTGTTTAAATCCAAATGTTTATGTGACTGCTACCATGACAAGAGAGAGCCCTCTCTGACTGCATTGGCTAGAATTCATTCTAAAGTTAGTTTGAAATGGTTACCCCTATACTTCCTACCGCAACCATAGGAAAATTACAAGGTGATAACACATGGTTACTCATGATTCAGGCCAATCCTTCATTCCCACCCCACCCACCCTAAATCCCCCATCTATTTCTAACTCCCCTGTAGCTTCCATCGCTGGGGGGAAACCCCCATCCCAAGTTGTTTTACCAATCAGGGGACATTTTTCTAGCATGGGAAAAAACCTAGAGGTAGGACAACCTTCATGGGTTCAACCTTCCATTAGTCAACCTTCATGGGGTTATACCTACCTAGGAAATCAACCACCTATGGTCCATCAAACCTTATCAAACTGCACTGTCAGGAGTTGTTTATATTGGAATTCCCTACCGAGAAATACATGATATCCCATGGGGGAAACCCAATTGGTCAAATGTCCCTATTCCTCGGGGGCCATTTGTGAATACTGCTGGGAGTTTTGGAGGTCCATCGAGAGGACTTCCCTTTGGAGGTCCACCTGTAGGACCACCTTTTGGAGGCTCGCCTAGAGGACCACCACCTCGAGGCCCACACTAATATATATGGCTCAAAATTTCCACAAAATATTTCCACGAATAAGTTAAAATGGTTATTTTTTTCTATAGTTGCAACATTTTTTCTTCTTATTGTTTGATATGTGAGTACAAGATTCTGGTACTGGTTTAACACATTGAATTTTTGCACGATCTCCTTTGGTTTCCAGGTTAGTATTTTTAAATTCTTTGTCTCCTTTAATGTGTAGGGTCATACATAAAGTGGGTCGACTATTCATTTTCTCCTCAATACTATCACATCCAATACCAACGTGGCCAGAGTTAGATGATTATGAGGTATTAATTTGAATGTATCATGACAGAGTTTATAATTTTGTTAGGGAATATGGTACATGAGAAAGAATGGGTTCATCTTAGATTAATGGGTGTTTTAGGTAATTTCAAAATCTTTGTAAAATTTTAGTTTTGCTTGAGGTTTGTGGTTAGTGAACTAATATTTTTCGAATGAGTAAATATAATGTCATCGGGATTTGTCTCTTAATCATTGTTTGATTAAAAAAAAGATGAAGATGAACTAATTATGGAAACAAGATCATTTCTTTTGAAATGTTTTATTTGTTTAGTTTCTTATTTATAGAGGGGTAAACTAGCATGTGGTAATATCCTATGTGAAAAATTGTTTAAGCATTTTGATCCCATGTGCTTGTGAGAAATCATGTTTCCTAACTTGGGAGAACATAACTGTTGGGGGGGATTTAAATTTTATCACTAATATCGAAAATACAGGGTTTTGTGGTAAGAATAGACGTCCATACTAACTTATTCCTTACTAATTTGGAAAGGAGGGGTATTGTTTGTGATATGTAACATGTCTACGTAAATTCAACTTGGATTTACTAATTATATTTGTCACTTTTCATGTCATGTCCTTTAATTTTCAGTCTCCTTTAATATATATATATATATACACACACTCTATTTAATTTACTTATATATTGATTGAGTTTATTTGGTACTTATATGCTATTAGAATGTCAAAGAAATATACTTGGGAAGAAAATAATAAGAGGTATGTTGAGTATAAGGAAACATTGGAGGAGAAGGGTGTCGGAAAGTGTTGTTTCCCTTGCAATGATTGCAGGGGTTTCGAACGAGAATAATTTTAAGAACAAGTGTTGAGAAACATTGTAAGGAGAAGGGTCATGTTGAAGGGGGGTATGAATAGCATCCATTGGTAACACGTTATTCATTAGATAATGTACTTCTTGTAATAGTATTGATCATGTATTCACAAAATGTTTTATTATTTAAAAATTATGTGTTGTATATTATACACTAATGTTATTAGATTGTTTGTAATTATAAAGACAATTCCCCCTACATGTCGACCGCCAAAGAGCTATTTTCCACATAATTATAGTAGAAATACTAATTTACAAGGTGATGAACATGGATATCATAATATTGAAGATGAAGTTCTTAATGATCCTATGGAAGAAGATGATGTTATTGATACAAATGATGAAGATGAGATAAATATATTGATCCAAGAAACATTTTCTCCATTGGATGAGGACAATCTCCATGATATTCATGATGTTCCACTACTCGAGAAGTCCCAAGAACCTCTTTATGAAGGCTCAAAAAAAAATCTTCTATCTACTATATTGTTGTTGGTGAACTTGAAAGTTTTGAATAGTTTTTCAAACACTTGTTTCACACAAATCCTAAGGTATGTAATGTATTAATTTCATCTTCACATGGCATATTGAAAAGTTCACTATTCTCCTCTATTTTTAGTGTTAATTAATTCATAAATTAGGGATAAGAAAAAGTTATGATTTATATTGTTTGAATTTCATTTTTTTGTCAATGTTGCATACTGTTGGGTGAATTTATATTACCACTATCAAATAATTTACCACACACATGTCGAGAGGTATTCTTGATTATGAAAGAAATTTGAATGGACTATCAAGCTATTGATGCATGTCCAAATGATCATATTATATATTATGGAAAATATGCATCAGAAAACAAATTACTGTGAGAAATTCGAACCATAAGAGAATATAGGAGCATTAGTGAAGCTCACAAATCAAATTTGGTGCAAAACTAGCAAAAGACCATCAATTGAAAGACAAATTACACACACAAAGTGAACTGGAACAAGATAATTTTGGACTGTCTAAACATGAAACATGTTATTATCAGGTATATATTACAACATAGGATTTTTGTGAGGCTTTGGAATCCATTTGTGAGCATACAAGTCAAAATTGCTAAACTGGCATCAAACCCCCCTAGGTGGGCCAATCAAGCCCCAAATCAACCCAAACAACCACGAATTGCTCACTGTACATGGTTGAAGTGATGTGGGTCAATTATTACACCTTGGACAGCGTGGGTGTGGAAATATGGGTGGTTTAGAGTCTCAATGCAACATTTAATGCACCAAATCAAGCCAACTTTAGCCAAAATCCCACTCTAGTGCTCCAAGTCAACCTAGTTGTCCACATTCAATGAATGAGAGTGCATCAGCAATGATGAGGGTGAACATTTGGATGGTTTACTAAGCTATAATTCTCATGTTGGTGTGAAATCCCCAATTTGACTAGGCATTTTTCCAACTAAGCCCCCCTAGTCCACCACATAGTGTATTAAAGCTTAAAAAGCAATAAAATTGACCAAGTATTGTAATTGGGGACTAAGGAGTTGGATACTATTCTAACACCCTCCCTTAATCCAACAACTAAGTACAGCTCACAAAATGATGGAGGCCTTGGCAACAATATCTCAAGTGACCTCAAATACATAATTCATAAATTACAATTTATTTGTCCATATGAACCGAGGAAAAGAAGGAAAACTACATGGGACAAAACATTCCCTCAAGAATGGAAATGGGGTTGGACCTGCAATAAATAACAGAAAATTACCATCCTTCACTCACCCCAATCAAATATATCAAGTAGGTCAAGGTCTTCTCTATGAAATCCTTGGTAAAAGTATCAACAGTTTGCTCGGTGGATGGGAAATACTGCAGTGAGATCACCCCGTCATGCACTAAGGCCCGAATGTAATGCATGCCTATCTCAATATTTGTTTTCCTATATCTCTGCACTATATAAGTACATATTTTTATGGCACTTTGATTGACCACCCAAATGTTGGTTGGAGAATCAATTGTGACACCAAATTCTCGGAGAATTCCCTGCAACCAAACACACTGTGTAGCATCATTGACTACTGCCCTGTACTTGGACTTTGCTGATGAAAGTGAAATGGTGTGATGTTTCTTACTGGACCATAAAATGGTAGATTCAGAAAACATAAATACAAAACCTGAATTTTACTTCCTATTAGTGGGATCTCTAGCCCAATATGAATCAGAAAATCCAACTAGTTGAAGTGAGGAACTAGCTGTGTAGTGCACCCCGAAATTCTTGGTTCCCTGGACATACTGAAGAATTATTTTTTATCCTCTCCAATGGATCTCATGTGGCTTGTGCATATTTATTTCTACAACACTTACATCATAAGACAAATCAGTTCTTGTGTGAGTGAGATAGAGCAATTTTCCCACTAGTTTCCTGTACAGTGTAATATCCACCAATGGAGAATTGCCAAATCCATGCATTTTAATACCAGAAAGAAAGGGAGACTTGGATGCCTTACACTCATACATTTTAAACTTATTTAGAAGGTTTTAAGCATACTCTTTTTGACTCATCTTGATGTCCCTTTCATTTTTCTCAATTTCCAAGCCCAAAAAGTTCCTTAGCAATCCTAGGTCGGTCATAGAAAATTCACTATGCAAAGATGACTTGATTTGGCCAATTGAATTGGTGCAGCTACCTGTGATGGGGATATCATAAAAATAAATAAAAAATACCTGAAAAATACCATCATGTTTCTTCAAATATACATTAGGGTCTGATTTTCATCTAGTGAAACCAATAGAGAGCAAAAAAGCATCCATTTTTGCATACCAAGCCCTGGGGGCTTGCTTGAGTCCATACAATGATTTATTCAACCTACACACAAATGAAGGATCCTCTTGGAAACCTTCAGGATTATGCATATATATTTCTTCATGTATATCACCATGTAAGAAAGCACTCTTAACATCCATGTGGTGAACTTCTCAACCTTTACTAGCTGCCAACACTAGAACTAGTTTAATTGAGTCCATCTTTGCAACCAGTGAAAAGGTCTTTGTGTAATAAACACCATGGACCTGAGAATATAAATTAGAAACTAATATTGCATTATTTTTTATATCAGAACCATCAGCAGAAATTTTTTTCCGAAAAACCCATTTGCATTGAACAAGCTTCCTCTTGGGAGGAAGGGGAACCAATTCCCATGTATTGTTCTCTTGGAGGGACTGAAATTCATCTTCCATTGTTGATTCCCATATAGGGTAATTACAGTATTGATTATATGTCTAAGGATAAGACCCAATAAGCATATAACAGTGCTCATAAATATCACTATCACTTGCAAAGGAATCTATACTAGTTTGTGATCTAGTCTTCCTAGGCTCATGGGGATTTCCTGCCAATACCCTGGTTGCTTGTACAATTTTTTCATCCCACTTAGGCATAGATGGTGATTCATATACATAAATATCATGTGCATAAATATTTGTATCATAAATATCAGAAACAAATAGAGCATGTATCGTCACTTACATCTTCCAATGGTTGAGGAGAGGAGCATTCCCCCGGTGCAAGCTTGAAATCAGGAATTGGCTCTTGTTCAAATTTCACACTTCTCTCAACAAATGTCTTGCAAGTGGAGGTATAAAAGAGATTGTAACATTTGGTTTATTAACCATAACCAACCATTATGCACTCCTTTATTTTTGGTTTCAATTCTTTCCTCTTTTCAGAGGGGATTCTAACCCATGCTCTAGTCCCAGAAATTCTGAAATTTGAGACATTTGGATTTTGACCAAACCATGACTCATAAGGTGTCTTTCCTTTTACTCATTTGTGAAAGGATTTGTTTTGTATGTAAGCAGAAAAAATAATGTATTCATACCATATATTGGGACTTATATCCCTTTCTTCTATCATGCAAGTGGCCATCTCCTTGAGTGACCTATTCTTCCTCTTAGCCACACCATTTTATTGTGGTGTGTAGGGAGTTGAGTGTTGGATTTGGATGCCACTCTCCTCACAAAGTTGATGTAGGTTCTTGTTCGCATACTCCTTCCCATTATCAGTCCTAAGGACCTTAATATTATGCCGACTCTTATTTTCTACCAATTCCTTCCAAATCTTCAAGTGTTCAAACACCTCATACTTCAATTTAAGGAAGTACACCCAACAAAATCGAGAGTAATCATCTATGAATTTAAGCACATACCTTGATCCACCATAGGATGGACTGGGAAATGGACTAATCAAGTCTAAACGCACTAACCAAAGTGGTTTGGTTTCTCTCCTTTCTTTCCTCTTCTCATAGCTTTTCTTAGGATGCTTCCCGACTACGCACCCAATGCATGCTCCATTTGATGATCTGATTTGTGGAAAACCTTCCACCATCTCATCTCTGTGTAGTGCCTAGAGGTACTTGTAGTTCATGTGACCAAACCTCTAATTCCATAGCTTTGAAACCTCATTGGCATGTGAGAGAAGTGATTGGTCATTGGAAGTGGGGAGGAAGTTAGAGAATTTGTACATCCTCTCATGGTGATCTGCATACCCAATTGCAATGACTTCGTATTTTGAGATCTCTGTAATCTATACCATGTATGGAGTGAAGGTCACTCTATTTTCCTCTCCTGTATGGGTCATCTGATAGACTGACAACAAATTTGCTGCAATATCTGGTACATACAATACTTCACTGAACTAGCCATGCTCTAAATCAATCCTCCCAATCCCCTTGGTCTGGAGTTCTAAATCATCCCCCATTCGAATTGTTGGGCCAGCATTTGAAATCATAGAGGAGAAGAGCTCTCTCTTGGCCACCATATTCCTGGAATCCCCTGAATCAATGATAAAAGATGAATATTTAGAAGTACCTTCCACCAAAGCATTACATTTCTCCTTGCTTTCATTTGAACTAGAGGTTCCATCCTTCTTCCTTGCGATGTCAGGGATTGGAATGTTGTTCCTCAACAATAGCTGCGCCATGGTGTCAATGGTATTTTTCATGCATGAGCTCTCTATATTCCATCCCTTGTGGTAATAGGTGCCTTTGGTCTTTTTTTTCCCTTAGTGTCCTTCTCCTTGGAAGGATTTGAACTTACATCACTGGATTTGGATTTTTTGGGTTTTTCTTCTTCTCTGGAATCTTTGAATTTTTGGACTTGGACTTTCCCTTTGAGGAATTCAAAACTCCCACTGCTAGTGCTTGATCCTTGGTCTTGATGGTTCCCATTTGGACAAGCTTTTATTACTTTTGAGTGAGTGACTCCATGAAGTTTGCTAGACTGGGCATTTGCCAATTTCGAAGAGTTAACTTCCCAGAGTGGAATGTACTCACAAAAACTAAGAACTCTGGCCCCAAATTCAAAAGTATAGACAAGATCAATTGGTCCTATTTATTTTCAATTACACACTCCTTAAAATGCAACACAAGTGACTTAAACTTGGTGAAGAAGTCCTGGATTGTGTCATATTGCGCTAGGCTCAAGCTGGTGACCATGTAGTTCATCAGTTTTCCCAAACAATGTCTCTAGTTTTACCCAGACCTCATTGGGTGTTGTCAAACTATCAATGTGGAACAATATCTCTCTCGAGATGCTTAGAAACAACAATACAAATGCCTCATCCAATCTATTGAAGTACCTGGCTTTCTCAACTACAGAATTTGGTTCCACCTCAGTGCCCATGGTAACTCTGTAAAGCCCTTTGGCTCTCAGTTGAATCACCATCTCTACCTTCCAATCAAAGAAATTTAAGGGTGTTATCATGATGTGGGTAGCCTTCATTTATTCCTACGCTGATGATGAATAAATTTTCGGATGTTCTGCAAAAACACAATTCAATTTTATCTGAAACCCCACTAAAAATGCAGCTCAAATCACTTTGAATTGACCTGCAACTAAAAAATATCCAACATTATTTGATACCATGTGATAAATTTGAACCACAGGAGAATATAGGAGCATTAGTGAATCTCACAAATCAAATTTGGTGTAAAACTGGCAGAAAACCATCAATTGAAAGACAAATTACACTCACAATGTGAACTAGAACAAGGTAATTTTGGACTGTCTAACCATGAAACATCTTATTAATAGTTATATATTACAATATAGGAGTTTTTTGAGGCTTTGGAATCCATTTGTGAGCATATAAGTCAAAATTTCCAAATTAGCATCAAACCCCCCTAGGTGGGCCAATCAAGCCCCAAATCATCCCAAATAGCCACGAATTGCTGACTGTACATGGATGAAGTGATTTGGGTCAATTATTACACCTTGGACAACATGGGTGTGGAAATATGGGTGGTTTAGAGTTTCAATGCAGCATTTAATGCACCAAATCAAGCCAAATTTGGCCAAAATCCCACTCTAGTGCTCCAAGTCAACCTAGTTGTCCACATTCAATGAATGGGAGTGCACCAAAAATGATGAGGGAGAACATGTGTCTGGTTGACTGATATGGAATTCTCATGTGCATGTGAAATCCCCAATTTGACTAGGCATTTGTCCAACTAAGCCCCCCTAGTCCACCACATAGTGTATTAAAACTTAAAAAGAAATAAAATTTACTAAGCAGTGTAATTAGGGACTAATGAGTTGGATTATTGTTCTAAAAATTTCCATAATGTGAAATTAGTAGATATTGAATTGATCAATTAACAAAAAGGGTGCCTCGCAAAGTTCTTCGTTATATTCCCATAATTCCACGTTTACAACGACTATTCAGGTGCCAAAGTATAGCACAGTTTATGGATTACCAAACAAAGAATAGAAGTGAATATGGTGTTCTTTGCATGCCTGCAAATGGTTTTGCATTGAATAACATTGAATAAAAATGGCCAATTTTTAAAGATGAACCTCGTAATTTTGGACTTTCATTGGTAGCTGATGGTTTCAATCCATTTGGAGAGATTCTTTCTACTTACTCAGTGTGGCCTGTTTTCGTCATAAACAATAACCTTCCTCCTTGGATGTCGATAAAGGCAGAACACACAATGTTGGCAATGATTATTCCATGTATTTTTTTGAAAGTAATTATATTATTTCATTTCTTTGTTTCATTGATGTTTCATTGCTGCATGGGAAACATAATTGAATAACATCGTATATTGTTGAATAAATTAGGTAAGTACCAAGTTAAAGATATGAATGTATATATTTAGCCTCTTATTGATGAGCTATTGAAGTTATGGGCTGGTATCACTATGTATGACATATCTAGACCAATATGGCATAAACAGTTCTATTTCCATGTAATACATGCATGGACAATTCATGATGCTCCTGGGTAAACACATTTTTATGGTATGTAAATTTATGTTGCACTTTAAATTAATATGTTTTTAAGGTAAATATCATGCATTTTTATTTAAATTAATAATATTTTGATGCTTATAACATTAATACATAAATATTGTAGGTCTTCAAACAAAGGGAAAATTTTCATGTCTAGTTTGTGGTCCTAGGATAAAATCCTATTGTTCAAGAAGTCTAAGAAAGGAGTTGTTTGATTAGTATAAACACTTCCTCCCTAAGAACGATAGGTATCGAACTACCAAGAAAACAAAATTCAATGGTAAATAAGAGAATGGGAAGAAACCACAAAGAATGCAACCTCACATATGGAAGTTGGAATATAACAGACATTGTCATGGTATCAAAATTGTATATGTAGCATATAAATATGTAATATTATGAATTTTATATTTTTATTGAATTTTCTCTCCCATGGGTGTCATGAATTATTGTTAATGTGTTTTCGTTTATGTTTAATATTTATTGTCGTGAAGGCATGAATGCCATTCCACAAGGAATGAAGAGTTATCCCATACAATTCAGTAGGTTACCTTACTATGAGCACCTACAAATAGCTCATTTGTTTGATACAATGCATATTAGGAAGAATGTAACAGAAATGATATGGATAATATTAGATGGAAGGACTGACAAAGATAAAATTGGAAATATTTGTAGTGACATTGCAGAAGCCAATCATGCATTGCAAAGTGTAATTAATTCCAATTTCGGAGAGGAGTACCGAAATATAATTAGTCTTCCATGCTTATTGACAGAGAAACAAAGCAATGATATAAAAGAGGCCATTCAGAAAATAACGTTTCCTACTAGGTTTTCGTCGAACATACAAAATATCTTAACACAAAATGGTGATTTTGGTTGTGTTAAAACTCATGTCTGGCATACATTCATTAAGGTAATTATTTACCTATATAATTTCCATTTAATACATATTTTTAGTAATTGTGGTCTCTTAATTGGAATTTAAATAAATAATGATCATTTTCTTTTTGTTACAGTACGTTCTACCTCTATCTCTCCTAGATAGCTTTAACGACTACATAAAACAAGTTATATATGATATTGGTAAATACATGAGGTAAGTAACAATTTATATGCATGAAAATGTTTGTTCACTTTGTTGCATAACTTATTGATGTATTGAGTTTTACAGGCTTGGAACTTCATTATATATACCTCAATCTTGTTGATCACTGTTATTTTCTTGCATCATTTGTAGGTGGCTTTCATCTAAAGAAATCCATAAAGAAGATATTAGGTATTGGAAGAGAGAAATTCCTCTTCTAATGTCTGAAATGTAGAATTATTTACCTCAAGGATTTTTCAATGCACAAGAACACTATCTCATACACCAAGTTGAGGAGACTGAATTGTGTGGACCTATACACACAAGATCAATGTGGATGGTGGAAAGGAATTTGAAGTCATTGAAGGATTTTGTTAGACAAAGAGCATGTACTGAGGGTTCTATTATGTAGGGATAAATGGTATATCAATCCATGGTGTACATTAGTCAGTATATTCCAAATTAAGCAAAAAATATCAATATTCCTCGCATTTGGCATGTCAACTTCATCAACAAATTTTAAGGGGAGGTATTGTTGGGGAAAGGTATAACAAGGAAAGTGAAAGGTAATTAGATGGTGTATACTTAATTTATTGTACAATTATTTCTTCAATTTCATATATATCTTACTCATGTAATTTTTATTATTCCATCAGTATTTTAAGGTAAACTCAATTGCCTTTAATGATAGCTAATTTACAATTCTTAATTGTTATTTTTCTGTATAGTTGGTCATGTGTGGGATACATTTATACATTGCAAATAGTTTGATTGGATGGAGGAATGGATAGAACAATGTATAGAATTATATGGTACCTTATCATGGGAAGGGGTGAGTAAATTGACTAAAACAGTGCATCGTCATCGAGAAGAATATCCCAGTGAACTTACATAAAGGGAAATTGATTTAGAATGTGGTTTAAAATATAAAAAGGCAAGTATATTTTATACGCTGGTCATTTTTTTGTTGTTTTCCATTATATAAATGTATTTATTTTGTTTATTTCTTCTTATATATTTATTTACTAAGTCGGGCATGATGTAGTTGATACACCACAACGCTATGTGGTACAATGGTCATAAATTTCACCTCAAAAATTTGGATGACAAGAAGAAAACATTTGATTATGCGATAGCTGCAGTTGTTCAAGTCACTAATGTTTCCTCTAGAAGTGACAAGCATCCAGAAGTATCTGAAAATAGTACTATGGTTATTTGGAAGATATAATTGAGTGTGAATTTAATTCATTTAAAATAGTTCTTTTTGAGGTCAAATGGTATAGGATACAAATGAATGAACATGATCCTGAAAGAACTATTATTGAGCATGACGATGGATTTACCATGGTTAATACAAGGGAACTTGTTATCACTCCAGGAAACTCCTCTGGGTTGCACCTCGAGGATGCCTAGTAACTTAAATGTTTTTATGGTTTTCTAAGTGGATCAAGTTAGGTGACTTATAGGACCTCACACTCTCAATACATGCATGAAACTCAATCAGGGATAAGGCTTCTAACTACCAATGTTCTGAGGTTTGATAATATGGTGCAGAGATGGAGAACTTATCATGCTGGCAGATTCATACATAAAATAGATATATATAAATGGATAATCATAAGAAGGAAAGTAATTATAATTCAAATCATCAATATGCCAATAGGATGACAACTATTAGACATCAATTAATCTGAATAAACCTGAATAACACATTCAAGCATGAGCACAGAATAGACAAGAAATGGAAGCTGAACATATGATAGCAAAAGAGCATATATTAGGTCATGAGCAATATGAGAAGCTTGACAATAGTAATGGTCGACAAGTCCCTGAAGTCAAACCCTTTCAATAACATAAGTCTTAGGCTTTATATCCTTTACAAAAATATTTAGATCCTAAAAATTTGGATCTGATTTACTAAAAATAGAAAAAATAATTATTTTTGCATAATTAGGTCAAAAAACCCTAATTTAACTACTAGTCTATCTAACTGTAGAACTCAATCACTATTTGATCCTTTTGATAATTGAAGTGAGTACTGGGAATAAACCGCCACTGGTCATCTGCTAGATAAGTCACTGTTTTACTAGACAATTTAGTGTTTGTGACCCTTTCTTCCTTTATACAACTGCAAAACTGAAGCATACCTTCCCTGATGTTGTTCTTCAGGGCCCTTCATATTTATACTTCATCCCTGAGTTATTTATGTTTTCCCAAAACCGGTCCTTTGTGCCAAAATTTGATCCTGTGCCTGTTTCTTCTTTCAGTGGTTAAGGAGCCAAAATTTCGGGTCTATTAGCTACTGAAAGCACTGCTTTCGATGGCTAATGAACCGCTTCAGCATCCGCCTAAGCCACCGAAAGCCCTGTTCTGCAAAAATTGTTAAGCAGTCTCCAAAATTATTCTTTTAAGTTCTATTTGCTTATCTTTTATTCATCCTGCTCAATGTTTGGAAGGTTAGCAGCAGCCTGGCTTGATTCTAGATGTTGAAGGCTTACTGTAGCTTCAACTAGGGTTTCCAGTGTGAGATGAGTGCTAGGGTTTGGTTTGGCATCCTTCACCTGCATCCTTTGAAGCCTGATCATTCTGTACAGCCTAGTGTTGTCCTTCAGGTATCTTTTGTTTAGTCTTTTTAGAAATATATACCTTTCTCTCATCTCTAGGAAATAATTGTGCAGCTGCTTATTCCTCTTGGTCAATATATCATTGTTTTTCTTTATCTCTCTTTCTAAAATTTCCATTTGATACACTTGTCTCAATAATTGATTTATCCTCTGTGTCCTGGGATTTCTAGAGGAAGCCTTCTCTACTGGTTAATATTGCTCTTTTGGTGTAGGTGATAGGAGTTCTTCAATCTCTACTACAACCTACACTGCTAGGTCAACACCTTCCTCTCTTTCCTCTTCTGAATCTGAGTAGGGCAGGTTCAAAATCATGTTCCTAGTATGTGTTGTGGTGATTTCCTATCCCTTTTCATTGAAATCTAGGTTTCTTTTGACCTGCTTGGTTTTAGAAGAGGAAGGAGGCTATTATGCTATTGTTGGGGATATATCCCTTCTCTTCCTCTTTCCACTCCTTAGGGTGCTAGACTTTTTCGAAGGAGACTTCCCCTTCTCTTTTGGCTGTAGGCCTGTTTCAAAACCATTCCAAAACAAGAAATGTGCCCATGCCATATTTCTCCTCTTCAACAATTATTGGATAAGGAGTTGGATAAGACCATGGTGAGACAATATTCCAACAATATTTGTTGGCTGAGCCTTCACCTGGTGTGTCATTTTTGCCAGACTCTTGTGTAAATAGAAAGGTAAATTCAGTGGGCTCTTTCCTGTGAAGTGGTTCATTAATTTGAAATGGTAAATCATGGCCTTGTTGTATCTTCCTTCACAAGTTATATAGACCACAATGGCCTTCAGTAATTGCTGCCACCTCTCGTCTTGCCAGGTGGATGGGACACTTTTCTTCCACACCACTCCTCTATGTCCAGGCTTCAAATAAGATATAAACTCCACATCCTTTGTAATGGTGGTTTTAAACCACTTCTCCCTATTTCTAGGGAGTTCAGTCACTTTTACAATTAGGGTTTCATCCACCATGAATTCCTCCTTACCTATGAGTGCCTTGGAGCCATCAAAAGAGAGAGCAAACACCTTAGCCACCTGCTGGTGTGAACCTTGAACTTTCTCACAAAATTTGTAGCAGCCAGCATCTTTGAAGAACTGGAAGACTTCTGGATGTGCTTCTAGGTAGCCGATGTCTCCCAATTCTTTCCTGAGAGCAGGCCTTCCCTTCTTCATTTTGCTGGATGTTCCCCTGAGTGCCTGCAAAAATTTATTTCAAGTTCTGTGGAAGAGTTTTAGTAGGTTGACTTTCAAAGGTGGTTTTTTAGCAGGATGAATTTCAAAGGCGATTTATAGTGGTGAGGATTCATACAATCGAAGGTGGAGTGTACTGGAGGATTGGGAACTGATTATGAGGGTTTTAACTGCATGAGAAATGCTTGGGTGAGAGGACGATGGCCTTTGGTGATATTTTCAAGACCACTTGCCCAACAATCATGTTTAATGCAAACTGGATACCTAGTGGAGATCTTCTGCAATTCATTGGACAGATGGAGGGAAGAGTAGGGTTTTGAGTCACATCGGTCCTCATCAACTAAACAAAAAAATCCTTAATCATTTACTTATGCCTTCATGCAGTTTTCCTATCTTTTCGGTGGTTTATCATGCCCTCTCACGATTTCTAGTGTGCTGACGAGCCTTGATTTGATAGGCAGTTAACCGTTTCTTCTTTCAGCCTTTTTGGTGGTTAAGGGCCCCAAGGATTTTGTCTGCTAGCTTCCAAAAGATGAGCTTTTAGTGGCTAATGAATCACTAACCTGTTCTCCTAATCCACTGAAGTGTTACTTCCAAACGGTCTTGTAAAACTGGCTTTTAGTGGATTATAAAATCTCCAGATCTCCTCTTTTAACCGCCGAAAGATATTCCTTTCGGTGGCTAATGAACCATCAATGATTTCTCCTAAGCCACCGAAATCGACTTTTTCCCCAACGCATTTCACTTGCTTTTGGTGGTTAACGCCCTCCTTCAATCGTTCGCTAAGCTGCCGAAACCAACGCTTTTTAGTGGCTAATGAGCTATTAAAAGCCTTGTCTAAGCCATCGAAATTCCTTTTAACAAATAATCGATCAGGCCAACTTTCAGTGGTTAATTGTGAGTCTGCATTAAACTGTTAGCTGCCGAAACAAAGCTTTTTCGGTGGCTAATGAGCTGTTGAAAAACCCGCCTAAGCCACCGAAAGCTAAAACTTTCAATTTTCTCAAATATAGAAAAACCAGAGATCCTCAATTTGTTAGTCACCTTTAAAATTTCATAACATGACTTGAATTCTTCATCCTATCAAAAATAAATTTATTTTTGGAGATAACATAACTAGAACCGGGTACAGAGCCTTATGTTTTTCCAAGTCAATGTGAGCAGGTATTTTACTTAGAGGTGCCAGGTAAAACATGTTGGTCATACATTGTTAGATATGATCCAATAGGAATATCATTCAAGTATAATCCAGTAGAGGAAAAAGACAATGTCGAAGAAGAAGGTGATGCATATTAGGAGCAGTTGGTCACCGCAGATGTGTCAGATGAAGAATTCGATCAAGAAGTTGATCATCCAAATGACGTAGCAGATGATTTTGAACTCGGTGATGATATTGATGATGAATATATAACCAAAAATAACACTTTATGATGATGCTGATATTGATGATGAATAATAGAAATCATCATCATCATCATGTTCATACTCATTAGAATAATAGAAACCATCATCATGATTTCATCCTCATTAGACTATTCACAACCATCATCATTATCATCTTTATGATCATCAATGGTATCATAATCATCATCATCATCACCATCATCATCTTCATCTTTAATATCATAAATGGTATCATCATCATCATCCTCACCCTTGGCCTCATCTTCATAAATGTTATAATCCTCCTCCTCCTCAATGTTATCATCATCATCATCATGTTCATCTCCATAATTATCATCATGTTCATACTCATTAGAATAATCACAACCATCATTAGCTTCATCTTTATGATCATCAATGGTATCATAATCACCATCATCATCACCATCATGATATTCATCTTTAAGATCATCAATGGTATCATCATAATCATCATCATCATCATCTTCGTCATCATCGACATCCTAATCAACCTCATCCTCATCCTCAGCCTCATCATCGTCATCAATGTTATCATAATCATCATCACCATCACCATCATCATATTAATCTTTAATATCATCAATGGTATCATCATCATCATCGCCGTCATCAAAATCCTAATCAACCTCATCCTCAGTCTCATCATCGTCAATGTTATAATCAGCATCGCCATCAATGTTAACATCATCATCATCATATTCATCTCCATAATCAACATCATGTTCATACTCATTAAAATAATCGCAAACATAATCATCTTCATCTTTATGATCATCAAATCTACTATCATAATCATCATCACCATAATCATCTTCATCTTTAATATCATCAATGGTATCATCATCATCATCATCATCTTCATCATCGACATACTAATCAACCTCATCCTCATCATTGTCAATGCTATAATCATCATCATCATCAATGTTATCATCATCATCATCATGATTGTCATCAATGTTATCATCTTCATCATCATATTCATACTCATTATAATAATAGCAATCATCATCATCATGTTCATCCTAGCGACGATTTTTTGTGGCAAAAATGTTCACATGTACTAGTGATAGATGACAACCATGACATAATTGATATGGATAGATATCATAGGAACTATGTTCATTGCGTACTATCTTCTTTTATCTGTGCATTAACACATGTAATCCATATTTTGTAGCTACTCACTCTAGGAACTATTGAATAAGCCTAATTATTTAAAAAAATGTTCATATCGTAGAAGACATTTTAAAAATAATAATAAGACAAGAACAATTTCGTGTTCAATTTCCTATTTATCAAGGCTGTAATTAATTGAATTTTACACATTTTTAGGATTCAAAGATTTATAAGAAATAAATTGTATTATACAATGAATTCCATCTAACCTTATTACTTACCTATGCTTGTATCAAGTCTTCTTGATAGTGGACTTTATTAAGCATCCTCGGTTTGTCAAACTTCGAAATGGTCACCATATTACACTCATATGACAATTTTTTTCAAGAAAGGGTCTATTGATGATGATGTTATCTATTATGACGATGATGTCCATAAGGACAATGATCATGATAAACCTATTGACTGCGCTGACAATAATAATTTTGTTATCAACATCATCATCATCATCATCACTAACGATGATGATGATGTCGATGGTGTTGTTTATGACAAAAGAAAAATAAACATTAAAAAAAGAACAAACAATTAATATATATATATATATATATAATAATACATGTAAATAATGAATATAAATAAATAAATAAACATTAAAAATACAACAAACAATTAAAACTATCCATCTTACCTTCCCCCTGTCGGGACAACGAAATTTTACATCTTTCACTTACCTCACCCATGAATTACGCCCGAGGTCGCAGAGTAGTTTCCAAGGTTGCAAAGGAAGTTTTTCAATTACCTCACCCACGAACTAGGCCCAAGGTCGCAAAGGAGTTTTTTCACTTACCTTACCCATGAACTAGGCTTGAGTTCGTAGAGGAGTTTTTTTCACTTACCTCACCCACAAACTAGGCCCGAGGTCGCAGAGGAGGTTCCAAGGTTGCAGAGGATGCATTTCTTGTTCGTTCACCGAACCCCTTTCTTGACGCAACTAGAAACCTAGGTTGTGAACATGGTGAAAACCTTAAGCTGCACCCAAAAATTTGAATATGGTTAAATAAAGAAAATGAAGTAAAGTGAAGAAGCATTGTGATGTTGTCATTGATGCATGCTTACCTTTTATGAATTTATTAGATTACTGTTGATACATTCATTATGAAGGCATGTCCTTACATGTCACAGGAATATAGTCTTCATGTATGGGTGCTTGCATACTTATGCGGGCATGTCCTTACATGTCACGGGAATTTCAATGATCTGCTGGAATTTCAACGATTTTCCTAATGGCATCTTTCCACCTTTATTTCATGCTTTTTCGGGTTCAACGACCATTTATATATTACCCCATGGGAATGTTTAACTAGATGCTAGAATTTTATCTTAGTCTTGCATGCATAATGCAATACTTGTGGGTGTTATGTACATTAAGTGCGGGGTTTAAATGTCTTCAAAAGATTTCACTAACTCAGAGTTATACCTAGAAGCAGGATTGATAGGGAAGCAATATGGTTAGATAAAGAAAAGGAAATAAAGTGAAGCAGCATTGTGATGTTGTCATTGATGCATGCTTACCTTTTATGAATTTACTAGATGACTATTGATACATTCATTATGCGGGTATGTCCTTACATGTCACGAGCATATAGTCTTCATTTGTGGGTTCTTGCATACTTATGTGGGCGTGTCCTTACATTTCACGGGCATTTAAATGATCTGTTGGCATTTCAACGCCTCTTTCGGGCATATTTCCACCTCTATTTCATGCATTTTGGGGTTGAGTGGGAATTTATCTATTACCCTAAGGGCATATTTAACTAGCTACAAGAATTTTATCTTAGTCTTTCATGCATAATTCAATACTTGCGAGCATTATGTCCATTAAGTGAGGGCTTTAAATGTCTTCAAAATATTTCACTAACTCAGAGTTATACTTGGAAGTAGGGTTGATAGGAAGTAGGTGAATTATTTTTTTGTATAAAACCATCCATCCTAATCAATCTATGGAGGGAAGATAGGAGAAAACCCTGACTGTATCTATCAATAAAACCCTGACTACAATTTATGGAGGGCAGATAGGGGAAACTATCATACACGCAAAGCATTATATCTTCTGCTAGAAAATGAGTTAATGGATTAAACGAAAGAAGTTGACTTACCGAAGACATATCTGTGGGTAAACAATATACTTATACTGGATCTAGTACTAGTTTTTAACCACCTGGTTCTGAAGCTACCTTAGCCTATGCTTTTACTAATGCCTTAGTGACCTTCACCTTTGCTTATGGGTCTCGATCTCAATATGACAATGTCCCTCTGCGTAGATTTTGGAGATGAAGGGGGTGGACATCCTTGAGGATAGAAAACCCCCAAAGTTGGGATACCAATAAAATTGAGCTAAATCCTGATGCCCACTCAATAAAAAGCAGCCTATAGGAAGAACTAGTACTATAAAAATTGAGTCAAACAAGAAATTGATCTATTTCTGGTGCGACTTAAGGGTTTCACCATGCTCACAAGATATCTTTCTAGTTGTGTCGAGGAAGGGGTTCGCTGAACGAACAAGAGTTTCCTCCTCTGCAACCTTGGAACCTCCTATGTGACCTAGGGCCTAGTTCATGGGTGAGGTAACTAAAAAACCTCCTCTGCAACCTTGGAAACTCCTCTGTGACCTCAGGCCTAGTTCGTGGGTGAGGTAAGTGAAAGATGTAAAATTTCATTGTCGCGACAAGGGGAAGGTAATATTGATATTTTTAATTGTTTGTTGTTTTTTTAATATTTATTATTTATTGTTGTCTCTATAGTCAGCAGGATTATCATGATCATTGTCTTTATTCCCATCATTGTCATCATAGAGAACATCATTGTCAATAGACCCTTTCTTGAAAATGATTTGTGATATGAGTGTGATATGGTGACCATTTCAAAGTTTGACACACAAAGCCTTGCTTCATAAATACCACCTTGTGGTTCTTATTTCCCATTCCATTGTCAAAGGCCATACTAAAACATGAAAAAAAATAATGGGTGAAGGTATGAAGGTATTGTGAACTAGGGTGGTTTATTTTTGTTTTTGGGAGCTATGAGTATGGGAGGGATTTATTTCTCGTGCCTGGGGATATATCCACTATCAAGAATAATTTCAGCACATTTAAAGGGAGCACAATATGAGTGTTGATGTTTTATCCAAGGAAGCACTTTCTCTTGAGATGGGAAAACTCTTCTATATTGAGATGTTGGATGGACAGTCTATTGGGATCGATACCATCCTTTTATTTTAAGTTATGTTATTCAACGTAATTGTTGTGTCTTACTCATCTTTCTTAGAAAATATTCAAGTTTTTTTATCCTTTAACTATGCTCTACTGACTGCTCCTTTGGATGAGTTGTTTTCATGGAATATAAATTCCTTACTTTGGGGGGATTTTCACTTTACTCCCTAGGTGCTTCCTTGGATAAGCCTTCGGGGCTCATTATGTGCTTCTTTTGACTGCATGGAATGTCTTTTTGGTGCTGGATTGAGGCTTTCTTTTGTACACCCTTTGATGATGGATTATAGGATTCATTTTTGACATAGACTGGGTACTTTGTATTGACAAAAGTATAAGATATAAGATATTTTTGAAATTATTAAAATCAATTGAAAATGTAATTTTGAATTTACAGAAAGTGTTTGTTGTTTTTACCAGTTGTGATTCCACGATAAATTTGTGTTCTCTGCATCTTTTTTATTCTGTTTGTTATTTATTATTTTAAAAGTGGATAAAATTGTGAAAAAGGTAACAATACTGATTCACCCCCCCCCTTCAGTATTGTCCAATATTGTAGCATTTAAATGATTATGGTTATTAATGTTTTTTTTCATTACTTTAATGATTATTAATGCAGCTCTCTATTTTATTGTATTGTGTTCATTAAAACAATTAATATACCTATATTTGTGCCTTTTACAATTTATATGTGAAATGTTTGTTCAATTTTGTTGCATAGCTTATTTTTTAATATGTGTGACATATTCCAAGGACTATGGTTATCCTCAAGGGTTTGGCCACCCCTTTCTGAGTTAACCCAAGGAAGATGAAATGACCACATGATATTCCTTATCCAGTGATGATGATTATGAGCTTCCACTCTTTGCATGAGACACATGAGACCTATGACCACATATAGTTGAGAAGGTCGAGAAACCTACCCTCACGTTGAATTGATTTCCAAACTGTCTTGTCCTTTTTTCCATGTCATCATCCTTTGTCATCAACCTTTATATTCCTTTTTTCAATGTCATCATCTTTTTCCATCAACATCCTTTTTCCTTTATTGTTGTACTTGTCATGGGAATCCTCCATCCAAGTGGGCGTACAATATAGTTGGAGAATATCTTTATAAGCTCAGGCTTCCCATAACAACTTTACTTTAGTTGTACCTGTCAAGTGTTTAAATTTATCATTGAAATTCCCATGACATGTAAGTACATGCTGGCATAATGAATGTATCAACAGTCATCTAGTAAATTCATAAAAGGTAAGCATGCATCATTGACAACATCACAATGATTCTTCACTTTATTTTCTCTTCTTTATCTAACCATACTGCTCCCCTTGAAACCTTGTTGGTCTGTTCATCTCAATATATTTAATTTGTCTCACATATATCTTCAGAATCGAGGAAAAGTAATATCTCACAAATGTAGATTTCTGCAAACATATTGTACCTAATTTATTCTTGCATTTTACTTCATCTATTGCTATGGATTCCTACGGGAATTTTCCAACCTTTTGTGCATTTCTACGGGCATTTGTCTAAACATGCGTACATATTTTTGATGCCTATGGGAATTTTATAAGGTAGCATGGGAATTCTATCAGTCCAACGAGAATTTACAAACTGGCTGCAAGGAATTTCTCGACAGGCTACAGACATTTCCCCAAATCAACTACTTATCCAAATCAGAGAATTGATGTAAGTGTATTCTGAAACTTAAATGTGGGCATATTTAACTAGATGTAGGAATTTTTACAAGTTGTGGGAATTTTTACTCGATTTCCCTGTGAGAATTTTTATTTCTCTATTGCCCTATGGGCATTTTTACTCTCAAGTGTGGGCATATTTGAGGCTTGAGGATATTATTGATGCCTGGCTGGCATTTGTCGACTCCACTTGCGGGAATATTGGGGACCTTGTGTGCATTTTAATGACATCTCCTTCACTCACATGGGCATTTTTATTCTACCTACATACATTTTTCTGAAGCTTTCTTACAAGTATTGCATTATGCATGCAAGACTAAGATAAAATGCCCGCAACTAGTTAAACATGCCCACAAGGAAATTTTGAATCTCTTCTTCATTTCTACGAGAATTCTTTACATAATCTAGGAGGATGAGCCAAAAAATGTTTTGAATACTTGTTCTATACTTTGCAAGACCTTTCCACATCAGTTGTTTTTTGCATTGTTTCACCCTTACATTCATCTTAAGAGCCCTCGTTAGGTTCCATCCACCATATCGCTACCTTATATGACATTCTTTGGAGTACTTTGTTGTCAATTTTTATTGCAAGTTGGTCGTACTGATTTGTTTCTACTATTTTTTATTTGTGAGGGTTGGATGGTATATTTTATGTTCTTTTCCAACTCTGGGTTCTCTCCTTTGACAAGTACGTTGGTCTAGTTGAGTCTCATGCAAGTAACCTAACACTAAGAGGTTGAAGACTGTTTAGAAACATTTTTTCTGAGGATAAGGGAGTTCTTCCCTAACATCTTATGTTGAGTTTATAATTGGTTCAGATATGATATATCATGCTACTATTATGTATTGTTGTCCTTCATTAACAACTTAGATCTGGTATAGATCGCTACTCTTATTACTGTTATTGTTTTAAATACTTTAATGGTTATTGTAACTCATTGTTTCTGGGACATGCTATACATGAAGGAGACCGGGGTATGGTTTTTCTATGATGGACATGCTTGTCTCATTGTTTCAGCTTTGAGTTTGAATATTTGAGAAAAATAATTATAAAATACAAATGAGTTGAATCTACCTGAGCATTTGCATATTTTCTCCAAATGAGATGAAATGTGCATTGGACATTTTTATGGATATTGTGTCTTTAGAGTGGAGCCTTGTGTATTCCAATGAATTGAAAGACAGATAAGTCCTTGCCCTTGGTATAGGACTAGGATGGGGTTCTATTGAGGTAAGTAATTTTGAATTTTCTCCTATTGAATTCCTTTGAGCCTGAACTTTTGGTGAATTTTCAAATATGGAGTGTGACATTTATTTTTCATTGTTTTTCACTAAGTTGTCATCCTCTACTCTTCAGGTATTTATAAAAAGGGTCAAAGTATTAAGTCTATGATTACTTCCTTTGATTGCTTCAAAATATCATTAGTCACAACTGATTACTCAACTTCTAGAATGTCAAGTCTATGGTGAGTATCAGCAACTAATTCATAAATTTTTCATTTTCATCCTTTATATTGTTGTTATGAGTTTGGCTTCAACAAGGGAAGTCCCACTTTCAATTTCCTTCTTGAACTCTTCAGTATTTTTAGCTCTTCGTAAATCATAACCTACTAAATTTTTCTTCTTATTTTCAACATGTCTTTTGACTGCGTGAGACATGGAGAAGTTTAGATGTTTTGTCCTCTCTAATTTACTGCCTAAAAATACCAGTTTATCTTCTTGGTTTATTTGTACATGAATATTCTTATATGAAGATATGAGAGGTTCTCTTTTACATGTTCGCTTCTAATAATATTTCTCCTGATATCCCACACAAGTATAATGAATTTTAGGCTTGCTTTCAGTGCTTAACTTGCCACATTTAGATCCTTTTAATGATTTAGAAAGTTGGGACTTATGTATTACTTTTTTGTTGTATCTTACTGAGTATTTCATTGATATATTTGTATGAAGGGTCCTTATACCAATGCCTCTTCTCACAACACACTTTTTTTCCCATTTGTTAGGCTCATCTCCATGGTCATGTCCTCTTGCAATGTGCAATAGCAGATTTCACAATCCCATTAAGGGCATGTATTCCTCATACTTCGAGCTTTACTGCATGATCAATACCTGATCTCAAGGTGCATTTCTTTTTTGTATTGTTAGAATATCTGCTAAATTTTTTGTCTTCAACTTTAATTCATTGTGTTTAGAGTCACATCGACGATTTACTTACCTTTCCCTTGCATTTGGAGTTCAATGCATCCCCTTGAGGAACCTTTTTTAACAGTTATTAGGAAATTTGAGTAATCTCTATTGTGTAGGGACTGCTATAATCCTTTGATTGAAATCAAAACTTTAATAATATCCTCAAATGTACAATAGAAACCAATGCAACCAAGAGACAAATTGGCATGTAAGTACAACAATATGGGATTGCTTGATTTGTAGTTCAGACTAAATGGAAATGGTTGCACCATTTTATCTGTAACAAATGAGGGTTTTCCTTATATTTCTTCCATTATGATGAATTTTGAAGGTGAGTAGTATACCTACATTTTTTTAACTCAAGAGTGATGCTTCAACCAACTAGATTGTGGAAGAGTTTATGTGGCCCTACTTGCACAGGGAAAAATAACCCAGGAGTGGCAAACCACGATGCAACTTGCATGTGTAAGAAAATTGGCCCATAGGGGGTGACACAAAGCACATGCTGCTGGGAAGATTGGATCTATGGTGGGAAGATTGAGAACCCATCCCACCACAAAATCACAAGCCTGCTGGCTATATCGCTGCATCTTATTTTAATTCTCAATATAAAATGATTTCAATACAATTAGTGTTTAGGCTGTTGAACTGTAATCATTAACATTATCCCCTATCCATAATATGCACCCCTATTATATATGCATTGTTCTTTTAGTGGTAGGTTGTGATAAAAGATGGTTAATCACTATTGTATCTTAATAATTTATTGATTTTAGTAAGGCAAATGGATTCAGTTATTTGGTCCATAATTAACAGTCCTTCCCTTAACTCCTTACTCTAGTGGCACTTTGTCTTCTAATAGATTTACGGGTAGAGACACGAATTAATTATGATTACATCATTTGAGGATTGTATTTCCTTTAAGTATGTTTGGGCATCATGATTGGATTTAAATGCATGGACATAATCTCTACCCTTAAGTTGAACTAATTTCCATAATTTTATAATTTTTTGATGGTCTGGTTGTGCTTTTAGATGGTTGAGTATTGCGACAACACATTTTTTGTTGTAGATGGAAAGGGAAAATCCCAACATTTATTTCTTAGAAGTTATATAAATTTCATAACTGAAAAGAAAAAATAATAATGTTGTCACTTAGAAAGTTTAGGTGTGTTTTCAGTCAGTCAAAAGCAGGTCTTGTGATCTAGTTTTGGTTGAACGTACCTGTAGTTACTATGTTTTGCTTGTGGAATATTTAACCACATATTCCATACTCATGCAACATTTATATCTCTTATGTGATTCATAGGATATGGCCTTTATACTAATTTTTTTAAAACTTAAATAATTAAAAATGAATGCTATGCATACTATAGAAACCTGTGTGGTAATAAAGTTAATCATTGTACTAGCAAAGAAAGGGGAAATGTAGCTGAATAGAATATTTATGGGTTTAAAATTTAGGATCAAATTAAGAGAGGAAAATGTAGGATTTTTATAGTAGCAAAACAAAGATTCTCAAAATAAAGGTGACAAGAACAACTTGAATAAGAGTTGTCACAACAGTCTAAAATTCAAGTTTAGTAGGCACTTTTCTGATATGGCATTGCATGGCCTATTCATCCTAGCACACATTCTTCTAGCTTGGAAGGTCGGTTTAATGTTGGTTTTTTACATGGAAAAGGGCCATGAAAAATTTACTGATATAACAAAATTGTATATAGGTTGACCACTTTACATGCTCGTCTCATCTAAATAAGCCTTCCATTAGCTTGTATATGCAGAATTTGACTATATTCTGGACTATATATAACTTGTGTATTAAAAGTAAATATTTTTGGGATATATGATTTGGAGTATCTTACACAACTGGTTTTGATCTTATAATCATTCTTGTATTCATGGTTCCTATAAATTGTCAACTATAGACATACTAGAAACCGTTTTTTGTTACTGTTAGTCACCTAAGTTGATGTTTAAGGCAATGCTCTTAATTTTTTTTTTCCAACACTTCCCACAATATATTCTCTTATATTGCTAAAATGAGTCTAAATTTATGCATACATGTTTATGTGGTTATCATTTTCATGTGGATTCTTCGTACTCTTTTTTGTCTGGAGTCAATAATTTAGTTATGGTGTCTTGCAGGTCCCCCTGGATCAAGGAAGGGTACTCAATATCCATTAATTAAGGAGGAATACTATGATAGGTATAACTCCCGATTCAATATTATTCCATTGCTAATGCATACATTTATACATTTCAGGCGGTGGTTAATATTCCGACCAGCCTATTCATATTCCTACATGACTATTCATATTCTGAATATATTTACACTATTTACATGTTGTATAATCCCGACGGATTATATTCCAACAATACCCCCCTTAATCCGAAGGGGTGTTAGTAAGTCCGAGCATGTTTATGAATCTTTCAAACTTTTCTTGTCCAAGCACTTTGGTGAAGATGTCTGCAACTTGATCATTTGTGGAACAATGTCGAAGATGGACTGTCTTGGCCTCTACATGATGTCGAATCAAATGATACTTTGTGTTGATGTGTTTGGTTCGATCATGGAATCTGGGATTCTTAGCCAGCTTGATTGCAGAATTATTGTCGATCAATAATGGAGTGGATTTCTCTTGTTTTTCTTGCAAATCTTCAAGTATCTTCCTGAGCCATACTATTTCTTGTGTTGCTTCAGCTGCAGCCACATATTCTGCTTCTATTGTTGAATCTGCTGGAACTGACTGTTTGCGTGATCTCCATGAGACAGCTGCTAATCCAAGACTCATAGTGTATCTAGA
>LPNX010820360.1:425991-490613 GCA_001517045.1 Pseudotsuga menziesii | reverse complement strand
TCATTTTCAGAATATGTCTTTGGATGAGGATATTTTTCCAAATGATCAAGCTGTCTCTCAATGGACTGGTCATTTTTATTAGTTTCAAGAAAAATGACATATCTGGAAATAACAAACTTCTTGTTTACCTCATCATACAAATGGTATGCCTTGGAGTATTCTTCGTACCCCAGGAAAATGCATTTTCTGCTTCGAGCACCAAGCTTGTTTCTTTGTTCCTTTGGAATCAAGGCATAACAGGTGGAACCAAAAAATCTGAGATGCCTGATTGAAGGGAGATGGCCAAACCACATTTCATGTGGAGTCTTGTTATCAAGAGCATTTGAGGTACTTCTATTTATCAAATAGGCTGCACATTTTACTGCATCACCCCAAAACATTAGTTTTACATTCTTGAAAAACATCATTGAGCGAACCATATTCATTATGGTTCTATTCATTCTTTCTGCTACACCGTTTTGTTGAGGATTGTAGGGAACTGTAGTCTGATGTGCAATTCCATGTTGGCGAAGATAATCTTCAAAATCATTTGAAGTGTATTCTTTCCCATTATCGGTACGAAGTGTACCAATTTTTTATTGTGCTTGTTTTTCTATCAAAGCATGAAAGTCTTTGAATGTTTGAAATGATTCTGATTTTGTCTTTAAATAGTAAATCCAGCACATTCTTGAGTAGTCATCAACAAATGTCATAAAATACTTATTCCCATTTGCAGAAGGAGTTGGCATTGGGCCACATAAATCAGAATGCAGTAATTCTAATTTCCTACTTGCTCTGAAATTAGATTCATGGAATGGCAGCTTACTATGTTTCCCTAATATACATGCATCACATTTGTTCTTCTCTTTGGGAATGGTGGGAAAACCAAATACACCATTCTTTCTCAACAAACGAAGACTGTTATAATTTAGATGACCAAATCTTGCATGCCACAATGAACTAGATGACAAATTACCTTCTCCATGCTAAGAGAGGTAGGCATAGTTCTGAACTCTTGTAGATGAACCCTTGAGCTTCAGCAGCTTCCCATCTTTGTATCCAGTCATGATGACTTGGTTGTCAGAGGACTTTCTTATTTCAACAATTCCATCAAACATGTGGATGGAATGGCCTCGCTATCGAATCTCCACCAAGGACAGCAGGCTTCTCTGCAACTCTGGAAGATAAAGAACATTCTTCAACAAGAAATCAGGGAATCCAGGCATCTTTAGTCGAATGGTGCTCATTCCTTTTTGTTTAAGACTTGACTTATCTGCAAAGTACACTATGCCATTTATTGTTTCATTAAGTTCTTCAAAACAGTCTTTTCTAAAGGTCATGTGTGATGTTGCACCAGTATCAAGCAGCCAACAATATTTGTAAGATGAAAGTGAAGTCATTTCATTAATTCCAAGATTACAATGTGCAACAATACAATGAGCAGAATCAGATGATTTACTAGCATCTTGGTTTTTGTTGTCATCTTTCTTCTGGTTATGTCTGTCTTTGATGGAGTCCCACGAAGCCCAACACTGATCTGATGTATATCCAGTCTTTCCACACCGCTTGCACTGCAAATCTGATCTTTTGTTGGAGTTGTTTCTTCTTCCTCTGCCTCTCTTGCTGCTTTCTCCTTTTGGATGGTCATTGGATTGGTCTTTGCCAGCAAGGGAAGCACCACTAATAGATGCCAAAGAGTGCATCTCTAATCTTGAAATTGTAACTTACAGAATGCTTAGAAAAAGATATGGGATGCAGGTTTAGATTCCTGCTCCTTTACAGATTACAATATGATTATGCAGCCTATACAAATAATTCTACAGCCCTATCAAAACAATCTTGCAACTGCTTTATATTTAATTTTGCAACTCTATATCATTTGCTTTTAGAGTGCTATTACATGAACAACTCAAAACATCTTATGAAAAGACGCAATATTAATACAATGTATTGTAGCAGAGTGGGTTCTCAACACTTTTACACTGCAAATCACATTATTCACAAGTCATTATAAAGGTCATGGCTCACACTCATCCTTCGTAGGTTGATACATAAGACATATGCTCAACACTTAATACTCTTAGGCTCATACAATATCCATATTAGGTAAATATTTGTAGACAAACTCTATGCATATAAGTTTGGACAGAAGTTAGGGTTTGTGCAACCCAATGGTCACAAAATATTTTATCAGCAGTATTTTACCTCCACGCTCTTGAATCTTCACAATGTCTTCAAGCTTCACGCAGTCCTTGATGGTCTCATATATCCAACATGCACCTTCGGGTGTTTGAGAGGATATAAGCAGCTTCAGTTCGTAGCAATGGTGCTTCAACGCAGCAGTTGTAGCTCCCAGCAGTGGTGCTCTATGCAGGCAGGCAGCTTCATAAATCCTCAATCAACTTGATCATCAACAATGTTTCACAGGCAGGCAGTTCATTTTCAGAATATGTCTCCACAGGTTCAGTCTTCAACGCAGCCACACCAACGCTGTCTTCAACACAGTCTTCAACGTAGTCTTCACAATCAATTGTAGTTTGAAACTCTTATGTTGTAGCAGTCAGACCTCAACACTGACATGGCAATGTAGCTTGCAGCAATACACAATACATGAATGGGGAAAAATTCTCATGCAATGTATTCGTTTCTATTCTGATCAATACATAAATCATTAACGAAGATAAGAGGGTAGGATGTCGATCGACCAGAGTCCCACCATTTTATTACACATTAACTATTTGCGTCTACTTCAGAATTAGGGCAACCGTTCGTGGGTTGGATCCGGGGAGATCATAAGCATATCGTAGACAACTCCAGCATTAATCCAATACGACTTCAATCTCCAGCGTTACTCCATCTTCAACGGGTCATCAAGGAGGGAATCTCACCTCCATGCCATAGAGAAATCTACAAAATCTCCAATGCACGCAGCAGTAGTCTAGGATAAATTTAGGGTTACACTTCCAGAGTCTTCAACGCAGCAGAGATCACGCAGAGGGCATTCATAAGGTAGAAAAACTCCAGTAGCAAGCATACCTCAACGTAGATATAAACTCACAGATATAAACGCAGATATACACTCACAAATCGCAGCATAGAAGATAGGTTTATACCACGCAGTCTCCAAAATGTATATTCTCTTCAACCCAGCTTACAACGAACTCATTTTAGGATGAAACTTCACCGTACAGATTGCTAGAAGCACTGGTCTTCACAGCTTCACGCTAGTGCGACTCCACGTAGAATTAGGGTTAGTGCTGAAGCAATGTTGTGCATTGCAAGGAATGTAAGGGAATAATCAAGAGGCAGGCCACTCACAGGTAGTGAGATGCCAAAATTAGGTATTTTGGCCAGAGGAGAATCGTTGAGAAGAAATGAAACGTTAGGATAGCAAACTGTAGACTGTCAGGCAGACAATGGAAGGTTAGGGTAGGCAAGAGTTATGCCCAAGAAACGAATTGCATGGAGCAGAACTGGAGGAATTTCTGCATAGGTAACAGGCTCTGATAATTGCAGCAGCCAGGAGTTATGACAGCGCTCTGATACCACTGATAGGTATAACTCCCGATTCAATATTATTCCATTGCTAATGCATACATTTATACATTTCATTCGGTGGTTGAGATTCCGACCAGCCTATTCATATTCCTACATGACTATTCATATTCCGAATATATTTACACTATTTACATGTTGTATAATCCCGACGGATTATATTCCAACATACTACTTATGCCACTTGGCCACAAGAGATATGCTAAGAGAAGAAGTGTCCGCCAAGACTCCTTTAGGAATAAAAGATAAGGAGACTACAGAAAAGGTAAAGTTTTAAACATAAGAAATTTCAAAATGAAGGAATTAAGGGCCAACAATTTGCCTCTTCAGGCTATTTTGAAAAGGCTCCAACTAAGTTGTGTTCCTTTACTCTTCAGGTATTTATAAAAAGGGTCAAGGCTTTCGGGCATGGGCTTCTGGATAGATTCTGGAAATACCTATTTGAACATGTTCCATCATTAGTTGAAGGAGTATAATTTCCAGGTAAATCCATCATTACAACTGTAAGTCCTTTCTAGAATGCAGGTATGCCTAGATTTGAAATATAATCTTTGCTGCAATTTTTTTTAAATACACAATAAATGTCACTATAGCGATGTACTTTTGGTGCTATAGTGACATAGCAACGTTACTATAATGACCAATCAGTGCTTAGTCGCTTCTAAGTTGCAACAAATTCTTGTCGCTATAGCGACAGGTTGTTGTCTCTATAACAACGGTAGACCGTTGCTATAGAAACAAACAATGACTTGGTCATTTCTTAGTTTCAACATACTTTCGTTCCTATAGTGATGCATTGTTGTCCCTATTGTGACCCATGTACATCACTATACCTATGCCATATGAAATAGTTGCTTGATTTTGCGACAATATTCCATCACTCTCGTGATGCAATATGAAATAGTCCCTTGATTTTGCAACAATATTATATCGCTATAGTGACGCCTAAGAATTGCTCAAACGACGCAATTTGACTTAGTCGCTTATTTTTTCCACAATAAATCATCGCTATAGAAACACATAAACGTCGCTATATCGATTCCTATTTCTTTTTGAAGTAAATGCCACAATCACGACGTGTCGTCGATGTTCTATCACTATACCGACAGAATATTTGAGGTGTGGCTAATTCGGCAATAATTTTGTGACGAAAATTTGGGCTTCCAATCATCGCTATAGCGACATAAATATGTTACTATAGCAACGATTTTTCATGGGAAAAAATTTCACATGTACTAGTGCCACCACCTGGAGGCCCACCACCTAGAGGTCCACCATCTAGAGGTCCACCATCTAGAGCCTCACCATCTAGAGGCCCACCTTCTAGAGGTCCACCATCTAGAGTCCCACCACTTGGAGGCCCACCATCCTGTGGCCCACCCTATAGAGGTCCACCTCCACCAGGGGGCCTACTACCTAGTGGACCCTCAAGAGGATCATTCAAAAACCAACCACCTAATCAACTGGTTATGTGAAGATCGATGATACCCATTTATCAATCAGCTTACGTCCCTACTGGTCCATAGATTCCTTATCAGTATTACCAGTACCCCCAACCCAATAAAAAAATACCATTTTTTGCTCCTTTAGATCTTCCATATCTGTCAAGATTTATCAACAACCCTATCCACCATGATCCCTCGTGGTCATCTATCCTACTTAAGTTACCCTCTGATATACCCAAATTTGAGGGAAAACCCAGTGAAGACCCTAAAAACCACGTGATGACATTTCATTTGTGGTGTTCATCTAATTCTCTGATGGATGGTTCAATTCGTCTATGTTTGTTTAAGAGAAATCTCACCGTGGTGGCTGCGAAGTGGTACATTGAGCTACCTCAGCATTCCTTTTGGGATTTCAATACCCTAGCAATGGCCTTCTTGACACATTTTAAGTTACCAATCCGATATGAAACTGGTTATATGGACCTTTTAACCTCACTTCACCAGACTACTTCTACTCATATATCCAATCATATACATGAGTGGATACGATGACGTAGGTTGATCAAGGCTCCCATTCCTGATCAGTTACTCACTGATTGGTTTACTAAATCTCTGCTTCCCCTCATTACTAGGGATGTTGCCATGGGAGTTATTGTTACCAAGTAGAAATCTATCAGTTGTGCTCAATACCTTGACTTGTTCTATTCCTAGTTAGGTACTTTGTATGACCAAATTCCTCGTGCTCCTCATCCTACTTTATATCCTTCAAGACCCTCAACAAAACCACCCACCGATGGAATTCTCGGTTCTGTTCAAACACAATCGACGGAAAAATCCTCAAAAAATAAAAACCAACCCGCCGCTCCTACCAATCATATTGATTCAACCCCACAAACTGCTTCCCCTCCTATGGTATCAATCGAAGTGAATGCGATTCGATTCTCAGAATATTCAGGAGGAAAAAAGAAAGGCAAGAATAAATTCGAGAAAACTGAGAACCAGCAGGAAGAAAATAAATCATAGAACACTGATGTTGATTCCAAAAACAAGAGAAAGGTGGAATTCCCCTGCCTTATATGTGGAGGTGACCAATTCACCAAATATTTCCCTCATCGTGAGGAAGTCAGTAAATTTCTTAAAAATACCCCCACCTCGATAGTCCTTACGAACCGTTTCCCTACCCAACAACAATTGATTGACCATCAATACTTGCACGAGCCTTCTTCAGCTTCCATAGATGAATTTAAAATGATATCAAGTGAATCAGTTAGCCTCACAACTCAATCCCAGAATTATGATCCCCCACCAAAGAAGAAGACTAATAATGTTCCAACAGAAAAAAATTCAGCATCCCCTCCCCCTCCTACTAATGGTCTTCAAATTGAAAATAATTTTCTTGATGCAATTCTCTGGCCACCTAAGAATACACTTCAAAAATATGTATTTAATCCTAATGCACGATTCAGCTAGTAATATAATATAGTCAAATATCTAGCTCAAGCACCATGCGCTATGTCTACTCTCGAAGTACTCTAAATGTGCCCTACACAACAGAAGAATTTTTTATCAGTTCTTGGAGCAATGCATCCTAAACACAATAACATTATCACCTTCAAACTGGATGACTTTAAGTCTAGGATTTCCCATCAATTGGCTTTCCAATTATTCACAAAAGTTATTGGGAAGATAATTCAATGTACCATATTGGACGAGGGAGCCTCAACTTCAGTCATGTCTTTATCCTGCTGGAGAGCTATCGGCTCTCCCTAGATCAACCATTCACCCATGACATTAAATGATTTTGATGGTCGTGTCTTTCCAACCTATGGATTCTTTCCCTCTCTCCAGGTAGAACTGGGGGAGGATTAGTCTCCATTCATGTTAAATTTGTCGATGCTCCTTAGGAATACAATCTTATTCTAGGTAGAAACTGGTTCTACGTAATTCAAGTTGTTGCTTCATATTTATTTTAGGTAGTCTAGTTCCCATTCAAATGGAATATCAATACCATCGAGCAGTTATATTTATGTTCACCAAACGCGACTTCCAATTCTGCGAACAATGTTCCACTTTTGGCTTCTTCAGCCTCTCAATATCATAACATTGGAGTAGGCCTTCTGAAGGCTTCCTCACTCAATCGATTCTTTCCATTAAACAATGCCATCCTACTTTACAGGTAGCATATTTGAACATGATATCAGCTTCGATATTTGACACCCTAGATAAATGAAAGTCAGTTGTTCATCCGACATCTGTGAACCCTTTCGAAGAAATGTACCAGGATATTCAGTATGCTAGTGATACCACCATCAATGATAATATTTTGGTGGGGATTTAGATATGTATCACCCACCATATTGGTTAGAAACCCCCTCCCCGTCTCTATATTATATTTTACATACACTCCCCTCTGATGAGTCCATCATAGAAGTAATTTCATTAGATGAGATGCCCTGGAAAGATCATCATCACCGATATTATTTTCTTCCCAATTTCCATATGGTACAAGACCATTTTGCTACAACGGTTTCATCCGATATCGTAACTAATCCTCAGCTACCAGTACTCACCCATGATGTTGAATCTGAGGGTAATTTGAGTAATATTAACAAAACTATTTCAGTTGACATATTAGTGAAGCCCAGAGTCGTAGAGAATATTAATGTAGGCCATAATTCTTCCCCTTCAGAGATAGACTCTTATACGGCCTTGTTTAAAGAATTTATATATATTTTCTCTTGGACATACAAAGAAATGACATGGATAGATCCTTCCATCGTTATTCATTAGATTATTAATTACCTTGAATCCAAGCCAGTTTGTTAGAAACTTCGACAAGTACATCCGAGGAAAGAAACAACCATTAAGGAAGAGATTGAAAAACTTATTAAGGATGTTTTTATCTACCCTGTACCTTTGACTGAATGGGTGTCTAACATTGTCCCTATCAACAAAAAATAGGGTACCATTAGGGTTTGTATTGATTTTCAAGATTTGAATCGAGCTTGTCCTAAATACAATTTCCCCACCCCGTACATTGATCAAATCATCAACAATTGTGCTATAAGTGTCATCTTCTCATTCATGGATGGATTTTTTGGATACAATCAGATTGAGATACTCCCATTTGATCAACACAAAACAACTTCTATCTACCCATGGGGGACATTCTCCTATAGAAAGTTACCTTTTGGTTTGAAGAACGTCAACACTACTTTTCAACGTGACATGTCTTATGCTTTCCATGACATAAAACACATTGTGGAACAATACCTTGATGAGCTTCCTACCCATTCGAAGCAACATGATCACCACGTTGATCATTTGAGATCCATTGTTCTCAGATGTCACCACTATAACATACGATTGAATCCACACAAGTGTGTTTTTTGTGTTGATAATGGTGGACTACTTGGTTTCATTGTGTCCAAGGATGGAATCTGTATAGACCCTCTGAATATTGAATCCATCTTAGCCTTACCCACCCCTACAAATATTACAGAACTCCAAATTTTGCAAGGGAAAGCAAACTTTTTACATCGTTTCATCCTTAATTATGCTGAGAAAACTCACAGTTTCATACATTTACTAAAGAAGAATACCCCCTTCATTTGGGATGACCTGGTGCAGCATACGTTTGATACTCTCAAACATTCCATTATGCATGAACCTATCTTGCAACCACCTAATTACACCAGGGACTATTCCTTGGATATGATTGCATCCCTATCCACCATCGATATGGTTTTGGTTCAAATATATGAGCACAATCATGAACATGTGATATACTATCTGAGTAAGAGTCTTTTGGACTCTGAAACCCGGTACTCACATGTGGAGAAATTAGCTCTGGGCATGGTCATTGTGGTCCGTAATATTCATCACTATATCTTGCTCCGAACAACCATGGTATATACAGATTCGAACCCGATGTATTACATCCTGACCCATTAGGTGCTTGGGGGGAAATATTGTCACTAGATTGTCATCCTCTGAGAATTTGAGTGGGAATTTGTGAAATCCAGTTCTAAGAAGTCTCTTGTCTTCACAGAGATTATGTGTGATCTTCCATGTATTACTGAGGAAACACAACCCATCAATTCATTTCCCGATGAATCCTTGTTCCTCATTAGTACGTCTGACACCTAGTATGGAGATCTAATTCTCTATCTCCAGACACAATGATTTCATCCCAATGCAACCTGTGATGAACGTCATCATATTTGTCATCATGCTAAGTATTATCTTATCGTTAACGATACATTATACCATCGTGGCGATGATATGATCTTGCAATGTTGCTTAACTCGTGATGAGGCTAAAGTGGTATTGAATGAATATCACTCAAGATCCTGTGGAGGTCGTCTTTTTGGGATGGCTACTACCCAGAAAATATTACACGCTGGGTATTTTTGGCCCTTGATCTTTAAATATTGCATAGAGGTCATCAAGAAAGGTCCACCTTGTTAGTTGTTTACATAAAAAAAGTGAACCCATCCCTCTCTGTTACATCATATCGTAGCACTTGGTCCCTTCGCAAAATGGGGCATCGATTTCATGCATTGTAGACCTACCTCATTTTGGGGGCATGGTTACATTATTGTGGCCATAGACTATTTCACTAAATGGGTTGAGGCTATGCCTACTTATGCCAAATATGGGAAAACAACTGTTCTTTTTCTGTTCAACCATATTATCGCCAGATTTGGAATCCCTAAAGCCATTGTCACCGATCACAGTTCACACTTTCAGAATAAGATTATGTTCGAATTAAGTGCTAAGCTAGGTTTTGTCCATGAAAAATCCACACCCTACTATCTGCAAGCCAATGGACAGGTTGAAGATATCAATAAAGTGCTAAAAACCATGCTTCAACGGATGGTAGGACAAGCCAAATCCAGCTGTCATTTACAACTATCCTCTACATTATGGGCCTACCGGACCATCGTTAATACATCCATTGGTATTACGCCATTTCATTTGGTTTATGTACTAGAGGATACTCTTCCTATAGAGTGTTAAATCCCTTCTCTGAAGGTCATTGTAGAACTATTACCCAACACCACTCCGGAAAAAGAGCATTTCTTGTATCTAAACAATCTTGATGAGACTCGTCGCGATGCTACCTTATAAAATGACATGCATAAACGATGGATTAAATCCCAATATGACAGATCCATTCAACCTTACTCTTTCAACGAAGGTGACCTAGTCTTGACAATTTGGGAGCTCGAAAGCTGGAATCTATGTGGCATGGGCCTTATATCGTCAACCATGTCTTAGAGAAAGCGGATTATGAGTTGATATATTACAATGCAATACCTATGGAAGAGCCTCACAAAGGGCTCTACCTTAAAAATTATTATTCCTAGGACATCTAGCATAGGTTTGTTGTATATATTGTTTATAGAGTGTTGTATGTTTTTTGAGAAGTGTGGATTTAGTGTGAATATAATATGTGTCCTTCACAAACCTGCTTATGTAGTCTTATGTTTAAAATGAACAGATGACCACATATGTCGGTTTCACGGATGTTGCTAATTGTTACACCTTGAATCTTGCGTTAGTAGCATGGGTATTTTACTCTCCTACCGGTGATATGGTGAGTTCAGGAGGAACTTGTTTGGGCTCCACAACAAACAATCTTGCAGAGTATTATGCAATGATTGGTTTGTAGACTGAAGCCATGGCTAATGATGTAAGTCAGATTATGGTTTACCTAGATTCGGAGTTAGTAATACATCAGCTAAACTGAGTCTACACCATTCAAAACCCCCTACTTGTTTGTACATTTTGAAGAGTTAGGATTTTGGAAAGGTATTTTAAACAAGTTTCTTATCAGCATATCCCGAGACATTTCAATACTGTGGTAGATTCCTTATCAAATTTTTTCTTGGATTGGTATCTTGCTCATATTTAAATTCATTTTAATATTGATTTCAGGAATTAAATCACATAGACACATGAGTGGACATTCATTCATGTAACACATTTTCACACACATATATAAATAAAAAAAATTATATATAAAAAAGGCGATGTTGAGATACAAAAAACTGAATCTATAAGCTTTCAAGTCACCCAAAGTCTGGAACCATCAGGTTTCAAGTACATATAAATAGGGAAAAAGTTGAAGCTTTGAATATTTCAATACAAATATAATACAAAAATGAGGGAGCCTCTCTGGGATAATCCTTGTGCTCATGGTAGCACATCACGATCCGAGGCACTCAGTGGAGTATCCTCCCAAAACGACCTGATAACCATGTAGTATGGTGTTGATAGCACATGGGAATATCATCAATAGAAATATCAACTATGCCCATAGTCATCCGCTAGAGGTTCTCCTCGATCTCCTGGAGTTATTCCTCTACCTCTGCATTCCTGACAACCATGTCTCTTACTGCCCCTCTCCTCTATATAGGCAAGGCTCATGCTGGATGAGAAGGTCCTATATTTGAACAAAACAATTTTGTGTCTTAGCATCATATCATAATAATAAAAAATGAAATAAAATAAAAAAACGTGAATAGTTATATGCTTCTTATCTTGGTCATCCCACTGATCTCCCTCTGGTAATGGAAGGTCAAGGTCATCCCTGAAATCTTACCAAGAATAAGCATAGTCCTCCACCATTAGTAGTTGGCCTCACAAAACAATTTTGTATGTCTCATCATCATATCATAATAATAAAAAATGAAATAAAAAACAAAAAACATGAATAGTTATATGCTTCTTACCTCGTTCATCCCACTAATCTCCCTCTGGTAATGGAAGGTCAGGGTCATCCCTGAAGTCTTCCCAAGCATAAGCGTAGTCCTCCACCATTAGTAGTTGGCCTCTCATCCAATGGAAGAATACCAAATCGTACGTCACTGTAGGACCTTCGCCACCACCATGGCGTGTCATGGCCTCCACCCATTTGGTCATCTGAGGGTCCTCAACGTCTAACCTACTCAAGGACGCCTGAGGACTCATCGGTGGAACCCGCTCTAAGAAGAAGGATACCACTATAGCTCCATAGCCATATTGTTTCATCTCTCCTCTCCGAAACCTGGTTAATTGGTCCTTCAAACTGACCAGTAACCCCTCGCTCCAGTTTAAAATGGTAGGATCCATGCACTATACTACATACATCATGTGAGCCTGTGTATACTAGTGGGATGTCCTACTTCCCTCTAACTTCTCAATCATGAAGGATATGGTCCTCAAGGGTTGATCCACTATATGTTTGATGGGGATTTTCCCTCCTTGGGAATGGGTCCTCATCAAGCAGTACTCATCAATCAAGTCATCTATAGACATCTCACTACCTCATGGACCTGTAAGTACTACTGGTCTCCCCTACAAGACAATCCAGTTAAAAAATAGATGTCTTCCACATCTATATTCACAATGTGGGTCTCGACCTCAAAATGTTGTTGATTAGGGTTCCACATATGGATCAAGTACTCCAGTAGGCACATGTACTCTCTCATTACAGGGAATCTAAAATATTTTAGGATCCCACACTCGCGGAGATCCCTCATAGTCATTGGATCATTTCTCGATTGAAGGTCATCTATCTCATGCTCTCTCTCTTTCCAAATCATCATTTTTAGAGTGGTTTTCCTGCTGAAAACAATTAAAATGTCCATTAGAAGCATGATAAAATCAATGGAAGAGAGTGAAAATGAAAATTAGGGTCTATTCTTTGAGTTTTAAGAGTGACCTTGTCATTGACAATCTTCCTATAGGAGAACAAAATGGCGGCGCTCTTTTCCCATTCAGACAAAGCTCCTTTGTTTATTTTCCCTCTTTTGAGGGGTGCACTGGTGCACCTCCTCAAAGGGAGAAAAGAGTCAGCCTAAGCATGCTTTGTATCCTTGTTAAAACACTAAAAAAACCCCAAAAATGACCTAAAATGAAAGAAAAGGCACCATGAATTTGAAAGGCTAGGGTTTAGCTCTTACCTGGTTTGAACGAATCGAGTGGATGTGGCTTGAATCTCTTGGAATCTTCATCGAAAAATCACCTTGTTGGCACAAAATTCACCTCAAGCACAATGGTTAAAAATAATTACTATTTCCCTTTTTATATATCAAATTTTTATTTTTATTGAAAAATAATTAATCAAATATTTAAATCTTTAGAGTCCTGGCATGTATTTTTCTATGAACTTGTTCTAACCTTGTTTTTGAATATTCTAGGTTATGTTTGGTCATGTTTGAGTATGTTTTTGTCTTTTTCACACTCCGGGAAAAGATGAAAAAGTATTGAGTGCCTTTTATACCTTCGGCGTGCTCGTAAAATACCCAGTGAAGAGGTATCGAGTGTACTTTTATTGTTTTTCAGACTCGTTAAAACTGGATCATGAAAAAAGAAACCCCTTATGGAGTACCTTTAATCTCTTTTCAGACTCTTAAAATACAAAAAAATATTGTCAAGCGAACTTGATGCTTTCACGCTTGTAAAAGTATTTGAATGTTCATATGTCGATGATAGTTTACCCCTTTTTTGGATCGATTAAACTCATTTACGAAAAAGGTATACTCTAGTTTATCGCAACTAGAAGAGTTATTCTAGGGAATTAGTTTATACTTTTTTGGGTATCGGGGACTAAATTTACAAAAAATTCCACCATGGATTCTTCTTAGTCATTTCAGACTCTCTAAACATGAAACGGTGAATAAGTTCACTTTCATCGGACTCATAAAATCAAACGATGAAGGGCCCATTCTGGGAATGAACCCCTCCTTTCTCAAGTTCATAAAAATTATGAGAATGAACTTGTAACTTGACAAGCTACAACGAGTTTTTTTACCCTCTTTGAACTCGTTAAAATGAAAAAGACGTACTCATCTTTCATGATGGGGAAATTAAGGGAATGGGAAACATCTTTTCATTTATATTAATGGAAGCTCATAGTACACCTTTGAACATGACACTTGTTTTCATTTTCATTTTAAAACAATTGAGTATTCATCTCGTCATTGAGTTGATCCACTTTCGTGAGTCATTCAAATCCTTTGAGTCAATTCAAAGAATGCATTGTCATGTCCTTGCATTACACCTAGTCTCTGTCTTGTTGAGTCAATGCTGCCAAGTCATTTGTTGTGTCGTTCAATGTTCAAAGGGAGTCTCCTATTCCATCTACCTCTGTAGTTACCTTACCTTCCTTCGAGTTGGTTGTGTCAGAGTCAGTCCCATGTTTGTTTTCATCACTTCAACATCATATTTTGTGTCAATGATGAGGGAATCATTATGGCCCTCCTTCAATGAGTCTATTCATGTCGATGCCATCACATCATCCAAGAATTAGACTTAGAAACCAAGTCAAGTACCTTGAAGCCTACATGACTCAATGACAGGTTTCCTTGCTTTCAATAGTAGGTTTCCATCAATGACCTCTGATTGGAATATTCTATTGAGTGTTTGACTTCAATTCCTTCATTCACACTTAGAAGAATGTATCGGTATACCTTGGTAATCATTGACATCAATGATGATCTCCCTTGCACTTATTAACAGTATACATCAATGATTGGTAATCAAGTGGTTTCTATAATGTTCGACATCAAGACATCTATTCACATGGTTAGAATTCTATCATTGGGAATTGGGATGAAGAAACTAAGTGGTTAGGTATTCACTTGAATATGTGCCTATCCTCAGGTTTTGATGGAGTACGATTTGGAGCTATAACATGGATCCACATTGTATATTTGGTGGTTGTTTTTAGTATCGAGTCTGGATAACATGGATCTACTTTGTATGTTTTGTAGCCATGTTTTTTTTTCTTCAGTCTTATTGGTCATGGATCTACAGTGTATTCTTGGTATCCATGACATAGTCATCATCCATGGATCTGCAGTGTATTGGTCCCCAACCATGATTGAGACATATAATTGATCACTGGTCTTGCATCAAATGTAAACTCGCCTCTCTTTTGCCTCCAATACTGGATCAACATCTAGAAAAGTATTTTACCTATCACATACCTCTAGATTCATACTTTGGGGGGAATTATATTATACCTAAACTATGTATCAATGCTTCAATCCCTCAAAATACCTGGCCAATAACTCTTTTGGGGCCTTACTGATCATTCCTAGTTATCCTGACGCACTTTTCCTTCCATAACAGAGTGTCATCCAGGTACGACACTTGTTGAGCACTGGAATAAGTCACTAGTGGCTCCCTTTCCTTGACTACATGGTGCATTGATGCACTTACCTCTATTACAAGGAGCGTCAGCAAGCTCAAAAAGGAAAAAATAGAATTTTCGAGAAGCTTCCAAGCGAAAGCTCTCGTGGAGGATGATTCTATCTACTTGGGAGAGCTGGCACTCAAACTCCTAGCCCATAGGGACCATTCCCTATCCTCTTCCCAAAATATCTCAAATCATTTGGGCTTCCCTTGTCCTATAAAAGGAAACTTCATGGATCATGTGAGGAGAGACCAAGAAGAGCATCCTTATGTTATTGGATTGAAGCCTGGTATAGAGGAAATTTGAGAGAGTGTTGTGAGCAAGAGTTTGTGTTTCTTGATAATAGGTTTTGAGTGTGTCGAATATTTTGTAAGGGAAAAGCTATTGGCATTAAGGATTTGGTTGTATATTTTTTATTTCATCTTTAATACAAAAGTGTTTCCCTTTCCCATATATGATTTGTGTTAGTATTGATCATTTATTATTAGTCTCCTTGATCACTAATATAGATTATTGATTTATCGTGTTACTCTCATCCCTTGTCTTGTTTCTTGTGTTCTTTGCAGGTATAGTAGATCGCATTAAGATCAGTGAAACAAAGATAACCTTCCAGACCTAAGGTAAAGAGAGTTATTTATTCAAGTAGATCAGTCATATAGGGAGAGGATATACCATTGTGTCTTTTTGTTTTAGACTTGTACCATGTAGACTAGAGGAACAAGCATTGTCCACACTAGTTGAAGTATTCCTGGTAATAATCATGGCGCACCATCAACATACCATTGGTATACACTCCAAAGAATATGTATCTTAGAGAAATCGTCCATTGAGATAGAAAGGAAAGTATGAATATGAAACCTACTTATTTCCACCTATTTAAATAGTTATAAGGTACTAACATACAAGTAAAATCCAAAGTGCACTTATTCATGTTTTCACCTTGACATTTTCCACAAAACCATGATGAAGTATGGATTGCAACCCAAATAAAAATATCTCCCATGATATGGCATCACATAATAGTTGGCTTTACCTAGATACCACAATACAAGTGCCAAAAAAAAATATACCATTGGACACAACTTGGGTTGAACCTTCAACATATGTACATGTTCCATAATAATTTTCAAAGCCAAATGTGTTGTGGAGAGATGTGGGTTTTTTGTTAGAATTCAAGGAGGAATAATCCTAATGCAGAATCACAACAATGCAACTATGTGAGTTGGTATCATTGCACATTGATTAGTCCAACATGCATTTGAATGGTTGGTTAACACTATGGTTGGGCACTACAATGTAATAACCCTATAATCTATAAAACAAAGTTTTGTGACCCAACAAATCAACACCTGCCATTTACATTGTCTTCAAATTTCTCTATCAACTAGATGCAACCATTTTGTGACCTCTATTAGGAAATAAGAGCCATATAAAGGAAACTCTTGTGAACCCATGGTCAATGAAGAAGAAAACACAACTCCAAATGGAACTGAATGGTAGAGTGAAACTTCAAATTTATTTTCCCATACAACCAACATATTTCAAGGATGTATGTGGATGAATGATGTCATGGATTACCCAACTTCGTGCACCTTTATTGTGTTCATTCACTATTGTTTCCAATGACTCATTGGCACTCTTGTGATTTGACAAACAATTTCCATTTTTTTAATTTCTAGATAGCTTGGGCATATTCAAACCTCATACAATGAAAATATCCAAAACTCGTGCACTAACCTATCTATGCATCAATAGGAGATTGAGGAACCTCAATGTAGTTGATAACTATATGATATGAGTCTATCACAACCATAGTGAAAGTGTTGAAAATTTTACATGTATCTTTCCAGTATATTGTAGCACATAAAAGGAGAGGTCAACTCAAGTCAAATATGTCAAAAGAATAGAGGGGCATGCATAGAATCAGCACATTTTAAGGCCATATAGTCTTCAAGACTTAGGAATGGGAAATATCACCATATATACCACAAATTATAATATATTATGCATTGATACCATACGTAGACAAAGGGGTGAACGCGGTTTCTAAAATAGTACTTGTGGCAAAGTTTAAAATCAAGGGTAGCAAAGAGAGGAAATAAAATAGAGATAAATCTTCCAAGTCAAATAAATGTAGAAAACTCTTTAAATGTTTTTATTGTGAAAGTTAGGAAATATAGGGAAAGTTCACAAGAAATAGTTGTTGGATGAAAAACATGACAAAGAGAATTATTTTGATGATCAATTCGAAAATAGCCATGCTAATATGGTGAACCACGAGGAAGAAGAGACATATGTGTTCATAGACATAAACACGGATTCAAAGAGTTGTACAAATGATTAGTATGGATTCAAGGGAATATAGAAATTGTAATTAAGGGAATGTTCCCATAATTATTGTAGATGATGATTAGTAAGAGAAGAGATGAAGGGAATACTTTTTGAAATATCAAAGGAAATAATTGGATAGGGGTTTCCCTTGATATCAACATCAACCTATTGACTACCTTGTCAACAATGTTGACCTCTGGTGTTGCTATAACTCCTTGGAAAATTTATGCTCCTTCTAGAGATGCAGGCAACTCTTCATCCTCTTTAATCTTCACTCTCTACACTCTTCTCTTAGTTATTTGGTTTTTGTTATGCAATAAATGCCCAAGAAAAGCTTAAAAAGAGTAGAAATAGACTAGAAGAGAGTAATCCATGACTTAAAAAAGAGGAGAGAATATGAATAGAAATCCTTTGCAAGGGGGAAACCTCCTTGAAATATTTTACTGAGTACACAAGAAAAGGAAAGAGACAATGATGACCTAAATGAAAAAGTCTCCTTCCTATATTTAGGAGACAAAGGGGTACAATAATAAATAGTAGACCCAAGTCAACATCAACAATATAATAATACTAATAACAATTCCACTAATATACCCAATCCTACATCAATAATAGGTATTGTGCCACAATATAGGGGGTAATGCACCACTATATAGGGTGTAATGTGCCAACATTTAGGGATTAGCATGCCCCTCCCCTTCAGATAAGTGTTGTCCTCAATGTTTTGTATTCATGGATTCTTCTATATGAAGGACTCATCTTCCCATGTCAAATATTTAGCTGGTAAGTTCTTCCACTTGATGGGGTACTCAATGATAGCCCGATTGCGTAATTGTTTGGTCCTTCTTTCCGTGATTTGTTCAGGTTCCAATATGAATTTTCCTTCTTCACCAAGCTCTAACAAGATAGTTTAAATTTCGAACTTGTCTCATATTACTTTCTTTAAGCAGTAAACATGGAAAACTAGGTGTACCCATTACACCTAAATCTCGTTAGCATCATGTTATGAGATAGGTATTCGCTTGTCTGCTCCAGTCCCTCAAAGTTTGTCCTAGATAAATGAAAGGAAGAAAATTGTTTCTTGCATTTTTCCTTGTTCTGAGCCAGTAACGCTCATTTTCCATGTGAAAAGGGAGGTGCCACTACTCTTTTCCTTCATGAAAATCGTGTTACCCCCTTAACACCGCTTTTTCTCTTCAGCAAAAGTGTGCTGCTTGATTTTTAAAGGCAAAAAGGAAGCCTCGAGAGGCTTCTTGAAGCTTACCTCCGTGGAGTCTCATCCCTATGGTTTAGGAAGACTTGGACTCAAGATCACCCCTAATAGGATATCCCTTCCACCTCATACACCATTTCCTCAACCATTCCTATCCTCCCATGCCTTTAAATATTGGCTCATCCCCCATGGGAAAGAAGAGGAAGAATTGTGTTGAACACCCAAACTCTGTTAAAATAATTCCTAAGATATTGGAGGCAAGGTGAAGTTAGAGGAAAGGATCCATTGGAAGGAACTCTCAACACCAAGGCATAAAGGTTGTAGTCTCTCCAATCATTTCTAATAAAAAATGTCTCATCTTTCCTATATTTACTGTATCATTTGTATGTATTGCTTGATTCCTTGGTCACAAGCATAGATCTAGTTGGTTATCTTGTATGCTATCATCTTTTTTTGTTGTCTTCAATATTTTATAGGTTCTTCTGTAGTAGAAAAGATGAAATGTTCAAGAATAGAGAGGACATACTTTCAATGGAACTATTGTGGCATTATATTCAAGCAATAAACCAAATCTAGTGGAAGTTTAGCATTTTAGGTTTGTGTTTTGTTCTAGACCTGTATCATTTAGATCTAGGGAAACAACTTATGTCTGTAGGAGGTGATAATTTCCAACAACAATACCCTTGAAGATGAAGAGAGCTCCAATTTGTAAGCCATATTACCAATCTTCTACAACACTTTATAATGACCATAGTACTTAGATGCTAATTTATTATCCTTATTTAGTTTCTTGAGGGACATATGTTTGTAAGGTTGTAGCCTCATAATTAACCAATCCCTTTCTTCAAAACTCCTTTCACTGCAATGTTGATCTACTTATTGTTTCATCCTATTTTTTGACATATCCAGGTTTTCCTTTAGTAACTGAATAACTTATTATTGGTATTGTAGGTGATCTTCCACAAATTGAACTTTCAATTTTCTTTTTCAGGGAGATGTGATAGATGGAGGATGGTACCCATAAAGTTCCATAAATGGAGACATTTTTTATGACATACAGAAGGAATTATTGTACCACTATTTTTCCAAAGATAACCATTTAATCCACTGTGTTTTTTAATCCGATGAAAAGAAACAGAGATAGATTTCCAAAAATTATTTACTATGTCAGTTTTCCCATCAGATTGAGGATGATAAGATAAACTATGAGTCAACTAGGTACTCAAAAAAATATAAAAACTTAGTCCAAAATTTGCCAGTGAAAATAGAATCTTTATCACTTATAATAATCTTCAAGTTTCCATGTAGCTTCTGCATTGTTTCCATGAAGGATACAACAACTATACTTGCATTAAAATGGTGAGAGAGTGCGCAAACATGCGCATACTTTGTGAGTCGATCAACAACCACCATAATAACATTCTTTCCTTCTGACTTGGGTAGACCTATGATAAAATCCATTGAGACTTCCTCCCAGCACTAAAAATATATTTATAATGGTTGTATAAGGCCTAGGGTCTTAACTATTTCCACCTTATTTTGTTGTCAAATCAAACATTCTACCACAAACCTTTGAACATCAAATTTAAGACCTTCCCTAAAAATCCCTTCTTAACCATGTGGTACATTTTTAGGAATCCATATTTCCCACCTATAAGAGAGGTGTGTAATTCCAAAAGGATCTTTTATTCGAGTTGGGAGTTCTTACATATATATAAGCATTCCTTATACCATAGTAAATCATTTTTCCACACAAAAGTATCTCATGCATTGGGATCATGTTGTAGATTTTGAAGGAGAGTCCACACCAATAGTTCATTCTTCCATTCTTCCCTTACTACTAAATACCCAATCGGGTTGTATAATCAGAATCACATAGAGTACTACCTCCACATCCTCATCTTTTCCGGAGAGTGCATCTACCACCACATTCTGGTTCCTTTTTTATAGATTATTTCAAATTCATATCCCAACATTTTGGTTACCATTTATGTTGCTCTTCTGAAGACAATCTTTGTTCCAAGAAGTATTTAAGACTATTATGATCTATATTGAACTTGAAGTGCTTAACTATTAGGTGGGGGTGCCATTTTTTAAGTGCATGAAGTTTTTCCAACATGTATTTCTCATAAATGGGTTTCTGTGAGTTATTTCCCTTTATTGGACGACTTTCAAATGAAAGGGGTCATTTTTCATGCGTTAGAATAACACGAATTCCATTTCCTGATGCATCACATTCCATAAACAAGGTTTTTGTGAAGTTCGGTGTGGTCAAAATAGGAGCTTTGCACATTGCCTCTTTAAGTTGTTTAAAATATTTAAGTTGCCTACGAAGTCCAAAAAAACGTCTCCTTCTTCAATAATGTTGTGAGAGGTGCTGCTATTCTTCTAAAACAATGAACAAACTTACAATAGTACACTTTCAAATATAAGAATCATCTAATATTCTTCAAGTTTTTGGGAATAGGCCAGTCCATCATGGCTTTAATTTTGTTAGGGTCTACCTTCACCCCTTCATGAGATACAATATGGCCCAAATACTCTACCTCTTGTACCCCAAAGAAGAATTTGGAAGGTTTTGCATATAGTTGTTGCTCCTTTAGTAGGTGTAGCACCCTATCAACATGTTCAACATGTTGTTCCAAGACTTGTTATGTATTAGTATATCATCAAAAAAATACAAACACAAATTTTCTAAGGAGGGGTTTGAAAATGGAATTCATCAAACCTTGAAATGCAAAAGGTGCATTCGTAAGGACAAAATGCATGACCAAAAATTCACAATGACCTTCATGAGTTCTGAATGTTGTTTTTAGGATGACTTCTTCCTTCATTCTAATCTTATGATACCCTGAACAGAGATCCAAATTTTTGAAGTAAACTGCACCACATAGTTCATCTAACAATTCATCAATGACAGGAATGAAAAACTTATCTTTGATGGTGATCATGCTGAGCTCTATATAATCTGGACACATACGCCATGAACCCTCCTTATTGTGAACCATGACCACTGGTGAAGAATAAGAACATTGGCTAGGACGAATTATGCCATCCTTTAACATTTCTTCAACAATACACTCCATTTCACTCTTTTGTCCATAGGTTTAACGCCGGATGTTGGGAGGAACACTTCCAAGAATTAAGTGAACAGCATGATCAAAATATCTAGTAAGTGGAATATCTTTTGGAATATATTAAAATACCTTGGAGTTCTTATCAATGACCCTTTGGAGATCCAAGAATAGGAGGCGTAGAAGCTTGAACATCTAGTGAGCATAATTGTGCAATTACACCTTGATGTCCTTTTTCAACAATTTGGTCATACCATTAGAGCTTATCACTTTTCTTGGCATCCCTGTGACACCTATTAAATCAAATTTTTTCCTTCGCATGAAAATTTCATGAAAAAATATTGAAAATTAAAAGCTATTGTTCCCAATGATTGTAACCACTAAACCCCTAAGATAACATCAACACCACCCATTGGGATAGCAATCATTGGACTATTCATTACATATTCCCCATAGTAAGATTCATATTATGGAATTTCTCGAAGCAATTGATAGTTCCTCCATCTGCAATCATTACATGAAACTTTGGTGTTGGGTATACAAAGAAATTTAGGAATTTGGCTAATTTACAATGAATGAAATTATGAGTACTACCAAAATCAATCAATATTGATACCTTTCTTTCTTTTTTATATATCTTTCTTTTTTTAGGAGTGTTGATTTCATCCCATGCATGGAAAGATATGGTGGGATTAATCTCTTCAAAAGTAATCTCTTCTATTTCTTCAATAGAAGATGGTTCTTGTTCTTTTGATTCTTCCTCTTCACAATTGAACTAGAATAATTTCTTCTCACCACACTTATGTCCCTTAAAATACTTGTTGTCACAAATAAAACATAGACCTTTTTCTCTTCTTTCATCTAATTGTTGAGGTGTCAACCTTTGAGAATGATTAGAAGAAGGAACATTATTCTCTCTATATGCATTGGAGGTGGTCTTTCTAGTATCCATCGTCATATTTTTACTTTCAACCTTTCTTTCCACCATGAAATCCTTCTCTAAGGATGGTGGTTCAAAGAGATGAACCTCATATTGAATGTTATCCTTCAAGGTTCCAATAAAGACATCCAATTGATTATCTTCTTAAATATTATTCACTCAAGGACTTAACTTCTAAAACTACTTGATGTGCTCTGTAGCTGAACCTTTTTGCTTGAGATTTACCAACTGGATAAAAGGTATTGTTATTAATATCCCCATAATGTGCAATCAATTCTTATATGAATATAGAACAAGAGATAATAGAGTTATTTTTACGGTCATAGATCCATTGGTACCATACAAATTAATCAAGCTCTAAATATAAGGATGTAATAGTTACCTTTTGCAAAGTTAGCACCTGGTGTAGACCAAAGAATTGATCCAACTGGAATATCCATGTTATTGGATCATTGCCATTGAACTTCTTCATGTCAATCTTAGGGAATTGGATACCCCTTGGGGACCATCCCAGGTTACTTCCATTATTAGAATCATTTCATCTTGGAATATTCTTATTAATCGAAATTTGGTCAACATGGACCATTAGAGGAATTTTGGGATCTAAAATGGGCCTCCTAAGGAAAATAATAAAATAATATTTATTAATTTTGCAGGAAGAAAAAAAAACTACTTTTTGTGTTCTTATTTTCGACATATCTCCTTGTGTTTTTAGTCAAATTTCGATCGGGAGAGATTTTTGGATGTGGAATTTGATTCTACATCCAACGAGTACCCACACTGCATACTTTTAACGGACCCCGCTACCCCAAAAACAAAAAGTACTTGAAAAAACGTGATGATGACATTATCATCACATTTTTCAGGTATTTCTTTTTTGGGGGGTAGAGGGTTGCATCAAAAGTATTCAGTGTGGGTGCTCGTTGGATGCAGAATCAAATTCCGCATCCAACGAGCTCTCCCGATCAAAATTTGAGTAAAAACACACGAAGATATGTCGAAAATACAAACAAAAAAAGTAGTTTTTTTTTATGACAAATATGTCAATTCAACCATTATGGTTGACTCATTTTATTGAAATTTTATTGGTTCTTGAATTCCAACTCACAAGAACTTATTTTGGCATGTTTTCTTATAAGGCCCATTTTAGACCCCAAATTTCCTCTAATGACTATGTTTGTCTTCCTCAATACCCCAAGACACATCATCACTTGTAGGGGTATTTTCCTTCAAATTTTGTAGGGGATTAGGAATCCTTTTCATAATATCCTCCAACTTATTATCCATATGTACCATAATCTTCTCCTCTATGTTATGTAAATCAATCATTTTCACAGACTCTTTAATAATCATATCTTCCAACTTGGACACTCGGAAAGATAGGTCTTATAGGTCTTCACTTTCATAGAAGGTTGAGGATGAATCCTCAGGTGGATTGAGTGGAGTATAATTTTCTCCACTAACTTTTGGTGCGATTTTGAACAATATAAATATCTATCACACATAGTGTTCCCCTCAAATAGATCCTTCTACTAAAAGTTATTTCAAAATTTAAAATGACGTACCTTTTCCCAACCCCAATTTGAAGATCGATTTCCAACTAAGGAAATCCTAAAATTTTAGCTCTTCTGAGTATGAAATATTGGCATGTGTTATCCTAATATGTCATCTTTCCAATTCCACATTTCTCGTTGAATTTATATGTGCCAAAACAATTATTGATAAATTTCGCAATGCTTGTTATTTTTTTCCTTTCCAGAAGAGTAAGAGTGTATGTCCTGCCATGTGTCCATTTTTTCTAATATAATTCTGCAATTGCTGCCACATATATACTATGGTTTGTCTTATTTCTGTTGCAATTTCTCTCACTCAATTTGGATATTTCATTCTCCAAATATACCATTTTTCCCTATAACACTTGTTTGAGACTAGCTTTTGGGCTAGTAAGAAACCCTAACTTCTTGAGGGTATAACTACGAACTTGTAATGAGTTAGGATCTACAAATTTTACCACAGCTAGTTCACCATGTGTTCAAGATGGGTTTCGAGTTTCATTTTCTAAAACCGTGTAAAAAAAGATATAGTGAAAATTCCAAGATGACTTGTTTTGGAAGTGTCCAAGCTTTGATACCAAATGTTATGCAATAAATGCCTAGAAAAAGGAATAAAAAGAGCAGAACTAGACTAGGAGTAATCCACTCCTTAATAAAGAAGAGATAATATGAATAGAATTTATCTTCGAGGGGGAAACCTCTTTACAATATTGTACTAAGTACACAAGACAAGACAAGACACAATGATGACTAAAATGAAAAGGTCTCCTTCCTATGTATAGGAGACAAAGGGGTACAATAATAACTAATAGACCCAAGCCGACATCAACAATATAATAATACTAATAACAATTCCCCTAATAGACCCAAGACAACATCAATAATAGGCAATGCATCACAATATAGGGGGTAATGTGCCGCTATATAGGGGATAATGTGCCAACATTTAGGGCTTTGATACTAAATGTTATGTAACCAAGTCCCAAACATAACATAGAAAGAGCATAAATATAACAAAAGAAATTAATCCATGCCTTAATAATGAATAACATAAATGAATACAAAATTATTCATCCTCTTTAATCTTCACTCTCTGCACTCTTTTCTTGGTTATGTGGTTTGTGGGTTGAAGCTTTGGATGAAGCATTCAACATTTTGCTTCCTAATGTCCTCTCAATTTGCAGTGGTGGCAAAAAATATTCACACTACATGGAATGCTTGACATGCTCATTCTTTCCACACGCTTCTAAGTTCATTGTTGGATTGGGGAAGTATTTTTGTCATTATTCCCATAAAAACAATCTGTCTTATGGCATGTGGTTGCTTCTTACAACAAGATGTCTCATGATGGCCTCTCTTCTCACAAAATAAGCATGCCTATGGGTACCAACAGTTGGCAACACTATGTATTTTCTCATGCAACTGTGACAAACATTAGAGGTTTTAGCTTAGGTATACATCTTAGTCTTATTCTTGTTTTGTCTCACTAGCATGCCACTTCTTCTAAGTGCTAGTGTTAGCTGATTATTTCAACTTCTCTCATCACTACCCTTTTGCAAACCTTCACAAAAATTTAGAAGTGGTAGTGTGCTTCCACCATCATTCGTTAATGCTCTTTCTTCTAAAGAGAGGGGTAATTATGCCATGTATTTTTCCTTTACAAATGTGATCTCGGGGTTCATGGCATTTTTCTTACTACCACATAAATCTAGGCCTTCATTCTTAACCCTAATTTTAGCTACAATGGGGATTAAAATGCCTTGTTTCCTCTTTCACGACCCTTTTCCATTGTCTCCCATTTTCCTTACAAATTTACAACCAATGCCTTTTGTATGCTTTTCAAATTCACCAAAATGCTCTTTAGAAAGATTTGAAAAATATGAACTTACCATGCTTGACTCCGTCACGGAGCTAGTTTATGTAGTAGTAATGGAAGGAGCTTGCTTGGTACCTTGTATAGTTTCTTGGAGCTTTATCAATGTCGCCTCCGTACTAACTCTTGGTGCATCTGATCCATTATCTAAGTGAGTCCCTCCTATTGTTTATCCATCTGAAAGACCTTCTCTCCCAACTACACAAGTTGAACTCTACGATTCTCCTAATCTTCCATGACAATGGTGAGGGAGTCTTGATCTTCAACAAAATGGTCCTTTACTAATTACAACAATTTTTTTGAGGCCTCAAGGTTCTCCATATCTACTATTCATTAGTCAAATATTTAGACCTCCTTCAAGTGCATGTTCTATTTTTGAAGTCACGCATTGATGGCCTTTAGGTCTTCCAACCTCTCTTTTTGTTTTACCCATGTTGAGTATGCTTTCTCTTCAAAGTTTTGGTAGTTACACCATGGTTAAGGATTCAACCTAACTCTGATTACTTGTGATCCTTAAGTGATGGACTTATAGCCCAGGCACTTCATGAACATGAATCCTTTGTGGAATTGAAATTTGTTCTCTATTCTTAGTTTTATGCAAAGATTGTTATCTTTAGAATTGCTACTAAGGCTGCTAAACCCAGTGTAAAATTAAAAACAAAGTCATTAGATGTACTCTGCAATTACTTTTTCACTAATAATTTCATCTTCGATGCAAGTCCTTTGCGTGTTGATATCCAACTAAAACTAAATCTATCAATATGGTCATGGTTGAGACACCTTCATGCCTATGTGTGTATTCAATTTTCATTATAGTGACTTGATTGATGATTTGTAAACCTCTCTCAAATGTACAAAGATTTGGGCAAGTCCAACTAATGAATGGTCCCAACTATTATGTAGCCTAAAGGGGTTAAACATCAGCAACACAAGCTATTTATGCACAAGTTTATATCTTTATGCTAGTTCAACATAACAATGACAAGCTCAACATAACAACGTCATCCCAATTCAAATGCAATTGGAATCAGAACCCTATTGTTGAATATGAACAAGGTTGTTTCTTTGATATGGTTCTATCATTCATCCTTCTCTTGACTCCTTGAGATTGTGCTTATTGATTGCAAAATATTTTTACTTGTTTCCACACAAAATAAACAATGCTACCAATTTTCTATGCAATGTTTGTATAGAAAAAAAAAGAACTTAGCGCAATAAACCTTCATTTGCAATCACAACATTACACGACAATGCTCATATTTATTGGTGTAAAATGTCTTCCCAAGATGATGGGAATGTCATCAACATTGCTTTCGTACCCACCGTTTTCACAAGTCTCAAAATATCTTAGTGAGGAGCCTTGCTTCCAAATTTATTTTGCTTTAAATCAATATCCACTTCAACGTAACACCATTCAATAAACTATGAAGCACTTAATTAAGTATATATTAATTGGCTGCAAAAGGTGAGAATAAGACAAAAACATATAATCCAAAAAGCATTCCCCCATGATATGCCCATGCATATTTGAAATATAAGATGACAAATACGATGGGAAAGAAAAGGAATTGACAAAGTTTATGGTTTCAATTACCATTTTCCTAAATGCCTCACGCTACCACTCAACTCATTGTCCAACTACGTTCAAACATTCAACCAACATTCACATGCCCTCAAGGAAACAAATATAACAATTCAAGGGCGAGTACAACCTACGTATTGTGTCAAACCTCACCCAAAAAATATGTACAACCACNTGGGTAGGGTGGTTTATAAGGATTGAGGTATAAAAATGGGTGGGGAGGAGGTTTTAAGTATTGGGAGGGGGTTTCAGCAAAAAGAGTTTGGGTCAATATCTCTAGAAATTAAAGGGTATTCTTTAATATCCCATGATCGCACGTGCTATGTGACAGGTTCACTAAGTGAAGTCCCCGTGAACCTCACAATATCGTTCTCTTGTTGTGTATGGCCATTAGAAAGCAAATAATTTGTTGTTTATGGATTTTCACTACCACTTCGATTACCAAATATAGTTAAAAGCTTACTGGAATGGTGCAACCATGAATTAATAACAATAACGATCTCCAATCTTAGAGTAAATGAAACAATGGATAATAGAGAACTATTGATGATGATGATGTTGAACACAATGGTCACACTGACTTGTAATGTTCCGTTACTGATAAATAGGGAATTGATTGAGGACATTTAATATCGGGAGCATATTAGAACAATTATTCAGTATTATTAAGTCATCAGTATAGTGAGCTCGAACGGGTGTAGCTCATTGGTGTTTGATTGATATGAAGTCACTTGTTGTAAATGGAGGTCACGAGATCAAATCACACTCGGGTTTACCTGTGTCCCATGTCTTGTGGGCGGGTGTGGGGCACCTAGGGGTATAGTGGTATCGGGAATGGATCCCTAGACCCCATGTCATGCGAGTACCAGCACATCCTCAGTTGTTGATTCCTCTAGTTACAAAAAAAAAGTCATCAATATATTAAAGAGGGATATCAGAGTTATTATCATAAATCATGCAGAGCATGCAAGTCTTATTTCTTCATTCTTAAGTCAACAAGCAATTAGAATTGCATCCATGCAAAAAGTAAAGTGCAAACCCTAAAAGTGACATGCTAACCCTAAAAGCTATATAAGAAACTTAGTTGAACCAAAAGGACATCCACGATTATTATTATCTTTGAGTTTGGTTTTGATAGCAGTAATAGCAATAGCCACAATAGCAAGTTGGGGCTGGAGATGAAAGTCTCCATTTTCGGTAGCAAAATCTATCTTCCCTAATCACTTCAAGGTAGATCACTCAGATCCACCATCATCTATTCATCGTATACAGTGTTATTCGAAGATCCAGCATACAAGTGAATATATTATTGCAGGTTCACGTTTTATTGCTGGAAACAACTGAAAATACCAGAATAATTCATTGGGATTCAAGAACTCGATATTTCTTATGCATGTCAGTTCCATTCTTCTTGGAAGGGGCATACTATTATACTGGGAGCTCATCAAGTTGTAGAATACACATCTGAGAGAGATATCAGCTCCACATGTGTGAAACAAGGGCACCATTCCCTCATAAGGAAAAGATTTGTTATTGGTCTTAGAGAGGTCATAACTCCTACATGTGCCCATCAAAATATCCACGAAGGGTACACTACTAGGTCTAGAAAGTCTGAGCCTCATCCGATAAGTATTGGAACAATTACGACATAATCATCATTCAAAGAAGGGACGTTTTTGTTGCATGGGCGAACCTCTTAGAGCAGCAACACGTTTTCTAGGCTACATCTCTTCCATGGCATGCATGTCTCATTTATATTGAAGAACTATCACAACTATAATTATTCATATGCTCCTGAAATCCAATTGAGTCATATTTCTTTTTTTTTTCTCCAGATCTGCTATATTTTAGGGCCTTTTGGAACGACACTGTTTTGCATGCAAAATATTGCCATATTTCTAGCACACCTGAAGCACAAACACCACGAACATATTATCAAACAAGATAGAATATTAGTTGGGATATTACAATGGTATCAAAGCATGATCCTTTCCAGTTGTGGGCACGTAGCAACTGAATAAAAGTGCACGATGATGCATGCTTGTACATGCTAATGCATGTTAGTGATGTAGGTGAAGCGCATGTCAGAACAAAGGATTTTTTTGCCATCTTGTGAGAACATGAAGACAATGAGAAGGATCTTGACCAAAAATTTTCCGAGGTTAGCAACACTTCAACACTTTCCTCGATATCAGGAGTATCTAGCCTTGGGTGATGAGGTATGTACAACATTGTCCTTTCAAGACTATCACACCATCAAGTTCGGGAGCCAACCCAAGGATTTGGATGAGGATCTCCTTAAAATCATAGTTGGGGGAGTGAAGAAAGATGAGCATGAAGTACAGGTTGACAGTGAGCTTGATTTGGATTTAATGGTACATGATGAGGATGTGCATGAGGAGGTAGCATTAAAGCCATCATGTGAGTTTAGGGACACCAACACATTTGATAATCGGATTGTGGATAGGCAGTGTGGTTAGTTGGAGTTGGTACACTCTTCATCATCTACAACAAGAGTCTAGAGAGTTGTGATCGATGAGATACATGAGGTACAGGGCAGTGACCACAATAGTCGAGAGAGTGGGAAGTTGCACATGGAGGCCTTGATGGGGCAGCAAAAGAAACATATTATTGCATTTGAGAGCAATCCTATTCAAGAGTACATACACAAGGCTTGCAGTGGCTTGAGTCTAGATTCGCACAATGGAGGATGGTTTTTACAGGTTGGCCAAGATCGAGAAATTGGGTAGCAGTATATGAGCATTCCAGTTGAAATCAGAAGGGAAAAATGTCAGCTTGGTAGGATTATTCCTTGTGATGGTGCTTATGGACAAGGTCCTTTTTGCGGGGTGGATTGAAGAGAGATTAAGAGTTGGTGTCCTATTGAGTGGGTGATTCTTGGGAAGACATTCCTAGCTAGGGGTATAGTCCATCAAGAGCCTTGGGATATTTGGGATGAAATATGCACAAGTTTGTATTGGGATCCAGGTGGGAGACCTTACGAGGGATGGATACAGTCTTTACTGATGAGGTTACTTGGGAGTCTATAGGATGCTCCTTGTGCTGATACTATGCAAGGTAGCGGTAGATGCATTTTGACCTCTGCAATTCTCAGATTGATTTGGGACCCTGGGATTATAGTGACTAGCAGTTTAGTGATTGCTAGATGGTGCTTTCCGAAGGTCTCTTGTGATGGTACCTCGTTTACACTGTGGGTAGTTCCTCTACTTATAGGAGGCTTCCATGGGATATCTTGTGATGGTATCATGGTGTAGTGTAGTGCTTTCAACAGAGGGTGTTACAGATCTCCTAGGATAATTTGGGACCCTGTGATCATCCCCGAATTCAGTTGGTTCAGTTTGATTGATTATGGAGTTTCATTAGCATTGCTTGAGGACAAGCAATCTTTGGCGAGGGAGCACTGCAACACTCTGTTACTGATAAATAGGGAATTGATGTGGGGCATTTAATACCATGAGAATATTAGAACAATTATTCAATATTATTAAGTCATCAGTATAGTAAAGAGGGTTATCAGAGTTATTATCATAAAGCATGCAGAGCATGCAAGCCTTATTTCTTTAATCTTAAGTCAACGAGCAATTAGAATTGCATGCATGCAAAAAGTAAAGTGCAAACCCTAATAGTGACATGCAAATCCTAAAAGTGACATGCTAACCTTAAAAGCTATATAAGAAGGTTAGTTGAACCAAAAGGACATCCATGATTATTATTATCTTTGAGTTTAGTTTTAAGAGCACCAACACCAGTAGTCGCAACAACAATTGGGGTTGGAGACAAAAGTCTTCAGCTAACAAGTGTTTTCAGCAGTGAAATCTATTTACCATAATCACTTCAGGGTAGATCACTTAGATCCACCATCAGTTATTCATCGTATTCAGTGTTATTCAGAGATCCATCATACAGGTGAATATATTATTGTAGGTTCACGTTTTATTGTTGGAAACAGCTGGAAATATCATAACAATTCGTTGGGATTCAGGAACTCAGTATTTCTTCCGCAGGTCACTTCCATTCTTCTTGGAAGGGGCATACTATTATAGTGGGATCTCAACAAGCTGTAGAATGCACAACATCTGAGAGAGATACAGGCTCCACATGTGTGAAACAAGGGCGTCACTCCCTCAGAAGGAAACAATTCGATATTGGTCTTAGAGAGGTCAGAACTCTTGCATGCACCCATCGAAATATCCGCGAAGGGTACACTACTAGGTCTGGAAAGTCTTAACCTCATCCGATAAGTATTGGAATAGTTACAGCATAATCATCATTCAGAGAAGGGACATTTTATTGCATGCGCGAACCTCCTGGAGCAGCAACACCTTTTCTAGGCTACATCTCTTGCATGGCATGCATGTCAAATTTATATTGAAGAACTATCACAACTATAATTATTGGTATGCTCCTCAAATCCAGTTGAGTCGTATTTCATATTTTTTCTCTAGATCTGCTATATTTTAGGGCCTTTTGGCAAGGCACTATTTTGCATGCAAAATTTTACTATATTTCTAGCACAGTTGAAGCACATAAACCACGAACATATTATCAAACAAGATAGAATATCAATTGGGATATTATAGAGGGGGGTTGAATCCGTGTGAAGGTAATTTAATCTGTTTTTTCACTAGAAGTCAAGTAGAGTTCATCATTGCATCATACTACTAAGTATATCAACATTACATCATTAGCATGTCTTCAATCAACATAGCATCATAAGTATGTCATAACATAAAATAAGAGACACATCACAAGAGATCACAAGATTTATATGGTAAACTTGTTTTATATTTTGATATAATGTACAAGGAAGACTAAAATCTTCGCGATTACATTAGAACCAACTGAATAAAGAGCACCAACTCTTACAACAGGACCCAACCTGCTTTTCTTAGTTCCAACTGAGAAGGGGTGAGGAATCCAACCCTCAAGTGCAAGACTTAGCTTGCCATTGAATACAATCCAATCACTATCACATCATCTGCTATCACTATCACTAGGCTCAACTCAATCAACTACTGTTCAACCAACTGACCAATATCATGCTCATGTTTTATTGTCAGGTAAGTTTGTTGGTACTGACAAGTACATCTAAGTTATTGTCCTAATCTTTGTCAAATGCATAAAGTCAATCCGATTTCTGTCAAGTCAAACAAACATGGTAGAGTCAAGTACACCTGTTGCAGTCCTGTTGAGTACAAGTGTCACTGTCCTTATCCAATTCGAGGTTGTCACTACAAAGTCAAATCAACTGTCAAAGTTGTCACTTGCCAAAACGCAACTCAAGGTTGTACATTTAAGCCAAATCATGTCAAAGCGTTTTCTAACAAATTAAGTTGTCACTTCTTAATTACTGAACCTCTTTAGATCTGTTCACAAACAATCCTTATTACCCCAAGAGAGAGGTTTATTTCAATGCTTCATAAGTAGCTCTCTACACCAATGCTTCCATGCAAATATTTCAACAAGTTTTCATCCCTAGATATTCAATGTGGACTTGGGTTTATTTATTGCATATAAACAATAATCTATATTCTTTTATGAAGCAAAGCCCTAGACTTGGCTTGGATCAAATTACTTTTTCAAAGTGTTTGCACACGTGATTGTGTTGTGCCAAACTTAATTGTCAAGAGGACAGTTTGAGGAATCTTGTCTGAGTTGTGACTATACTTGACCAAACTCAGAGATTGGTAGAACCATTTGAAAGCATCATATGTATATCTCTTTTTATTGTCTATGTTTCTTCATTTTGATACTTTGAAAGAGGGATCAACTTGTCCACTGTAGTTGCCCTTGACTTTAAGCCTTACAAACCTAAGACCAAAATGACACAAACATTTCCATCACTGAACTTTTGATGAAGAAAAACAGATCTGAAGATGTCGTTGACTTTAGAGGTAGGTCGTTGACTAATTTTGACTATTGTTTGATTGATTAGATGCCCAACATTGTTGTACTGGCTGAGAGGATCCCTCAGATGGCGGTGGCCTACAGAAGGAAGCCCTAGTAGGGCTACGACCTACTTGGGAAGGATGAGCATGCCCTAGAGTGTTGTGATCTGCTGAGAAAGGCTATTGTAGGTTTGTGTCTTGCTTAAATAATAAGAGAAGACCTTCAACGAATTTCATCCATCAACTTGCAACGCTTACTATGGAGAGAGAGATACATAACCAGCATAAACCCCAAAACAGTCTTCTTTTTTATCAACAAAATCAGATCTAAATGATTACTTCTACTCTGAGCTGATACTCCTACGACTGCCATAGTGATCTATCCACCCGAATTTCAGAGCTCAATATTCAACAAAAGGACACCGAAATGAGGTTGTGGCCCTCTTATTTATACAATAGATTTCTCATGTTTTTGGGCCGACCTTGAGGTGAACTTTAATTTTCTTTTGACTGGGTCGACCTTTCACAAATAATCATTAAAAAATTGAATGACCCTTTTCTTTAGCAGGCCGACTTAGTAGAATATCTCTTGCTTATTTTGAATTTGTTCTTCAAGTCTTTAAGGGCTTTGTAACCCTTATTCTTCAACCAAATTAGGGTTGCTAATATTTTATCCACTTCCATGTTTTAAGGGTTTGAAATCCTAACCATACAAATCACTGGGCCATCTATTATAACCATCAACACCTCATTATCTTTGACCAACTTTGCTTGTGGAAATGAGTACCAAGAACCCCAAAGGTGAGGGTAACTTACCACATGACTCCACAATTTGTAGGTTGCCAATCATGCTTTAAAGGTGCCACAACCAAATTTTTGTTGATAAGGACGACCACATCCATCATGTTTAATTACTTCATCATCAAGTATGAGGACTTCTTCATTATCAAGGTTCAAGTTACTGCATGCAAGATCATCATCATCAAAGATAAAAAGGCTTCAACACCATATCCATCAAGTGGTTCAAACACCATGTGCGTGGGTTCCAAGAACTATCAAATCACATGTGTGTGGGTTCAAAACCCAAGTTACCTCATGCAAGAGCATATACATAGGATCCAAGATTATGATCAAGAGAAGACCACCAACGAGGCACCTTTAACATGAGCTCCACCAACCTGTCGAAGATCCATTACCACATCAAGAATATGTACACGGGCTTTAAAAGCAACTTTCCAAGTACATGGTTTCCAAGATCCATGCTACCATATGTGAGTAGGTCATCATGTCCATGTGTACCCATTATCATCAAATCACCATCTCAACCACACAAGAAGACATACAAGGGTCAAGGTCCATCATGCAACCAATTGTGTGGATCCCAAGCCACGAGCAACCACATGCAAGGAGATCATGTCCAAGGGTTTCATATCAAGAACAAGATAAGGGCTTCAATTGACTTCTTCAAAGATAAGTACAAGCATATGGGCTTCATCATGCATGGTTAAATCAAACCATGACCAACATATGCAAATGCCAATCTTCGTCATATGCAAGGGTGTAACGTTGCTCCAAAGCATAGAATATATGTGTATGGGCTCCAAGGGCCAAGGGACTCTTATAATAAGAAAAAGGGCTCTATCATGTGCAGCAAACTACCATGAACACTTCATATGCTTTTCATCAAGAACATCATGTGCTCCAAGAGATCAACCACATCGTTTTGTCCTCAATCCTTTTATCATTGTTGGCATCAATCATGTTGACATCAATGCCAACAAATGCTCAACATATGAGGATGACAATGACGATGATGGTTATTAACGTTGGTCTATCAAACCTTAAAAAAGGTACAGAATTGCTTGGTTTTCTTTACAATTTTATTTCTTTGCTCGAAAAGCCTTAAAGAGAAGTATTCTTAGATCACCATAGTTGTGATGATTTAAAAGGTTAGGCAAATCAATATTGTAGCAAATATTTTGCAATTGCACTCTAATATGGGTGTACACAAGACATTTTATGAGAATGGATAATGAAATCCTATGTAAACTTAACATGATCTATAGCTAAGAATTCGTCATTAAACCATTATTATGACTTCAAGTAACATACCAAATGCAATAAAGAGCTTCCAATAACTCATATACAGAACTTAACACAACACAAAATCAAACACCATAAGCACAAAGATTTTACTTTGGATACCCAAACAAGAAAACCAACTTGAATGGTTGCTCGGAGTTCATTACACCAAACTCATGTTACAATGTAGCACATGGCTTTATGGCCATTCAACAATTTACTCAACTATGCTCTTGCACATCCTCACATGTTGGCCAGCAAAAAACCCTATGAATGGAATTGTGGGACATGGCCATTCAACAATTTACTCGACTATGCTCTTGCACATCCTCACGTGTTGGCCAACAGAAAACCTTTTGTGTTTGGAGTTGCAATAAGAGATGAAAAGTTGAGGAAATGGAAAGGCCACATGTCCTTGTCATTTCACTTCCCATTCCCCAACTTTCTCATATTTTTATTTTTCTGTTTTATTGAAATTAATTTTTTCCTCTTACAACCACATGTGTCTTGTTCGAATCAATTCGTCAAAACCTCAAAATGATCCTTCGCAAAGAGCCTAGAAATGCATAAACATGGACAACCTAACCAGGCCTGCTTTAAGATAACCAAGAAACTAAATCTTTGTTCATAAAGATCTTGTCTTCCCATGTTGTGTCTTTGGTACAAGATTTAAGCAGTTTTCATTAATGGTTAGATTATGGCATTTCCCAATCAACAGTTCCAATTTAATCGACACAGGGTCATCGTTTGTGCACACAAGCTATACATGCCGAGTGCAACAGGTCAATCTTGCTCAACTTACCAAGGGAGCTCCATATGCAACAACTATATAACTTTTGATCTCCCAAGCCAGTGCTCCAATAATAACAAGGCCAAAAACTTGCTCATTCATTGTGACATTAAACAAATAAATGACTGACCAATGCCAAATGTAAAATTGACTTTTGAAATTAAAAGTTGCTCATTTCAACAGTTAAGACATCCAATGGGCATCAGACAGGAAGTCGTTGTTGATCTTAGGAACATTGGCACAACTCAGAATACATTGAGGCCCTATCACAGAGTCGAAGACAGTAAACCAACACTTCAGTGAATAAATACAAAGCAAACTATTGATTATAATCAGTACTACTACTACAATTATGACATGCCTCTACCCCAACTATGCTACAATTCATAATGAATTAAAAAATATAATTCTCTTCAATAAATGTATTTGAGATAACCTCAATTGTACTATCCTCTCAAATAGAGACTATTGAAAAGCACACATTGTAATAAGATTGTTTTCATAAGACCCATTCGTCAGTTTAATTATAAGAACATCAGTTTAATCAGTTTAATATGAGAACATGAACTTTACAAATAAAATTCACTTAATAATGTTAACCACTAAAAGATAATTTACAAAAATTATAGTTACAACAATATTATTGTTGAAGGAACCATACAGAAAAACAAACTAACAGGTTAGCTTCTGTACCCCAGTTCACTTCAGTAAATATTTAACTATATTATCATGTGGAAATCAATGGCTACCCTCAGTCTCAGCCTTTTCAATATTCTGCTGTGACTTACATTTAAACATGACAATAACTTACAATCAACATATTATTTTGTATGAAACAGTATGTAAAATCAAAATGCCCCAATTTCAAACACTTTAGCAGTCTTGTCATCTGATCCTGTAAGGATAAACCGTTGATCCCTGCAAAAAGAATTAGCAGATATTCAATCCACAATAATCTAAAAGGATAATCGCATAACTAAATATTAATGCCAAAAAGAAGTTGCATTTATTCAAAGCAACAGCTTGAATTCAAAAAGCATAATTAAATGCCATCAATGCTAATGTCAAAAGCCTCAGAAACATACACTGTCACCACCATATCCTGAATTGAATCATTGTGACCCTGGAATACTCTTTCACAAACACCTGACCGGCTATCCCAAAGGCGGACAATTCCATCCAGGGAAGCACTTATGATGTGCTGGGATGAAGATGACCATGATAACCTCATCACGCCTTCCTGTAGAAAGATCAATAATTTTACAACAGTTCCATTATTTCCATGTATGTAAAAACATGGATATATATATCTACTATCTAGCAAGATGACAGATCTCTTATAAGGAAGAAAACGTGCCTCATGTTGACAAGTGCATCGCAGCGATGAGCTTTGCAATTCCCAAATCATTAGTTTTTTATCCATACCACCTGTTGCAACCCAATTCAAGCTGCATAGAAAATGAAGCAAATTCAGATAACATTGCAGTTCAAGTAAAAGATAAGAAAAATTCTTTGAACTGAATTTCTCCCACTTTTTCTCAAGGCATCAAGCATAGAATACTTGCAACAATAACTAGGGAAAATAAATTACAAAACAGTAACAAGAGTCAAATATAGAAGCATTGATGAACAAATATTTTGGTGAAATTAACATGGGCGATTCTGTTTTGAAGACAAAAAATGTAAATTGCTTTGGCTTCTGGAATATAGAAACAAGATTAACAACTTTGGAAAAAACAGAGAATGCCTTGGGATACAAATCAGTGAATCACTCCTTTAATCAGCACTTTTTAGAAAAGAGCATCATAAGGAACCTACTAGGCAAAGAAGCTCCATTAGAAATCCAATGCAAAGCATACATCTGACTCAATAAATACAAAGATCAAGGCAAATGACACTTCATCTAATATCTTGATTTGATATGTCTGTAGGTCAAGGTTTGAATATTTGCTGTGATTATGTGAGATGCATCAATTCTACCAAAGAAATCACAGATGAAAAGATACCTGATAGAGTCAGCTGAACACTAGCTGATACAATAGTTACTGCAAATTTTGGAAGTTTTGATGTATAAAATATGACCTCATAATAAACTAAGCATTCAAATCAGTAACAAAACAAGCTTCCTAGTCCCTAGAGATTATTGATATCCTTTGGAACAGAAATTGACCTGAAAATGCAGTCTAAAGGCCTCTTGATGATACAAAAAGCAAGGAAAAACAGCTCAAGAAAGCAAGTTGATTTCCTCCAGAACAACTTGGTCTCCTTGGTGAGTATCAATTAACACTTCTGTTACAAATGTCTGAGGAAAATAAGAAAGGTAAATGCTATGAATTCGGCATTTAACTCTCCTTGGTCAGTCATCCAGGGCACCTAACATGTCTTATAGGCTTTGTTGAACTACTTCAATTTTCCCAATTATGGGCAACAACCTGCAGGTCGAGTAACAAGTGAATGGTAAATTGATGGTGGCCCCAACAATGATCCTCTTACTTCTCTCTGAATGTTTAGTCCTCTAAGTTGTCAGAGTGGTCTTGATTCTTGCGGAGTCTTGAGACAGCCACAATCCATTTTAGCACCTGTATGTTGAAAATCTCTCCTAGTTCTCAGATTCAACCACATTTTTTTTAATTTATATTACTTTATAGAACGAATTAGTAAATTATAGAACTAAAAATTACTTCACAGACCATAGGGGTACTAGAAAAATCCCATCATAAAGAGAACAAAACAAGCATAGGAACCTGCACACCAGGAGGAAGGGACTCTACATCACAATGAACACACCAAGTTTGACTCTCACAAGCAAAGCCAACTCCTGCTTAAAATTCCTTGAGTCCCTTCAACTAAAACAGGTGGGGCCCTCTTGAAAAGTAACTTTACATCAAAGCTTCCATAAAAATCCAACAGCAAACAACTGTACGTGGGCCACAAGGATTTGTAGCTAATTCTAATCATCTAAGGGTTTCCTAGGAGAATACCTTTCCACAAAAGCAGGGCAATGAAGTGAAATACACTCTGAAATCATGCCCAAAACACCTTCACAAACTGACACCTCCAAAAGACATGCTCAACCATTTCATCCTTGCCACACAAGACACATGCAACATCTCACATGCCAACTTTATGAAGCCTTCTCTTGATAGCCAACCCTTGCTGGAGCAGAAACCAACCCCAAACATTTTGTTTAAAAGAAGAATGTGATTTCCAGATGCACTGGCACCTCCACAACCAATGTGCTACAGGATCCTTTACCCCCCACTTTTTGTTCAATCAAGGCACAATGTTAGAAGTGTGCCTTACCATCATAAAGGCCCTTGGTCACATAGGGATGTAAAAGGGCTTCCCGTTCCTCCTCCAATCCTTCAATTCTCCAAAACAACTCTGACCCATGAATCTGCATTTTGTAAACACAATCTTGGGGAATCAGGGGACAGAATGCCTCTAAGACAAACTTGCTGAATACAATGAGCTTTCGGGAGGATTCACCTAGTGGGAGAACACCCTATAGGATATGAGGAGTGTTGTGCATTATGGAGGGATGCAATCCCTAGATGGCTTGTGGCAACTTGGTTACCTACTCGAAGGATTGGAGATGGCTCGAGGACGCTCAGGGCCTCAGCAATGTTCTTGTAGGGATAGTTAACCCAGTGGAGTACGTGGCTTTGGAGGAGGAATGGAGCTCATGGAAGCTCAAGATGGTGTGGTGTGGACTTGCCTTGCATAGCTACATCACCCTGGGTCACTATTGTGCATGCCATCACGTTGGGTCACTATTGTGCTTGACACTTATACTCTAGGAGTGGAGTGCTTCCCTTGTGTGTGGCATACTTATATTTAGTAGGCTTGCTTATAAGGCTTAGAATGACCTGTGCTATATTGTTGGCCTCCCTTACCTCTCATATAAATAGAGGAAGGAGAGTCTTTTTAAACATCACATCACATCACATTTTCATTTGTATCTCTTCTTTGGAGTGTTCTCTTACTGATGCACTAGAATTCATGAGGAAACCCTAGTGGAGCTGTTAGCTCTCCAGGAAATTCTTCTAGGTTGCAGCTTGAAGATGCCTGGTAACTTCAATATTTCTTCAATGGTTTACTCAATGGATCAAGTCAGATGACAAATAAGACCTCACTCACTCAAGACATGCATAAACTCAACCAAATAGACAAGGCTTCTAACTATCAATGTTCAGAGGGTTTGTAATAAAGGTGAATAAATAAAGAATTCTCACTATGCTGGCAGATTCACACATAAGGCACTTACATATGAATGGCTAATCATAACAAGGAAAAGATACTTGCAATTCCAATTATCCACACAGAGATAGGATGACAGCTATCTTGTATTAGGTAAATAGAATGAAAATGAATTAAACATCCAAGCACAAGTATAGAACAGAAAGAAGATGAAATCTGAACATGTAATGGCAAAAGAGCTTGTATTAATTGACAAGAACATGAGAAGCTTGAATACAAAAGTGTCTAAGAGTCTCCGAAGTTGAACCCTTTACAATGATTCTTCAATGAGCTTAAATAAGCTTTACAAATCAATTTCAAGATCCTCAAAAGACGGATCTGATAACCTCTTTTCCTATCTCAAATCCGAATTTGTGAGGTGGCTGGAAAATGCAGAAATTTATGGAAATATGCTGCTCCTATATTGACCTATATCTCTCAAATCAAAATCTATTTCGAAAAACTGAGAGAGGTTTTTGTAGAATGGTTTGTTATGAGCAAAAACCTCTCTCAGTTCTTTGAGATTCGTTTTCATTTGCCTGACATCTGTATTTCAAAAACGTGTTAAATAGGGAAATTCTGAGATCCGAAACTTAGGGCTCAAAGATGGACTTGATTCTCCCAATCTGCAACACCTGTAGGAAAACTGAGAGAGGTTATTGTTCTCTGACATGTTAGGAACAAAAACCTCCGACCGTTTTGCAAAATGATTTTCCAGTCGTTCGGAATTAGCATTTGAAAATGATGACTTTTCATAGTAAAAACGCCAATTTCGGTGGCTTGGAGCGCCCTGAAATTTCGGTCTAAACTGGGGCTCAAAGATGGATTTGGTTCTCCAAATCTATGACACTTGTAGGAAAACTGAGAGGTTATTTTTATTTGGTTTATTATGAGCAAAAACCTCTCTCAGTTCTTTGAGATTTGTTTTTATTTGCCCGACATCTGTATTTCAAAAACATGTGTCAAACAGGGAAATTCTGAGATCCGAAAATTAGGGCTCGGAGATGGATTCGATTCTCCCATTATGTGACACTTGTAGGAAAACTGAGAGAGGTTATTGTTCCTTGACATGTCAGGCACAAAAGCCTCTGACCATTTCTCAAAATGATCCTCCAGTCACCTAGGATCATCATTTGAAAATGATGACTCAGCATAGTAAAAACGTCACATTCCTGAAAACACTGCCTCATCTTGAGGGGGACTTTTAACTACCTTCCTGAGCTCTAAATGCAGATTTGAAAGTACCATTGGAAAGCTAAGGATGTCTAGTTGTCAATCGACTATTTGCACGTGTAAAATGACCTCTCTGCGGTTGAGATAATTGAGTTTTCCTAAAACATGCTTACCGTTTCCAAGCTTCTATGCTTTCGGTGGCTAAAATAGCCCTGAATTTCGCGCTTTAGCTGCCAAAAGCTCTACTTTCGGTGGCTAATGAACAGTTGAAATGTCCGCCTAAGCCACCGAAACCTGAGTTTTGACTTTTTTGAAGGAAAAAACAAATCAAATGTTTTTCAAACTCTATCACATACCTAAAGCTCTCAAAAATGAGCCTTAAAAAATTAGAAATGTACTTTTAAATGACTTCCTATCACCTAAAATAAACAAACTTGACTATATTATTTGAGGAGATAACAGGAGCATATGAGAAGGAGGTGGGCGATTTCTCTCTCTTGAGATTCTTCTTTGTACATTCGATCTCTCTCTCTTGGGGACTAGGTTTTCTTGGTCTCTTAGAGCATCTTGGATTCTATGGTTAGGGTTCAATCCCTTAAAGGCTAGAGACTAGGGTTTGGAAAACCTTGGATGTATTTGGGGAAGAAGAGAAAGACATCTTGCCTTGGGGATAGCGTTGGAGGGTTTCTTGCACTTGGAGGAACTAACGTTTGTTGGCTAACCCTTGCTAGGGCATCTTGGGTTGTTGGATTTTGTTCTAGTCTTGAGGAGTATGTGGTTGGTATGTACTTCATTCATTGAGCATATATATATGAGGTATCCAACTGTCCATATATTATGCATATTACAGATTTGATTTCATCATTTTATCTTCTTAGGATGGTTATTTCCAACTCTTAATTGACTTGCAGAATTGGCACACTTAAGAGATAATTGTTAATGGACATATACTAAGATTGAAGATAATAATACAATCATCTATTGTTGTTGTGTTTGTTGTTATATTTGTTGTATAGGAAGAGTTTTCAGATCTGGTCTATACATGTGAAGTTGCCCTAGAATGTTGGAAACTCATTGGAATGATTTGTATCTTTTCTCCTTGAATTGCCATGAATTTTGGGGCTACTATAAGTAAATTATTGTAATTGTTCAGCTGTTGTTTTACACATTATTTTACTGCAGTCCTAATGGTTAAAAAATCTAGGGTTAAGATTTGATGGACCTTCTCTTAAGGAGATGAATTTTCAGATTTGCATTGATTGTCTGGTGCAATTGAAATTTCAAGAGCATTCCTATCTATTATGCCTCAAAGCTACTGCAGCGTTCCAATAGGGCGAAACCTAGAGCAAGGAGTCTATTTTTTTGTAACAGGGCCAATGTGGGTTATATTGTATGGGTATTTGGATTATAGGTTGTTGTCCCCCTGGATTGGTCATGGAAGGCTCCCTTGGTTTCACTCTTGAGTTTTATAAGTACTTGGATTTCAGGCACAGTTGATTGCCCCTTCGATGTGTGGATGTCCCCACCATACAGGGCTTTAAGCCCACGGGTTGGTGTCTGGGGCTTCTAGGGGTGACCCACTAGGCACATGCCCACCTTGGTTTTGTTATGCAGAGGTGATTGCGTCTTGTAAACGGTTGTTGTCCCCTATTTAGCACACCTCCTTCACCCACTTGGACCTCATTCCAACACAAAGAAGCCCCTCCTCTAGCTTGTTGGCCTTTGACACCATCCTTCCATAGTTGAGCCTACAAGATTGGAAAGGAGGGCATTGAGGGATAAAGCACTTCTAGAGGTTAGTTGGGCATGAAATCCCACATTGGCTCATGATTTTATCAAGTAAAGCCTTATTTTAGTCCTATTTCCTATTCTATGTCTATTTTAGGGCTTAGTCTCCAATTTGTGGGGAATTTATGTTGATTTTTGTACCTAGGAAAGTGTTCCCCTAGGTGACTTTAGCCTTAGTCACTTAAAAGGGGGAAATAAAGTGACCCTTGCGTTAAATGACTTGAGATGAGCACTTAATTTGACTTTAGAGAATAAAGTCACTTTTTGGAAAATTTAAGTGAGGTGAGTGAAATTAATTTTTAAATGAGATTTAATGAGCAATTAATCTCATCCACTCATCTTTTCCAATCTCAACCATTGGATTAGAAGACCATTCACTTACCTTATGGTTTTCACCAAAAAGGCAAGGAAAAGCAAAATGCATTCACTTTTGAGAAGAGAGTGAAGGAGAGAGTTGAGAGAGAGAACAAACCTATTTTCTGAGAAAGAAGGAAATTAGCAGCAACTGCATTTTTCCCAGGGCACGCAAATCGAGGAAGGGTACAGTAAAAGTAGGGCTTGATTTCCGAGGAGTTTAGCCGACACAAATTTCGAGACAACAACATTTATTGTTTCCTGTCCGTATAGGTCGTACTGTACGGATTCCGTACATTGCACAGATTATGAGGAAGAAGGTACGGGCACAATTTTCAAGCTGATTTTCAGCCACAATTTTCGAGAAGAGTTCTGGGCACGAATCTCAAGGCAAACCGACATGCACGAATCTCGAGGCACTTTCTATGGCATGGTTTTTGAGACAGGTCGTACAGCAGCACATTTTTCGAGGAAGCTACAGCAAAAATTCTGAGTTTGATTTGTTCCTGTTTGGCACAGAAAACAAGAAAGAAAAATTTCTCCGGTTGAGATAAGTTGGTCTGAAATTTTTCTGAGCATTGCTATAATCTTTTCCTGAAAATAAAAATCTCTCTCCAAACAGGTTTTCCCTTTGTGGGTTTTTCCTGTGCAAGTTTGCCAAAAATCTCCGAGTCTGAAATTAATGGTGTGCATTTATTATTTTATTTTTTGTCATTAAATGTGAGTTTCAGCAGTGTTTTATTTGTCTGAAAATATTGTGCAATTTCCAGCTTTCCTGAAATCTGGGTTGGGCATTAAACTTTGAAAATTTTAACATTGAAACCGGGTGGCTGAAAACTGAGAAAAACTTTCATGGTATTAGAGCAAGGTTGGGCAGAAAATTAATTTTTTTGCAAACAGACAGTAATTTTCTTTTTACAGTGGCCAGCATCTTGTTGAAGCTTGAACTTAGCAGAGATAATGGCTACTGGACTTAGGATGGAGGATAGGCTTGATGGGGCTGGGAATTTTGTCCCATGGAAAGTTAGGATAGTATTGATATTGGAGGAGAATGAGTTGTGGGATGAGGTGGTTCATAACACTAAATCAAATCCCATTGCTATTCCCCCTACCACCGATGCAGCAGCACTTACCGCCTTCAACAAGGACATAAAAGCTAGAAGAATAATCCTAGATGCAGTTAAAGACTATGTGATTCCTCACATCTCGAGTAAAACCTGTGCATTTCAGATGTGGGATGCTTTGACCAGCTTGTTTCAAAGCTCAAACGAGAATAAGAAGATGGTTTTGAGGGAGAAGTTGAAAAGCATCAAGATGGTCAAAGGGGAGGTTGTGATATCTTTACCTTACTAGGATCACTCAAGTGAGAGATGAGCTTGCAGCAGTGGGGGAGGTTGTTCCTAATGCAAAGCTAGTGCGGACAGCTTTGAATGGGGTTTCAAATCCTTCGGTTATGTTTGTGGAGGCTTTGGTAGCTAGGGAGAACTTACCTACATGGGACAGGATATGTGATAATTTTGTTCAGAGGGAGACTCAAAAGGGTCTTTTGCAGGGCAGTGCTTCTACTAGTAGGGAAGATGAGGAGGATGTGGCTTTGACAGCAAAGGGGAAGAAGAAGTTCAAGAAGGGTGGGGCCAAGCAGCAGGATGGGCAGAAGAAGGATTTGAGCACTATGAAGTGCTTTGCTTGTCAGAAGATGGGGCACTATGTTGGGCAATGTCCACAGAAGAAGAAGAAGAAGAAGAAGCAGACAACAGCTTCGGTAGAGGTTGAGGATTTTACCGCGAGATTTGAGAGAGTATTCTCTTTGCACTGGACATGTTGATAGAGAGAGCATCCATCATCACCAGTGCAAATGTTGATAGTGAGAGGGAGTATTCCTTGCTGACAGACCATTCTTACTGTGCATCCACTTCCAGCACATGGTATATTGATACTGGAGCTTCGAGCCACATGATAGGTGCTCGAGAGATGTTCTCCGAGCTTTCATAGGCAGAGACTAATGTGGAGGTAGTGTTGGGAGATGACTCTGCTGTCAGAGCAGTTGGGCGTGGGACCATTACCTTTCAGAGGGAGTCCATGAGTCCCATGATTTTTAGAGATGTACTGTATGTACCTATGTTGAAGAAGAACTTGGTTTCAGTTTCAATGATCGAGGATAGGGGTCTTGGGGTGTCCTTCCTGGATGGACAAGTGCGTGTTTTTCCCAAGACTGCAGGACCATTTGCTTCCTACACCATTGGAGTCAAATCTGGGAAATTGTATAAGCTCTTGTTTCAGCCTCAACATGTCTTGGCACATAGTAGCGTCTGCAAGTTTTGTGAGTTGTGGAATAGGAGGATGGCTCATCTGCATCATCCAGCTTTGCGTATGTTGAGATATATGGTCACAGGGTTTCCAGAGTTCAGCACGGAGCACAGTGAGGTATGCAGAGGGTGTGCTTTGGGAAAGTACACCAAGACTGCTTTTCCTGGCAGTGATAGCAGGTCAACAAGGGTTCTTGACATGATACATTCTTATTTGTATGGAACTATGTCAGTTGTTTCTCTGAGAGGGCTCGAGTACTATGTGATATTCATCGATGATCATTCCACGAAGACCTGGATCTCCTTCCTGAAGAGCAAGAAATCTGAGGAGGTCTTACAGAGGTTCCAAGAGTTCAAAGCTCTTCTGGAGAACCAGACAGGGAGGAAGATGTGGGCTCTCAGATTGGATAACGGGGGTGAGTATACCTCCGAGGAGTTCGATGGATATTGCAGACAGAAGGGCGTTCGGAGGCAGTTGACGGCTCCATACACTCCTAAGCAGAATGGAGTGGCAAAAAGAAAGAACAAATCTATTGTTGGAGCAGCTAGAGCTATGTTACATGATCAGTCACTTCTTTTCTTCCTTTGGGCAGAGGCATGCAGCACAGCTGTTTATCTTTAGAACGAGAGTCCCCATCGCGTCGTAGGGAACAAGACACCTGAGGTGACTTTCACAGGCAACAAGCCTGAGGTGAGTCATTTTAGGATATTTGGTTTCCTTGCTTACTCAGATGTCCCTTCTGAGAAGAGGACAAAGTTTGAGCCTGTAGCATAAAGAGGCATCTTTGTGGGGTATGATGAGACTTCGAAGGCCTTCTGTATTTATCTTCCTTCTCAAAGGAAAGTTGTTGTGAGAAAAGTGAAATTTCAGGAGGAGCGGGCCTTCAGGAATTCTAGAGAATCAGAGCAGGGAGAGCAGCAAGCTCATGCACCTCAAGTAGTTTCAAAGGTTCCGTCAGTGCAGCAAACACATTCACAGGTTTCCGGGGTTACTGAACCACACAGTATGGGCACGGGTTCTCTAGTTTCAGTGGTTCAGCCAGCAGGATCTTCGAGGACAAGTTTTGGGTCTCAGGTTACAGGTTCACCGTACAGAACTTCAGGATCACAGGGTTCACGAGTTGTTGGTACATGAGCTTCTGGTTCACAGGTTACTGGGGTTTCTACCTTTGGTAGTTCATTAGATGAGGACAGACCAATGTGGGAGCAGTCTTTAGGGAAGAAGAAGCCTAAGTGGCTTTGGGACACCTTGAAGGAAGCAAGGGAGTTTGGGACACCCATAGAGCCAGTGAGGACTATTCAGATGCCAGGCAGATTGGGTATGGCATTAGTGGCTACTCTTCGTGATTCAGAGCCTTCTACTTTTAAGGAGGTCTCCTAGCATCATGTTTGGAGAGATGCCATGATGGATGAGTACCATTCCATCATGAAGAACCATAGTGGAAAAAATCGCCGATTTTTCGGCGATGTCCCGAAAAATCGCGATTTTTTCTGGCTGCCGATTTTTCGGCCCGAAAAAATCGCGATTTTTTCTGGCTGCCGATTTTTCGGCCCGAAAAAATCGCGATTTTTTCAAAAAATCGGACATCGCGAAAAATTGGCAAAAATCGGGAAACATCGGCAAACATCGACAAACATCGGGAAAAAATCGGGAAAAAATCGGGAAAAATTGGGAAAAAATCGGGAAAGATCGGGAAAGATCGGTAAAAATCGGCAAATAGGGGAAAAAATCGGTAAGCAAATTTTAACCCTATTAAAGTACAAAATTTGCATTTTTTAATGCTTCCCGCGGTTTGCCGATTTTTGCCGATTTTTTCGCCGATGTTGCCGAGAAGATGTTTTCTAGACCCTCGCCGATTTTTTGCCGATGCCGATTTTTTCCACTATGTGAAGAACGATGTTTGGGAGATAGTTTTGAGACCTGAAGGGAAGTCAGTGGTGACTTCTCGTTGGCTTTACAAGCTAAAACATGCTGCAGATGGTAGTGTGGAAAAGTACAAGGCTCGGTTTGTGGCATGGGGGTTCTCATAGGTTGAGGGAGTTGACTATGATGAGACCTTTGCTCTGGTTGCTCGTTATACTTTGATTAGGGAATTGATTTCCATTGCTGTGGAAATGGGTTGGAAGATCCATCAGATGGATGTGAAGACGCATTTCTCAATGGAATCATACAAGAGAAGGTTTTATGTTGAGCAGGCTCAGGGCTTTGAGATTCATGGGAGAGAGTCTCATGTGTGCAGGCTGAAGAAAGCCTTGTATGGGTTGAAGCAAGCTCCTAGAGCTTGGTACTCCATGATTGACTCTTACTTGCAGCAGATGGGTTTTCAGAAGAGTGAGGCAGATCTAAATCTCTATTTCATCATGGTTGGAGATGATCCTCTCATTCTTCTGTTGTATGTGGATGACTTATTTATCATAGAAGGAGAGAGACCTATTGCAGCTTGCAAGAAAGATCTTGCTTCAGAGTACGAGATGACAGACATTGGGTTGATGCACTATTTTTTGGGATTGGAGGTTTGGCAGGAGCCTGGACATATTTTCCTGGGACAAGGAAAGTATGCAGTTGATATTCTAAGGAGATTTCGAATGGCAATGCCTACACCGATGGCCACCAACTAGAAGAAGCTTCATGCTTCTAAGGGAGAGTTGGTGGATCCTAGACTATATCGTCAGCTCATTGGTTCGTTCATGTATCTGGTCAACTCTTGGTCATATTTGTGTTTTGCGGTGAACACTCTCAGTCAGTTCATGGTTGAACCTAAGAGAGTGCACTGGGTAGCCGCAAAACATGTGTTGCGTTACCTTGCAGGGATAGTGGAGTATGGTCTGGACTACAGGAGATGGGATGGGATCAGATTGATTGGCTTCACAGATTCAGATTGGGCGGGCAATGTAGCGGATCGGAAGAGCACTTCCTGATGTTGTTTCAGTTTGGGCTCGGCAACTATGTTGTGGTTCAGTCGGAAGCAAAAGTCTGTTGCTTTGAGTTCTGCAGAGGCCAAGTATATAGCAGCCAGTCAGGCCAGTTGCGATGTGGCTTCGCAAGTTGCTGGTGGATTTATTTGATCAGGAGCTGAGGCCTACGTTGATCTATTGTGACAATCAGACTTGCATTCAGCTCTCTAAGAATCTTGTATTTCATGATCGGTCAAAGCATATTGAGATCAGGTATCATTTCGTTCGAGATTATGTTTAGAGAGGAGCAATGACATTGCAGTGTATTTCCACTGATGAGCAAGTTGCAGATATTCTGACAAAATCTTTGGGGAGGGGCAAGTTTGTCTTCTTCAGAGACAAGTTGGGAGTGGTGCAGAACACCTTCCTCAGTAAGAGGGACTGTTGATTTTTGTACCTAGGAAAGTGTTCCCCTAGGTGACTTTAGCCTTCGTCACTTAAAAGGGGAAAATAAAGTGACCCTTGCATTAAATGACTTGAGATGAGCATTTAATTTGGCTTTAAAGAATAAAGTCACTTTTTGGAAAATTTAAGTGAGGTGAGTGAAATTAATTTTTAAATGAGATTTAATGAGCAATTAATCTCATCCACTCATCTTTGCCAATCTCAACCGTTGGATTAGAAGACCATTCACTTATCCTAGGGTTTTCACCAAAAAGGCAAGAAAAGGAAAAATGCATTCACTTTTGAGAAGAGAGTGAAGGAGAGATCTGAGAGAGAGAGCAAACTCATTTTCTGAGAAAGAAGGAAATTAGCAGCAACAACATTTCTCCCAGGGCACACAAATCGAGGAAGGGTACAGTAAAAGCAGGGCACGGTTTTCAAGGAGTTCAGCCGGCACGAACTTCGAGACAACGACATTTATTGTTGCTTGTCTGTACAGGTCGTACTGTACGAATTCCATACAGTGCACAGATTTCAAGGAAGAAGGTATGGGCACGATTTTTGAGGTGATTTTTAGGAACAAATTTTTAGAAGAGTTCTGGGCACGAATCCTGAGGCAAACCAGCAGGCACGAATCTCGAGGTGCTTTTTGTGGCACGATTTTTGAGACAGACCGTACAGCAGGCTGTCGTACAGTCCATACCAATGTTGAAAACCTCACCGACTTCTCATGAAAAATCAGAAAAGTCGCGACTTTTGTTCCAAGCCGATTTTTTGGCGAGCAAAAGTTGCGCTTTTTTAAAAATTTGGGAATGCGCGACTTTTCCTTAAAAATCGTGATTTTTCCTTAAAAGTCGCGAGTCAATCTAAAAATCACCCCGAACTCCAATCCGCGATTTTAAAAAGGGAAAAACGTTTTTTATGTCATTTGGCAAATACATTTGTTGGAAGAGGAGGAGAAGGGCTTGAGGAGACCACCAACACCTTTGGAGGCTTTTAAACACCATTTACCATCTCAATCAAGGATTTTTGTGGAGCAAGTGTTGAAGATTCCTCACAGGTATGTACATTTTATCCCATTGTTTTTCTATCTTTTCCATGGATTGTTTGAAAGATTTCTTGCATTTTGTCTTGCATGTTTCTTTGACTATTTCTATGCATATTTCTTTGCTATTTTTTTTTCTATTTAAGCAGCTACATGGTAACTGGTTCGTTTCTCACAACCCTAAATAAAAGAAAATAAAGAGAATATTCCGTAGCATCAAAGAATCTAGGTTCGACGTCAAGGGTCGAGGGCGCCTTTTTATATTTGACCTTTTAGGTTCCTTCATTCATAGGGTTCTTGACATGCTGATAGAGATTATGCCTAGTATAGTGGCCAAGTAGAAAGAGTTTCATTGATTTCCATGCCCAAAAATATGAAAAACAGTCACAATGTAAAAGGGGGGTTTAAAAAATTAGAATGGAAAATAGCATGCTTTTTTTTTTTAATTCTTAGCCACCCTCTTCTTCTTATCTTTCATGGCTTAAAATCTAAATTTAGAGGTCTGATTTTTTAAGCTAGAATGTTGCTATTTTTTCCAATGGAGTTTAATGTAATTTGTTTTTGTTTTTGTGCCCTAGGGTTGCATTTGAGTTGAAGCATTCCAATTGCAAAAATGCCAAAGATATTGGACCCATTTTGGCAGTATGGTGAGCCCGAGGAGGGAACAAATAGGCAAAATTTGAGTTGCAAATTATGTGGGCATCACATGTCACGGGGGGTTAATAGGTTGAAATACCATCTAGCCAAACTACCTGGCCATGATGTTGACCTTTGTACTACAGTGACCCCAGAAATCATGAGATCTGCCCATGACGCCATCCATGAAAAAATGAGAAAGAAGGATGAGATCGCTGCAAACAAAGTAGAGCTTGCAGCTTTTGAAAAGGATGAGATCGTTGCAAATAAAGCAAAGCTTGCAGCTTTTGGCCAAGCAAGAAGTGTACATGCATCTCTATCTACCACTATCGATGAGGGTGGTGGGAGGGGCTCCACAGCTCACCTCTTGGGAGGGAGGGGCTCTCATCCCATTTTGTTGGACCAGGATCACAACCTTCTATCAAGTCAATTATAAAGAAATCGAAAAAGGTAGAAGCGGACAGGATAATGGGAAGGTGTCTTTACTGGAGTCACGTACCTCTCAGCATTGTTAAAAACAATCCATTTTGGCAGCTGATGTGTGATGCCATTGCAGTAGTTGGCCCAGGGTATAAACGTGCCACCTTTGAGGAGTTGCAGGGCCCAATCCTTTAAGCTGAAAAGAAGGACATCGGTACTAGGTTGACAAAGTTCAGGAAGTCATGGGAGAGCACTGGATGCACAGTCATGTTAGACGGGTGGATAGATGGTAAGGGTAGAACCCTTATCAACTTCTTGGTACGTTGTCCTAGAGGTACCATGTTTGTAAAATCAATTGATACATCGGCACATGCAAACGATGCAACACTTTTATGCGAGTTGAAGGATGGGTTCATCCAGGATATTGGGGTGCACAATGTTGTGCAAGTTATTACAGATAATGCAACTAATTATGTGGCTGCTGGCAGGATGCTTATGGATAGGTACCCCTGTTTGTTTTGAACTCCATGCACAACTCATTGCATTGATTTGATGTTGGAGGATATGGGGAAAATTCCCTTTATCAAGGTGGTGATTGATCAAGCTAGGAGCATCCCCAAGATCATTTACAACCATGCTTTTGTTCTTAGTCTCATGAGGAGGCACACCAAAAACAAGGAGTTGAAGCGTCCTGCAATCATGCTTTTTGCCACCACATTTATTACTCTTCAGTCTTTGCTTCAATTTCAATTTGAGTTGAAGCAAATGTTTGCTTGTGATGAGTGGCGTGATAGTGCTTACAGCAGGAAAGAGGATGGGAAAACCATTGCCAAGCTGGTGTACACTGACTCCTTCTAGGAAGGAGTGGAGGAAGTGTGCTCAGTGAGTGAACCTTTAGTAAGGGTTCTAAGACTTGTTGATAGTGATAAGCACACAATGGGCTATTTATATAAGGCCATGGATAGGGCCAAAGAGGCCATTCGAAATTTCTATGTGGGAAAGGGTACCCCAGGGCATAACAAGCACATGTTGTTATGGGATTTGATTGATACTCGATGGACTGGGATGCTTCATCAACCAATTCATGCAGCAGGACTCTTCCTCAACCCTGCATTTGCCTACAAAGGCAATTTTGATTTTGATGGTGAGGTTTTGGAGGGACTTCTCACTTGTATTCAAAGGATGATACCTGATTATGACACTCGCAATGCAGTCAATCGTGAGATAGAGGTGTATCGGGATGGTACTGGAGTATTTAGATCTGGTGATGCTATTCGTGACAAGACCGAATTCATGCCAGGTAAGTTATTAACTTATTAGAGCGTTTTAAGTTTTCACCTTTATTTGAAAGATGAATTATGATTTATTTATATTTATTTCCTATTTTAGTTTTCCAAAGTTGAATGTAATGAAATGTAATTTAGTTATCTTTATTTCTTGTTTGGTGTAGCCACTTGGTGGCTAACCTATGGTGTGAGGACACCAAATTTACGGAAATTTGCCATCATAATCCTTAGCCAAACCTGTACAACTTCGGGATGTGAGCGGAATTGGAGTGTATTTGAAAAAATACATGCAAAGAGACGCAGAAGGTTAGAAACTTAGAACTTCAAATTTTCAATAAAGCAATTGCATTTAAATGTTTAATGCAATTTATGAATCTATGATCCTCTAAGATATTATAATTTATTAATTTATTACCCTCTAGACTCAAATTTTGTTTATTACCCTCTTACAGGTTGGAGTTCACACGTCTTAATGACTTGGTGTATGTCCCTTACAACCTCCGCTTGTGGATGACACAGATACAGAAAGAACCAGATGCAAATGCCATCTCCTTGGACAATATTGATATATTGTCTAAGTGGAGGATGGAGATTGAGACTCCTATCATGGAGGACTCACCTGCATGGCTAGAGGAGGGGCAAGAGGAGGAGGAGGAGAAGGTGGTGGTTGGAGACACCATGGAGGGTGATGTGTTAGCATCGCCACCACCTTCTGCATTGATTGATACATCTAGTCCTCCATCCATCACTTAGCATCCAGTATTAGATGCAGGGCCACGACCTTCTACTGCTACTTCTAGTGCTAGGGGCAGGCCTGACAAAAGACCCATGATATTTTCCCGTAAAAGGGGAAGAGGGCATTGATATTAGATAGCTAGATGCTAGTTTTACCTCAGATACATTTATATGTCATGTCATTTTGTATTGTTTAAACTTTATACACTTTTGAGTCCTTGATTGGACAACTATGATGTTTCAAACTTTCAGTATCGACTTTGATGTATCGTTTTATATTTGGCATGACTACATGATGATGATATATATCAGTGCTTTCTTCATATTTATGTTCCGATATGTTTTTCTGATGTTATTGTTGCTTTATATGTTTAAAATTCTAAAAAAAATGAATGTATTTTCTATTTTTTAATGTTCGCCGATTTTTTCATCAATGTTGCCGAGAAGTTGTATTCGGGACCCTCGCCGACTTTTTCAACATTGGTCCCATTAACCTATGTTGCACGAAACTCCTAAAATGCCCACATACCAGTCCTGAAAACTTGTGGAAACTTGGAAACTTCTAGGAAATTCCAAGGGCCCATGAGCAGCTTGGGACCCATGGGAAGTCTAAAAAACCCTAGTTTATGGAAAATGAAAACAAATTGACCCTTAAATTGTTTCTAAACCTACCTACAATTAACCTATCATTCTTATTTTATTATAAGATAGTGTTATATATAGAGAAAGAGAGATATATAGATATATATATACCACGTTTTCTGTGACGTACCCATTTTGCGGGTGTCACGTTTCCAAGTGTTCCTGTTTTCGAAACTTGTACAGTTTCCATGTTTCGTGCTACTTAGCCATTAACCTATTCATTGGTCATTCATGGGCATTCATACAACTATTGAATTATCCAATCTTATATTAGCTACACCTTGCAAATGCTATTAAATATTGTAGCAGACTAGATCAATGTGTTGGTCAAAAGAAAATTTCAGCAATCCGCAGATGCATATATCATGCTAGAAATAGTATCCATTAAGAATGTATGATGTAAACTAGATAAATTTAAGATCCATACCTAGGAGAAAACCCAACACATTCTATCGATCCAGAATGGCCAACTAAGGAAGCAACCACCTGCAAATGGCAATACCTTAAACTTAGCATGAATTACCATGTACAAGGAGACACAATTGCTTTTTACTTTTCGCAGTATGCATAGACATGTTTGTACAGAAAAGCCAAATGCCAAGCTTATTAGTAAAGAGATCCTGAAGTAACGATGTGGACAACAGTAAACTGAACACTTTTTTAGTCTGTCATATAAAACATTAAATAAACAAAGAAACTAAACCGCTTAGGCCTGCATACAAGCAACACTACAGCAAGGATAGCAAGCAGTAATAATTACCTAGAATATCAGAATGGATTGAAACTGCATATAAACTGTCTAGAAACTGGGGAACAAACAAAAGGAAAAAAAAAACACCTCAGCAATCAAAGCAGTGCTGCACAGCAAGTACAGACCCCAGAATCAATCAATTCACTGTATATATTTGAAAATTATTATCAAAAGGCCAATTGTAGCGTAACTGGCTCCCTCTGACACCTTTAAGGAAGTGAGGCACTTCAACCTCAAATTTTCCACAGCCTTCTAGCTAAACACAGCTTAGCTGAATGCTAATTCAACTATAGATATTAGCTTAGATTCATCTCAATTCTGGATCTATTAAGCACCAAGAGGGATGGAAGAAAAAAACTAGGTGCAAACATCACACTGCTTAAAAGATCCAGTGTTCAGATGGATTATGGTAAAATTAATAAATGGTTCTCTTTATTTTTTTCTTCTTTATTGACAATTGACATCGGAGAATTGGATGTCAACTTTTTTCATTTTAGTTTCTCAGTGTTAACCACCCAAGTGTCACATCTCTTCTACCTTGGGCTGTAGAGTGCACCTCACTTCTCTTCCCTAAGCATTCACAGAAGCACTTGCACACAATAACAAACTTGCAATAGACGGAAAACAATCACAGTTAAGTAGATTCATAACAAGAGTCGCAATATTCATTACTGAAAAACATTCTAACAATTATGTATAAAATTTACCACAGAAAACAAAATAACACAATACCACACAAATGATTGTTGGGGAACAATTTACCACCTAGCCATTGGAAATTCTTGTATGATTACCACCCTCAACCTGTGGCTATGAACTGAAAATGGCAAGGGAAATACTCCCACAAGATCCACATGACTTGACTGTACTGAGAAACATCTTTGCAGCAATCAATTCAAAAATTGCTAGCCCACGTGCTAAACAAGTGCTCCCTTTCCAGCCCACTCATAAGACAAGAGCCCAACCAAATTCAGGTCAGCTGAGACGTGTCTAAGGTTGAGTGAAGGGTACAAAAGGAATGGGCCCCCCAAGTGTCAGCTGGCAGGTCATCTGTGACTTTTCAGGGTTCTAGACCAAAGCAATTATGGAGGTCTGAAATGAACAGAGTTCATTTACTAGCAAATATTTAACATCAGGGAAGTGAACAGAAATCCATATAGGACATTAGTAAATATATTTAATAAAGAAAAGATTATAGAATATGATTACAATGCCATGGGAAGGCATAGTTATATATGCATTGAATGGTCACCACGAATGATAGGCCCTGTCCCTTCATTAGGTCATTCATGCCTTAAGATGTGTCTTATTTTCACTTAATTATTTTTATTATTATTTATTATTTACTGATGTCTATATATATTATATATAGCTATGTTCATTAGATTGCCTACCCCTTTAAAAATGCTTTGTCCTCGAAGCATATTTATGGAAAAGATTTTATCTCTTGTTCTAACATGTAATGCCTTCTCATGATCCTTTGCTCTTGAAGTTTTTATGGTTGATGATCCAAGATGACATTATCTTCTAAGCATTGAACAGAGTTGTCGAATTGTGAAAGGGTCTGCCCACCCTAATTAGATCTTTTGCAGAACTGTGCATTATAGGGTTCTTGGAAAGAATCTAATGTATTGTGATCCCCATAAAAACTTCTACTTTGAGACCCAACTATACTAAGATTAATATTCTTTGGAATATAGGTCAACTGCTTTTGTTGATGTTGATATATTGATTGGTTAAGGCATCGATTCTTGTGATTGGGTTGTTGATAAGGTGTCCTTCTAGAATCTAACCTGATCTTTCTTTTTTGTACTTTTAATGTTTTCTTGATTCATCTTTTATAGTATGTCTTCTTTGCGCACTTGTTTTGCTCTATTGATCATGAAATGTTTATTGGTGGAGACATTTAGATTTCTAGTTGCTTGTACCGCGATCCCTTAAGATAAACTTGTGTCCACTGAATTTGAATCAGTGTTGGTTCCTCTTTCCAACACCTCAATGTGATTCCTTGCTGGTAAGTTGCTCAAACTTCTTCTCTAGCAACTTCTTATCATTCTTTAGCTTATTGATTTGGGCAAGTAAGCTTTGATTATGAACTCTTAGGCGAGAAAGTTCTTCCTTGTTTTATAACTTGTCAAATTCATTTTTAGGACTTTGATTCTCTTGCTTCGCATCCTTGGACCTTAAGCCTATTGATTTGTTCAAGCAATTTCTAATTAATGTAAATTTTTCAGCACTCTCCCATCCCGGTTTCAACCTCCATTTTAAACATTGTTTAATGCCTAACCCAATTTATCTTTCTGCTGCAAATTAAGTTATTTCTTATAAACAATATAAGACTGAAACACAAAAAGAATTTTGACAATATAAATGAGCAGCAATTAAAAACTCATTCACACATAAAAAATCAGACTCGGGAATTTTGACAATATAAATGAGCAGCAATTAAAAACTCATTCACACATAAAAAATCAGACTCGGGAATTTTGGTCAAATGACCCAGGAATAACCCCAAACTCCGGCAAAAACCTGGGAGAGAAATTCTTTATTTATCTTTCAATAGTACAGCAATAAGCAAAAATTTTCAGTCACAACTGATCTCAACCAGACGATTAAAATCATCCTCAAAATCCGTGCAAAAATCATAAATGTCAAACCCAGAAATTTCTGTCTGCAACCTCCTCGAAAAACGTGCTGCTACAGGACTGTATGGACGCTGTATTAACAGGATGTACGGCCTGTACTGTACGGTCTGCCTCAAAAAACGTGCCCACTGAACTGGAGAATTTATGCCTCGAAATTGGTGCCCACCTGTTTGCCTTGATTTTCATGCCTGTACGGACTAAAAAGAATAGTACGGACTGTACCATACGGCTGCAAAAAATGCTTTTAATGCTGCCTTGAAATTCTTGCTAAGAAAAATAACTCAGCTGCAATTTTCCTCTTTCTCAGAAATTCGACTCTCTCTCTCAAAAATGCACAAAGTGCCTCTTCACGTGGAAAATTCGCCTTTTAGGTTAAAATGGGTGGGTGAGTGAAAGGTCATCTAATCCAAGGGCTCAGATTAGATTAGATGAGTGGTTGGGATAGAATCACTTTTCTCCACAAATTAAAAATTAATTCACTCACTTTTAAATTTATTCTTAAAGTACACTTTAATCTCTAAAGTGCATTTAATGCTCATCTCAAGTCATTAATATAAAGCCCATGTGACATGACCCCATTTCCTAGTGACTTAGGCAAAAGTCACCAAGGGGAACAACTCCCAAGGTATAAAAATTCAACACTCCCTCTTACTGAGGAAGTTTTTCTTCACCACACCCAACTTGTCTATGAAATGAATAAACTTGCCTCTTCCAAGAGACTTTGTCAGGATATCTGCAACCTGCTCACTAGTGGAAATGTACTGCAACTCCACAGCTCCTCTCTGAAGATAATCACGAGTGAAATGGTATCTAATCTCAATATGCTTTGACCTGTTGTGAAATACAGGATTCTAAGAGAGCTGGATGCAACTCTGAATGTCATAGTAAATCACTGTAGGCCTCAACTCCTGATCAAATAAATCCACTAATAACTTGCAAAGCCACAATGCCTCGCAACTAGCCTGACTGGCTGCCATGTACTCAAACTTTGCAAAACTCAAAGCAACGGACTTTTGCTTCCGACTAAAGCACGACACTGCTGCTGAGCCCAAACTGAAACAACATTCGAAAGTGCTCTTCCTGTCTGCCACACTACCTGCCCAATCTGAATCCATGAAGACAATCAAACTAACCCCATCCGATCTCCTATAATCCAGACCATAATCCATTGTACCTGCAAGGTATCTCAACACATGTTTTGCGGCAACCTAGTGCACTCTCCTAAGCTCCACCATGAACTGTTTGAGAGTGTTCACATCAAGACACAAATCTAGCCTAGAGTTGACTAGATACATCAATGAACCTATGAGTTGACGATATAAGGTACAATCCACCAACTCTCCCTTGGAAGCATGAAGCTTCTTCCAATTGGTGACCATAGGTGTAGACATCAGCCTGCAATCCTCCATTCGAAATCTCCTCAGAATATCTACTGCATACTTTCCCTATCCCAAGAAAATATGACCGAGCTCCTGCCAAACCTCCAATCCCATAAAATAATGCATCAACCCAATGTCAGTCATCTCATACTTTGAAGCAAGATCTCTCTTACAAACTACAATAGGTCTCTCCCCACCTATGATAAACAAATCATCCACATACAACAAAAGAATGATCGGATCATCTCCAACAATAATGAAATAGAGATTCGGATCTGCCTCACTCTTCTGAAAAACCATCGACAGTAAGTAAGAGTCTATCCTGGAATACCAAGCTCAAGGAGCTTGCTTCAGCCCATACAAGGCTTTCTTCAGCCTACACACATGAGACTCTCTCCCATGAATCTCAAATCCCTGTGGCTGCTCCACATAAACCTCCTTATGTATGATTCCATTGAGAAATGCAGTCTTCACATCCATCTGGTGGATCTTCCAACCCATTTCCACAGCAATGGAAATCAATGATCTAATAGAAGTATAACGAGCAATCGGTGCAAAGGTCTCATCATAAGCAACTCCCTCTACCTGTGAGAACCTTCGCGCCACAAACCGAGCCTTGTATTTCTCCACACTGCCATCTACAGCATGCTTTACCTTGTAAAGCCATCGAGAAGTCACCACTGACTTCCCCTCACGTCTCGGAACAATCTCCCAAACATCGTTCTTCATGATGGAATGGTACTCTTCCATCATGGCATCTCTCCAAACATGATGCTGAGAGGCCTCCTCAAAAGTAGATGGCTTTGAATCACAAAGACTAAGAACTAATGCCATACCCAATCTGTCTGGCATCACTATAGCCCTCATTGTTTCCTTGGGTGTTCCAAACTCCTTAGCTTCCTTCAGGGTCTCCCGAAGCCATTTAGGCTTCTTCCCTGAAGGTTGCTCCCAAACTAGTATGTCATCATCTAAGGAACTCCCAGAAGTAGAAAGCCTAGAAACTTGTGTACCATGAGCTGGTGAACCAACAACTGGTGAACTTTGTGATCCTGGAGCTTTGTATGGTGAACCTGTGACCTGAGAACCAAAACCTGTCCCCGAAGAACCTGCTGGTTGAACCACTAAACCTAAAGATCCTGTGCCTGTACTCTGTGGTCCTGTAATCCTGGAAACCTGTGAACTTGTCATCTGTACTGAAGGTACTTGTGAATCTACCTAAGGTGTGGGAACTTGCTGCTCTCCCTGCACTGACTCTCTAAACTTCCTGAAGGCCCTCTCCTCCTCAAATCTCACTACCCGCCTCACAACCACCTTCCTCAAAGCAGGAAGATAAATGCGGAAGACCTTCGAAGTCTCATCATACCCGACAAACATGCCTCTCTCTGGTGTGGGCTCAAGCTTTGTCCTCTTCTCAGAAGGGACATGCGAGAAAGTCAGGCAACCAAATATACGAAAATGACTCATCTTAGGTTTCTTGCCTGTGAACATCTCCTCAAGAGTCATGTTCCCCAAGGCACGATGGGGATGTTGAATTATTGTAACTTCGAAGAATATTTTAAATATATTTTAGTGGTCCCCAATGTTCCTATCGGGAGAATCACTTGTATTTCTTTGTACCCTGATGTTCCTATCAAAGTTACATATATCGTGTTGGCGAATATATTGTCGAGGGTCCGGAATGAAACTTATCAGCAACAACGGCGAAAATATCGGAAAATGTCGTTTTGCATTAAAAAATACAAAAATAAACATTTTTCTTCAATTTTTTTAACATCTAAAGCAACAACAACATCAAATAAACACATTTCCACATAAATATTAAAATTTAAAATACAACTCATATATAAGATGCATAATATGTCAAATGGTGGATCATGATCAAATATCGAGTTCAACTATATAGTATAAAGTATCAAAATACTGAAAATACTGAAATGTGTTCTTGATGGCATGATAGAAAATCACATCAAATGATCAAAATAAATGTCTCTCAAGAGATGAATCATCATGACTCATGAGGCATGTAGATAGTGTATAGAGTCTAGACATAGGACACCAACATAGCATGATAGTACAATGATAAATAATAGGAATCAAGTCATCGACTCCTAGAGGATGATCCTCTAATCAATCTACCCCTTTTATGGGTCAAGGGCACTGGCACCACTCTTCCTCTAGAAGCAGTAGGTGGTCGTGGAGGTGGTCCAGATGAACCTGGGGTGGAACTAGAACCTCCAACTGCTTGAGTAGATGTTGTGGATGAGGGGGAGGTGAATGTGAGCCGTCTCCTCCCAGTCTCAACTGTATGACTCTGTGGAGGTGGTGGCATTGGAGTTGGTCGGCGCTGCAAATGAGTATCAACCTCCTCCTCAATGTCCTCATAGTCATAGTCATCCTCTGGAAGTGGAACATCAACATCCCCCTCTTCCCCCTCTTCCCCCTCCTCCTCTGACGGATCTACATCATCATCCTCCTCTTCCTCCAACCATTCAGGTGCCTCGTCCATCACAGGATCCTCCGTCTCCACCCTCCATTTGCTGGTAGTGTCAATGTCATCCAATGAAATGGCATCTGAATTGGGCACTTTCTCAATTTGTTACACCAGCAACCTTAGATTGTAGTAGACATAAACCATGTCATTAAGGCACCGAGAAAGTAACCTGTATTAGTATGAGATCCATAGTTAGGGGGTGATAAATGATGATAAATTCAAATTCAAAATTGTAATAAATTATATTTAAAATTAATAAAATTATAAAGAAGCAAAGATTATAAATTTAAGTTTAAACTTTAACATTTCTAAATTGAAAATTCTAACCTTCTGCGCTTCTTGGAGTGTATCTTCTCAAAGACACTCCAATTGCGCTCACACCCTGATGAGCTGCAACTTTGACTTAGCACTCTAATGGCAAGTTTTTGCAACTCTGGGACTCTGCGACCATAGTTAGTCCACCACACATCTACAAAGAAAACAAGGAAGGTAAACGGTAAGACAAAATTCAAATTACAAATTACAATGTATTAAATTTTTACCAAGTTAAAAACATAGAAATGAAAGGGTAATTAATTAAGAATTTAAGAGATCAAAATTTGAAAGTTTTAAACAAATTGTACTTGGCATCCTTGTGGTTCTATTCTGGACAGCCATGTCATAGCCAAAAGTGCCACTTGACATCCTATAGATCTCCATCTATCTAGAAATCTCTGCACGCTCAAAGGGAGTTAACACCATCCTCTGAACACACTGGAGAAAGCCATCCATGACCTCAGCATCAAACTGAAAGCCACATGCATAAGAGAAAGCAGGGTTGAGGTAGAGCCCTGCTGCATGAATGGGACGATGGAGAGTATTATTCCATCATTCATCAATCACACTCCATAGTTCAGCTCATCTTGTGAGTCCCACCTCCCCCTTGTCCTCATAGTAGTGATGGATAGCTTCCTTGGCCCTATCCATGGCCTCATACAAGTAGCCCATTGCGGGCTTTTCACCATCAACCAAACGAAGAACCTTTACCAAAGGTTCACTGATGGCACATACCTCCTCCAATCGTACCCAAAAAGTCAAATCAAATTGCACCATTCAAGCAATGGTTTGCCCATCTTGTTTGGTGCTATAGACACAAGATGCCCACTCATCAAAAAGAAACATCTGCTGAAACTCCATCATAACCTTATGCATAGACTGAAGAGAAATGAAGGAAGTGGCGAATCGTGCGATTCCAGGACGCATCAACTCCTTGTTTCCCATGAAGCGTCTCATGAGTGAAAGAACATATGTATGATTGTATATATATTTTGTCACACTCCGAGCTGAATCAATGACTTCCTTGATCCAAGGAAGTTTTCCTATGTCCTCTAGCATCAAATCAATGCAATGGGCAGCACAAGGAGTCAAATACAAGCTTGCATACCTCTCCATAAGCATCCTCCCAGCAACAACATAATTGGCAGCGTTGTCTGTAATGACTTGGACAACATATTGTGGACCTATCTCTTGGATAAACTTATCCAGCAAATCACATAATAAGTGTGCATCTTTAACATAGGGAGATGCATCGACAGATTTGATAAAAACTGTCCCCCTGGGACAATTGACCAAGAAATTGATAATGGATCTGCCCTTCCCATCAGTCCATCCATCTGACATAACACTGCAACTGGTGGCTGCCCATGACTGTCTGAGCTCATCTAATCTCCGGGTGCAATCAACCTTCTCCTCATCAAGGAGTCTCCCTCTCAAATCATTATAGGAAGGCCCCCTATAATATGGACCAACACCGCTAGCAGCTTGAAACATGGCATGATAGTAGGGGATTTTTTCGGCAATGTTGAAAGGCACATCACCCCATAGAAAACATTTTGTCACAACTCTATCTGCCTCTTCCTTCTCCCTTTGTTTGAGCATGGTTCGAACAGAAGGTTGCCTCGAATACGATGCCACATAAGGTGAGGTTGAAGAAGGCACAGTTGACTGTGGGGGTCGTGTAGATGAGGAGAAGGAATGCATGTCACTTTTGGCCCCCATGGTTCGTGACTGTGTTCTAGATGCAAGTTCATTTCTAAATTCCTCCTTCTCGTCTCTCTTCTTAGCCATGTCAAGAATAGATTGGTTTGCAATACGCATCACTTCTGGGGTAACACCAAAACAAACATCCACTTCATGCCCAATAATTTTGGCAAAGGTGGTATTTCAAGCGGCTAATTCCACCAGAAATATCCTTCCCACATAGTTTGCAATTCAACCTTTGTCGATTATTAGGGTCAATTGGCTGCCCATACTCCCACATTGGATCCAATGGCTTTAGCATTGTGTCACCTATGCGACAACAAACAAACAAAAATGAATAAATTTTAAAATGTTCTTCTTTAAAATTTTGAAAACAATGAAATTATTAAAACATTCAAAGAAATGGAGGGTGGCCTGCTTAAAAGGATAAAACCCTATAGGCTACAAGCTTGGTGAAGCTGAAAAATTCCGAGCATGGAAGCATAGGATTTCATTGGTTCTTGAAGAAAATGAATTGGACACCTAAATAAGTGGAGAGGTTCCAGTTCCAAAGAGAAATGAGGCTAAAGCCTTACACAAGAAGAAACTTGACTGATAATAAGAGAAGAGAAGATAGGAGCAACTGAAGATCAAGCGCTCACGATTCAAAGAAGATCCCTCAAGCGATGAGGAATATGAAGAACTCAATTCTTGAAGAACCTCTTATCCATCTTAGCATTTGGATAAGAAATGATGATGTCATGAATGAAGAAGATGATGAAGTAGAAGGATCAAGAAAGAGTCTACCCATGAAACGAATAAAAGATAAGTATTCAATTGTCATTTCATGATATTGTTTTATATTCAGTTGATGTGTTAA